>CM074721.1:537735006-538325837 GCA_037306005.1 Rhinophrynus dorsalis | reverse complement strand
TAGTTAAAACGAAGTATTACTATCCCTTTAAGGATAACCCTACCCCCTTGACAGATTTTTCAGGTTCTTAATTATGCTCACTGAAGATTGTCCCTCTCTGCGATCCATCTGCTGCTCTGAATTCAGCTGCTTTACATCAGAAAAAGGGACGGGAGGGGGATACTTTATCATTCAATTACTCTTGGACTACAACTCTGACAGAACTGAAATAACACTCTCCATGGCCCAAATACTATGAAGATTAATAGGAACTTTTTTTTTGTGAAATGTTACTATCCCTTTAAATACCTGCTTATCCACAGTAGTAACACAGAAGGGTGATAGTACACATCGTGGATGTTGCTATTTAATTAAGGTATCTACGCGTTTCACTTTATGCGTTACTGGTCAAAAACCATATGATGAAATGTTATATAAATTCATACCTCCCAACATTTCGAATGGCCAAAGAGGGACACTTTTGTTTCTGAGGGTGTGGCTGGTGTGCGGGACATTACTGAGAATTTATAGGTTATTTCATGACATCTCTTTGTGTAACTGAATAAATGATTAGAGCAAAACCAAAGTATTTTATTTACAGACTAATTAATAAACACATGCACTGATGTTGATGCAGATATTAATGTGAGTTTTATTACTGTGGAGCAATGTGATACACTTATATACACACACACACACCACCCAGTCTGATCTCCTAAACACAGGGACACCAGGGTGATACACTTATATACACATCTCACAGTCTGATCTCCTAAACACAGGGACACCAGGGTGATACACTTATATACACACCACACAGTCTGATCTCCTAAACACAGGGACACCAGGGTGATACACTTATATACACACGACGCAGTCTGATCTCCTAAACACAGGGACACCAGGGTGATGATACACTTATATACACACCACACAGTCTGATCTCCTAAACACAGGGACATCAGGGTGATACACTTATATACACACCACACAGTCTGATCTCCTAAACAAAGGGACACCAGGGTGATACACTTCTATATACACCACACAGTCTGATATCCTAAACACAGGGACACCAGGGTGATACACTTTTATATACACACCACACAGTCTGATCTCCTAAACACAGGGACACCGGGGTGATATACTTATATACACACCACACAGTCTGATCTCCTAAACACAGGGACACCAGGGTGATACACTTCTATACACACCACACAGTCTGATCTCCTAAACACAGGGACACCAGGGTGATACACTTATATACACACCACACAGTCTGATCACCTATACACAGGGACACCAGGGTGATACACTTATATACACACCACACAGTCTGATCTCCTAAACACAGGGACACCGGGATATACACTTATATACACACACCACTAGGGTTACCACCCAGCCGGTATTTTACCGGCAGGCTGGTAAAAAAATTGGCTTCTGTCCAATGTTAAGTCTATGGACGGAATGCCATGGCAGGTATTTTTTGGAAGAAAAGGTGGCAACCCTACACACCACACAGTCTGATCTCCTAAACACAGGGACACCAGGGTGATACACTTCTATACACACCCCACAGTCTGATCTCCTAAACACAGGGACACCAGGGTGATATACTTATATACACACCACACAGTCTGATCTCCTAAACACAGGGACACCAGGGTGATACACTTCTATACACACCCCACAGTCTGATCTCCTAAACACAGGGACACCAGGGTGATACACTTATATACACACCAAACAGTCTGATCTCCTAAACACAGGGACACCAGGGTGATACACTTCTATACACACCCCACAGTCTGATCTCCTAAACACAGGGACACCAGGGTGATACACTTATATACACACCAAACAGTCTGATCTCCTAAACACAGGGACACCAGGGTGATACACTTCTATACACACCCCACAGTCTGATCTCCTAAACACAGGGACACCAGGGTGATACACTTATATACACACCAAACAGTCTGATCTCCTAAACACAGGGACACCAGGGTGATACACTTCTATACACACCCCACAGTCTGATCTCCTAAACACAGGGACACCAGGGTGATATACTTATATACACACCACACAGTCTGATCTCCTAAACACAGGGACACCAGGGTGATACACTTCTATACACACCCCACAGTCTGATCTCCTAAACACAGGGACACCAGGGTGATACACTTATATACACACCAAACAGTCTGATCTCCTAAACACAGGGACACCAGGGTGATACACTTCTATACACACCCCACAGTCTGATCTCCTAAACACAGGGACACCAGGGTGATACACTTATATACACACCAAACAGTCTGATCTCCTAAACACAGGGACACCAGGGTGATACACTTCTATACACACCCCACAGTCTGATCTCCTAAACACAGGGACACCAGGGTGATACACTTATATACACACCAAACAGTCTGATCTCCTAAACACAGGGACACCAGGGTGATACACTTCTATACACACCCCACAGTCTGATCTCCTAAACACAGGGACACCAGGGTGATATACTTATATACACACCACACAGTCTGATCTCCTAAACACAGGGACACCAGGGTGATACACTTCTATACACACCCCACAGTCTGATCTCCTAAACACAGGGACACCAGGGTGATACACTTATATACACACCAAACAGTCTGATCTCCTAAACACAGGGACACCGGGATATACATTTTATACACACCACACAGTCTGATCCCCTAACCACAGGGACACCAGGGTGATACACTTATATACACACCACACAGTCTGATCTCCTAAACACAGGGACACCAGGGTGATACACTTATATACACACCACACAGTCTGATCTCCTAAACACAGGGACATCAGGGTGATACACTTATATACACACCACACAGTCTGATCTCCTAAACACAGGGACATCAGGGTGATACACTTATATACACACCACACAGTCTGATCTCCTAAACACAGGGACACCAGGGTGATGATACAATTCTATACACACCACACAGTCTGCAAATTAGCTTCTACGACATTGAAAACTAATATGGAGGTGTGCTGTATGGATGCATTTGTCCTATCAGAGATGAGAAATCATCTCACCTTCATAGGATTTCTTGGTTGAGAAATGGATTTGATTAACTGGTCCGGAATTGAGTTTATACGTCCATTTTGGTAAATGAGATACAGTGAAAGGAAAACATATGCAGTTCCAAAGTGTACTTAAAGGGATAGTAACATTTCACAATAAAAGCAGCTCCGATTGATCTTCATAGTATGTGGGCCATGGAGAGTGTTATTTAACCCCTTAAGGACCATTGCCGTACCAGGACCTTCACGGCGGTCCAGCACTTAAGGACCAGTGACGGTCCTGGTACGTCATGGAGTTCAGGGCTCCCAGCGCGGCTGCACGCCACTCCGGAAGCCCTGAACCGGAAGTGCTGGCCGCGCGTGCGTGCGCCCAGGGCTCAAAATTTACACTCGCTACTAGCCAATGGCGAGTGAAATTTAGCCCTGGCGAGCAGAAATTCAGTCTTGGTGGGTATGTTTTGGCTTGCAGTGGCGAGTAACTTTTCAGGTCTGGCTAGTAGCGAAGAATTTAAAATTAACACTGTCAGAGTTGTAGTTCAAGAGTAATTAAATGATGAAGTTTCCCCCTCCCGCCCCTTTTACCTAGTGTAAGTCTCCTCCCCTCAGATGTGGAATCTGGGCCTGGGACCAGACAGCTCACAGCAAGGGACAATCTTCTTACTATGAGAACAATGAAAACCCTGCCCCCCTTGACAGGTTTTTCCTTATGCTCACTGAAGATTGTCCCTCTTTGTGATCCATCCGGACAGTCTTGCTGCTCTGAGGTGAGCAGTGTTACATCAGTAAAAGGGGCGGGAGGGGGATACTTTATCATTCAATTACTCTTGAACTACAACTCTGATAGTATTGTGAAACATTACTATCCCTTTAATGTTATGGGTGGCCATCTGCCTCCCATTTACCCAGCTGGAGGCACAAACTTTAAAAGAAGTAACTGACAAAGTCGTTGACCTTGAGATCACAGGCATGCATACATAAATGTGTTGTTCGTGAGACATCTTCACCAGCCCACTGTAGACTCCTGTATTGTGAGGATTTTTGTACCCTATATCCCTGTTTTTCGAAGTTAACTTTTAGCTGTCGAGAGAGCACAGTTGGTTAATGCAGGGTCACAGGTTCTAGTCCCATACCTCCCAAGTCTCCCTCTTTAGGAGGGACAGTCCCTCTTTCACATCCAAATCCCTCTTTCCCACCCAGTGCTCCTACTTAGGAGATATTAGGGGTCCATAGCTCCCAGGTGTCCCTCTTTAGGAGATAGTAGGGGTTCATACCTCCCAAGTGTCCCTCTTTAGGGGATATTAGGGGTCCATACCTCCCAGGTGTCCCTCTTTAGGAGATATTAGGGGTCCATACCTCCCAAGTGTCCCTCTTTAGGGGATATTAGGGGTCCATAACTCCCAGGTGTCCCTCTTTAGGAGGAACAGTCCCTCTTTCAGATCCAAATACCTCTTTCCCACCCGGTGTCCCTATTTAGGAGACATTAGGGGTCCATAACTCCCAGGTGTCCCTCTTTAGGAGATATTAGTGTCCATACTTCCCAAGTGTCTCTCCTTAGTAGATATTAGGGCTCTGTACTTCCCAAGTGTCCCATTTTACGAAGGACAGACCTCCTTCAGACCCAGATCCCTATTTCTCACCATAGTGTCCCTCTTTTTAGGAGATCAGACTGTGGTGTGTGTATATAAGTATATCACATTGCTCCACAGCAATAAATCTCACATTTAACTTTTACCACAATAAACTTAACTGGAGTAGGTCTAGCTACTAAAAGTAACTCTAACATGTGTAATAATTTTTTTTTTTTTTTTAAATCGCATTAGTTTTTAGCAAAAAAGGATTATTACAACTGACCTGGTGATGCTCCATGTGGTACAAGCTGTACCGCACCACTCTATGGAACTGCCCGCTGGCCTAATTTCCCCGCCCACTGCCCGTCCCAGCTCTCCCCGTGCACCTTGATGTCAAGTCAGTCGCCTGCCACCAAGAGAAGGGACAGGCTTTGTGAGCAAGATTGACAGCACTTGTGAGGGAGCTCGCTGCCAATCACTGGAAACTTAATTAAGATGGCGTGAGGGAGCTCGCTGCCAATCACTGGAAACTTAATTAAGATGGCACCACTTTCCCTCACACCATCGGGCAAAAAATAGATAGTTTTTTTTTATCGTAATTGAAATTGCTGAGAATGATTGATCTATTTTTTCAGTGTGTTATGGAGGGCACAACACATGAGACTCTGTATGTAACAACTTGTTCCGCGTTAATGCTTGTATACACTTCAGTATATGTGTGTATAAATTAATCTGTGTAAATAAAATACTCTGTTCTCGCTCTAAATCATTTATTCATTTACACAAAGAGGTGTCAGAAGGTCTTGAAATAACCTAAAAATGATTGGTACAGCCCTGCCCACCAGCCACACCCTCAGCAACAACCACCTAAAACACAAGTGTCCCTCTTGAACCATTTAAAATGTTGGGAGGTATGTAGTCCCAGCAGGATCAACTCAGATCTTCAGGAAGATAAAGAGGACATACTTGAAAATAGGAGACAATCTCAATGCGTGATTCCTGGTAAAAGACCTTCATTAAAGGGATAGTAATGTTTCATAATAAAAGCAGCTCTAATTAATCTTCATAGTATTTGGACTTTGGAGAGTGTTATTTCACTTCTGTCAGAGTTGTAGTTCAAAAGTAATTCAATGACAAAGTATCCCCCTCCCGCCCCTTTTACTGATGTAACACTGCTCAGCCAGATCAGAAGGGAGGTGCCCAGGTAGACTGCAGAGAGGGACAATCTTCAATTAAGATAAGGGAAAAACCTGAAAAACTTGTCAAGGGGGGGCAGGGCTTTCATTGTTCTCATAGGAAGAAGATTGTCCCCTGCTGTTATCTGTCTGGTCTTACAACCAGATTCCACATCTGAGAAGAGATGGCTTACACTAGGTAAAAGGGGCGGGAGGGGAAACTTTGCTTGTGAATATCTCTCAAACCATAAAGGTTTGAGAGATAATACTTATATCGTTCTTAATGTTCTTTTAATGCCTACAAAATAAAATAAAGATAAAAAAAAAGTATTACTATCCCTTAAAGTGATAGTGATACTTTGATAAAAGTAACTTCAATTCTGTAGGTATTAAAAAAAACTAAATTAATTGCACCCAGTCTTATCTCTCAAACCTCTATGGTTTGAGAGATATAAGCTTTCAAAGTTCCTCCTTCACTCCACATGCGCTGACGTCAGCTTTCTGTGTTAGAGAAGGAGATCCCGGATCGCAGACCGTCCTGCAGCTCTTGAGAGCCGTAATCACGCTAGTTAGGCAGTAATACTTCACTTGAACGGTCTACAATGTGTACTTTCAAACCAGGCACACGTTGTAGACCGTTCAAATTAAGTATTTCTATCTAACTGATTACGGCTGTACTGAAGAACTGCAGGACGGTCTGTGGTCTGGGATCTCCTTCTCTAACACAGAAAGCTGAAGTCAGCGCACAGGGAAGGAAGGGGAAACTTTCAAAGTTTATATCTCTCAAACCATAGAGGTTTGAGAGATAGGACTGGGTGCAATTAATTTAGTTTTTTAATACCTACAGAATTAAAGTTACTTTTATCAAAGTATCACTATCACTTTAAAAAGGACCTTCTGTTTGAAATAAAAGGTGATAATTTAATGGACTTGCCTAGGTTTTTTGGCACTTTGAGAAGCATACCGCCCAGCATTTAAAATGGCCAAAGAGGGACACTTTTGTTTTTAGGTGATGTTGCTGGGGAACGTGGCGGAGCATTACAGAGAAGTTTTACATTATTTCATGACCTCTTGACACCTCCATGTGTGTATGCATAAATTAGTGCAATACCAAAGTATTTTATGTACACAGAGAATAATTTAGAAAAACATATACTGAAGTATATACGAACACTAATGTGATTGTGATTTTATTGCTTAGGAGGTATGGACCCCTAATATCTCCTAAAGATGGACACTTGGGAGGTATGGACCCCTAATATCTCCTAAAGAGGTACACTTGGGAGGTATGGACCCCTAATATCTCCTAAAGATGGACACTTGGGAGGTATGGACCCCTAATATCTCCTAAAGAGGGACACTTGGGAGGTATGGACCCCTAATATCTCCTAAAGAGGGACACTTGGGAAGTATGGACCCCTAATATCTCCTAAATAGGGACACTTGGGAACTATAGACCCCTAATATCTCCTAAAGAGGGACACTTGGGAAGTATGGACCCCTAATATCTCCTAAAGAGGGACACTTGGGAGGTATGGACCCCTAATATCTCCTAAAGAGGGACACTTGGGAGGTATGGACCCCTAATATCTCCTAAAGAGGGACACTTGGGAGGTATGGACCCCTAATATCTCCTAAAGAGGGACACTTGGGAAGTATGGACCCCTAATATCTCCTAAATAGGGACACTTGGGAACTATAGACCCATAATATCTCCTAAAGAGGGACACTTGGGAGGTATGGACCCCTAATATCTCCTAAAGAGGGACACTTGGGAAGTATGGACCCCTAATATCTCCTAAAGAGGGACACTTGGGAGGTATGGACCCCTAATATCTCCTAAAGAGGGACACTTGGGAGGTATGGAGCCCTAATATCTCCTAAAGAGGGACACTTGGGAGGTATGGAGCCCTAATATCTCCTAAAGAGGGACACTTGGGAGGTATGGACCCCTAATATCTCCTAAAGGGAGGACACTTGGGGGGGTATGGACCCCTAATATCTCCTAAAGAGGGACACTTGGGAGGTATGGACCCCTAATATCTCCTAAAGGGAGGACACTTGGGGGGGTATGGACCCTTAATATATCTGTGTCTGATAAGGGATACATGTTCTTCCCGCTTAAACCTGTATTAAAGGAGAACTGCCGCCTCCTCATAATATCCCTCTACTTACCTTAGTTTGGCCAGAAAATCCTAATTAATCTTATCTGTTTGTTTATCTATCTGTCTGTCTATATCTATATCAGTGGATTTCAGCTAGTTACCATGGCACTTTGGTACGGCTTGGGGTGGGTACCAGCTTAGGATACCACACTTTATATGTGAATACTTTGACAAAAATGTAAATTTTGTTTCCTTCAAATGTATATTTATGGAAAAGTATGCACAACATGCTTGTTTTTGTCATTCTGATTGCACCTCCAAGTAATAACTAGATAATTATTATTTTTCTTCTTTACTTCCTTGATAAGGAAACTATAAAATGGTAGGGGGTGTGCTAACAATTGCAGAGTGATGCCTTCAGCAAGAAAAAAGGACTGAGAGACACTGACATATATATATAATGTATTTACCCTTAATTTTCTTCTTTACATAGCTTATTTCCCCTCTCCTGTACCCGCCTCCCCTCCTTTGCCTCTGTCCCCCATAGGCATGTCATTATACACCTCTCTGTCTCGCTCGCTCCCTCTTCACCCTGCTCTCTCATTGGCTGCAATTTCCCTCTTCCGTGACAAGGGACAGTGGGGAATATGATTTAATAAAACAGGAGCCAAGATGGCTGTCACAGCTCGTTATCGTGCTCGATTGCTGACCATAGAAACCCGTTAATACAGGTCTGCTGCTTCTTATAGTAATGCTGAGTATGCCTAAACTGTGTCAGTATTGATTCTGCACTATGTAATGATACTGTATATCTACACACTGATACTGATCACACCGCTCTGTATAATGATACTGAGTATCTACACACTGATATTGATCACACCGCTCTGTATAATGGTACTGAGTATCTACACACTGACACTGATCACACTGCACTGTATAATGGTACTGATATCTACACACTGATACTGATCACACTGCTCTGTATAATGGTACTGAGTATCTACACACTGATAATGAGCACACCGCTCTGTATAATGGTACTGAGTATCTACACACTGATACTGATCACACCGCTCTGTATAATGGTACTGAGTATGTACACACTGATAATGATCACACCGCTCTGTATACTGGTACTGAGTATCTACACACTGATACTGATCACACCGCTCTGTATAATGGTACTGAGTATCTACACACTGATACTGATCACACCGCTCTGTATAATGGTACTGATATCTACACACTGACACTGATCACATCGCTCTGTATAATGGTACTGAGTATCTACACACTGATACTGATCACACTGCTCTGTATACTGGTACTGAGTATCTACACACTGACACTGATCACATAGCTCTGTATAATGGTACTGAGTATCTACACACTGATACTGATCACACCGCTCTGTATACTGGTACTGATATCTACATACTGATACTGATCACACAGCTCTGTATAATGGTACTGAGTATCTACACACTGATACTGATCACACCTCTCTGTATAATGGTACTGAGTATCTACACACTGATACTTATCACACTGCTCTGTATACTGGTACTGATATCTACACACTGATACTGATCACACTGCACTGTATAATGGTACTGAGTATCCACACACTGATCACACTGCTCTGTATAATGATACTGAGTATCTACACACTGATACTAATCACACTGCTCTGTATAATGATACTGATATCTACACACTGATACTGATCACACTGCTCTGTATAATGATACTGAGTATCCACACACTGATCACACTGCTCTGTATAATGATACTGAGTATCTACACACTGATACTAATCACACTGCTCTGTATAATGATACTGATATCTACACACTGATACTGATCACACAGCTTTGTATAATTGTACTGAGTATCTACACACTGATACTGATCACACAATTCTGTATAATGGTACTCAGTATATACACACTGATACTGATCACACCGCTCTGTATAATGGTACTGAGTATCTACACACTGATACTGATCACACTGCTCTGTATAATGGTACTGAGTGTCTACACACTGATACTGATCACACAATTCTGTATAATGGTACTCAGTATATACACACTGATACTGATCACACTGCCTGTATAACGGTACTGAGTATCTACACACTGATACTGATCACACCTCTCTGTATAATGGTACTGAGTATCTACACACTGATACTGATCACACCGCTCTGTATAATGGTACTGAGTATCTACACACTGATACTAATCACACTGCTCTGTATAATGGTACTGTGTATCTACACACTGATACTGATCACACCGCTCTGTATAATGTTACTGAGTATGTACACACTGATACTAATCACACTGCTCTGTATAATGGTACTGTGTATCTACACACTGATACTGATCACACCGCTCTGTATAATGTTACTGAGTATCTACGCACTGATACTGATACTGATCACACTGCACTGTATAATGGTACTGAGTATCTACACACTGATACTGATCACACCGCTCTGTATAATGGTACTGATTATCTACATACTGATACTAATCACACCGCTCTGTATAATGGTACTGAGTATCTACATACTGATACTGATCACACTGCTCTCTATAATGGTACTGAGTATCTACACACTGATACTGATCACACCGCTCTGTATAATGGTACTGATTATCTACATACTGATACTGATCACACCGCTCTGTATAATGGTACTGAGTATCTACACAGTGATACTGATCACACCGCTCTGTATAATGGTACTGAGTATCTACACATTGATACTGATCACACCACTCTGTATAATGGTACTGAGTATCTACACACTGATACTGATCACACCGCTCTGTATAATAGTACTGGTATCTACACACTGATACTGATCACACTGCTCTGTATAATGGTACTGATATCTACACACTGATACTGATCACACTGCTCTGTATAATGGTACTGATATCTACACACTGATACTGATCACACTACACTGTATAATGGTACTGAGTATCTACACACTGATACTGATCACACCGCTCTGTATAATGTTACTGAGTATCTACACACTAATACTGATCACACTGCACTGTATAATGGTACTGAGTATCTACACACTGATACTGATCACACAGCTCTGTATAATGGTACTGTGTATCTACACACTGATACTGATCACACTGTGCTGTATAGTGGTACTGAGTATATACACTGCACTGTATAATGGTACTGTGTATAAGTGCAGTATTTTGTTGCTGACACAATGCTCTTTTTCTAGCCACGTCTGACGGGACTCTGGAAGGTTTGGAGAATCTTCGAGGAGGCGTCTGTGAGACCAAAGGCATGAAGGTCACCTTAAAAGTTGGGCAGAGTGAGTCTCGCTAGGATTATATGTCTGTGTGGTGCTTGTGTGTGGCTATTCTCTCTCTCTTTGTCTCTGTTTCACATTTCACATTTCTATTGATTTAAATGCAAATTATTTAAAATGCCATGCATACCTTGATTTATTTGGGCCTTTAACCCCTTAAGGACCCTTGATGTACCAGGACCGTCACGGTCCTTGAAATACTCAAGGACCGATGACGGTCATGGTACGTCACATACTTTTTACTTTTAGCGCTCTACCGGGAGCGCTGTAAGTAAAAATAGGGCCTCAAATTGACCGCTCCAAGATCGGAGCGATCTCTATCAGGCCCCATAATGACGCGCCGATACACGTGAAAGGTCACGTGTACCGGCGCGTCCAAGTGCGCCTATGCGGTCATTATGGGACGGAAATGTCCCATGACCGCCAGTCCTTAAGGGGTTAAGTGTTTTGTGTGGTCACTCAAAGGGTTAACCTGTTGGCATTTAAAGGGGTGCACTGTTTTGTAAAGTGCTGAGACCTCTCTAAATTTTATTATGAAAAACTATATATAGTAGGTATTTTCCTGTTGAGTTAAAGAAGAACACTTCCATTACTGAGGGATGCAGATTTCCAGAGTTATTACACTTAAAACTATTTTTTTTTACATTAACAGTGCCCTCTAGTGGTCATATTCCAATTAGTTATTCTCTTGCATTGTCTAGGAGAGGTCAGTCACTGACAAACAGTTCACTCATAGAATTTGATAGCAACTGCTGAGTCACTTCCTGTCAGAACTTTCAGGATGTTATCACACAGTAAATTCACTTCCTGATAATTGTAATTGTTATAACTTTTGAATGAAACAACTGACAGTTTTGGGAATACCCTTGTTTTACTCAGTGGGAAAATCTCTATAACTTATTGTGTTTTATAAAAAGTTTACTGTTCCTTTAAATCAATGGGAATTTTTATTTGGCGTCTGTAACGGTTTGATTTGGTAATGACGTTCCTTTTCTGTAAAACGGTAACATTAAACTTAAACAACTCCGGAATGGGGGACACGTTCATTTACATGGAAAATGAATAGTAACCTATAAGCATACCTCCCAATATTTCATATGGTCAAAGAGGGACACTTTTGGTTTAGGTAGGGTTGCTGGGGACGTCGCTGTTGGACAGGGAAATTACAGAGAATTTTTAGGTTATTTCATACTACTGACAACTCTTTCTGTAACTGAATAAAAGAGTTTGAGTAAGATAAAATTATTTTATTTACACAGGCTAATTTATAAAACAATAATGCTAGTTTTATTACTTTGGAGCAATGTGATACACTTATATACATACCGCACAGTCTGATCTCCTAAACACAGGGACACCAGGGTGATACACTTATATACACACCACACAATCTGTTCTCCTAAACACAGGGACACCAGGGTGATACACTTATTTACACACCACACAGTCTGATCTCCTAAACACAGGGACACCAGGGTGATACACTTGTATACACACCACACAGTCTGATCTCCTAAACACAGGGACACCAGGGTGATACACTTATATACACACCACACAGTCTGATCTCCTAAACACAAGGACACCAGGGAGATACAGTTATATACACACCACACAGTCTGATCTCCTAAACACAGGGACACCAGGGTGATGATACACTTCTATACACAACACACAGTCTGATCTACTAAACACAGGGACACCAGGGTGGGAAAGAGGGACAGATAGATTTGGGTCTCAGTGAGGGACTATCCTTCCTAAAGAGGAACACATGGGCAGTGTAGACCCCTAATATCTCCTAAAGAGGGACACTTTGGAGGTACGGACCCCTAATATCTCCTAAAGGGGGACACTTGGGAGGTATGGACCCCTAATATCTCCTAAAGAGGTACACTTGGGTGGTATGGAGCCCTAATATCTCCTAAAGAGGGACTCTTGGGAGGTATAGGCTCATAATATCCCCTAAAGAGGGACACTTATCAGGTACAAACCCCTACTATGTCCTAAAGAGGGTCAAGTGGGAGATATAGTCCCCTAATATTTCATAAAGAGGAACATCTGGGAGGCACAGACCCCTAATATCTCATAAAAAGGGACATTCGGGTGGTATGGACACCTAATATCCCCTAAAGGAGGACACGTGGGAGGTATGAAGCCCTAATATATGCTAAAAAGGGAAATTTGGGAGGTATGGATCCCTAATATTTCCTAAAGAGGGACACTTGGGAGGCGTGGACACCTATTATCTCCTGAAGAGCGACACTTCAGAGGTATGGACCCTTGATATCTCCTGAAGAGGGACACTTGGGAGGTATGGACCCCTAATATCTCCTAAAGAGGGGACACTTGGGAGGTATGCATAAGATCTATCTGTCATAAAAGTGTAGTTGTACCAGGCATATCTACAAAATAGGGTGTAGTTATGAATCTGAAAATATATTTATGTTGGGGACCCAAAAGATCATTTTCACTAGGGCCCTGCAATGACTGGTTATACCACTGTATCTATGTGTGAAATTCGGAATCATATTCAGAAAGATTTGGGGCAAATCCATTGGGAACTGCGGATCTGCCCTGGAGAGTCTGATGTTCAGAGTTAAAGTGAACGTTTCATGCATATTAAAGCGGAACTGCCACCGCACAACATCTTTAGCTTCACTAAGTCCCCATCTGGCGACTGCTTAGTAGCGCTAGTCGCCAGAATTATTACCTTATTTAATAGATTTCTGCTGTCTTCCATGGGTGGCAGGCAGGATGGAGCGCGGACATCTTGTCATAGTGACGTCCGCGCGCCTGCGCTGTCAATCCCTTTTGGAGCCTTCCGGCTCCTAGCAACGCCTACTAGACCCGGCTGGGACTGACAGCGCAGGTGCGCGGATGTCATTATGGCAAGATGTCCACGCTCCACCCTGCCTGCCACCCATGGGAGAGAGCAGAAATCTATTAAATAAGGTAATTATTCTGGCGACTAGCGCTACTAAGCAGTCGCCAGATGGGGACTTAAGCTAAAGATGTTGTGCGGTAGTAGTTCCGCTTTAAAGTGCCCCCCAAATCATTTTTCACATAGCATTAAAGGGATGGTAATATTTCATAATAAAAGCAGCTCTAATTAATCATCATAGTATTTGGACCATGGAGAGTGTTATTTCAATTCTGTCAGAGTTGTAGTTCAAGAGTAATTCAATGACAAAGTATCCCCTCCTTCCCCTTTTACTGATGTAACACTGCTCAGCCAGATCAGAAGGGAGGTGTCCAGGTAGATTGCAGAGAGGGACAATCTTCAATTAAGATAAGGGAAAAAGCTGAAAAACCTGTCAAGGGGGGCAGGGCTTTCATTGTTCTCATAGGAAGAAGATTGTCCCCTTCTGTTATCTGTCTGGTCTGTGGACTGGATTCCACATCTGAGGAGAGGGGGCTTACACTAGGTAAAAGGGGAGGAAGGAGGGTACTTTATCATTCAATTACTCTTTTACTACAACTCTGACAGTATTGAAATAACACTCTCTATGGCTCAAATACTATGATGATTAATTGGAGCTACTGTTTATGTGAAACATTACTATCCCTTAAGCATATCCATACTTGTATTATCCTTACTAAGTACGGCCTTATTTAGAAATGTAACTTCTTCAGAGAGTCCCCGGCAGGCATCCTTATGTAGAGGAACCTGAGCTGTCTGTCCCTGTCTGTACCTTAAGGTACAGTGTAACTCCCCTAGCCAGTCATAGAGGAGATAGGGACATACAGTGCAGGAGTACCGATTCCTCTTCAGTAAGATGCTGCGCTGTCATTTGCGGTGGAGTTTCCAAAGAAGTTAGATTTCTAAGAAATGCCAGACTTACTAAGGTTAATACAAGTATGGATATGCTTATCGCTTTGTGAACATTGATTTGGGGGGCACATAAATATGTTTGAAACCTCCGCTTTTATTACTGGGTCTCCAGGGACAGAGGACAAATCTCTGGTGAGTATCCAGTGTAACTCCACCCACTTCTCATCCATTCCGCCCACTTCCCACACATTCTAGAGTCAAACCACACCCCTTCTCCACTCTATCCCACCCATGCAATTAAGCCCCACCCACGTTATGCCATGTAATTTAGACACACCAGTTCCCAGCCAATGAGACTTCTCCGAGGGAGCCAAAGAAGAAGGATCCAAGGTATGACCACAGGAGGGAAATTTAAATTCCCTTTGATTTGAATGCCAGAAAATCTCCAACGCATGGGAAGCGTTCATGCACTTAAAAGACCCATTTAATTCAATGGTCATTGTTATTCCCCAGGAATTCTCCTCTCGTTTCTGTGTACAGGCTTTGGTATCGTAACAGATTTTTTTCAAGGTACGACCAAAAAATTAATCACAGTGACGCGCGCTCATAGGAGGTTTGCATTCCTTACTCTGGTACATATGCCACACCGTGATTTAAAAGCTCTTATTGGCATACACTGTACTTATTCACACACAAGCAGTAATTTACACACGTAATAATTTACACAGACACATTTGCTAATCTGTAGACAAACACGTGCGCTAATTTACATACACACACATGAGCTAATTTATACACTCACAAGAGCCAATTTACACACACACACGCGCTAATTTATACACACATATGCTCTAATTTACTCACAAACACATGCGCTAATTTACACACAAACACGTGCTAATTTATACACAGACACGTGCACTAATTTATACACACATATGCGCTAATTTACTCACAAACACGTGCTAATTTACACACAAACACGTGCTAATTTATACACAGACACATACGCTAATTTATACACACACAAATGCACTAATTTATACACAAACACATGCACTAATTTATACACACACATGCACTAATTTATACACACACACATGCGCTAATTTGTACACAAACACATGCGCTAATTTATACACAAACATCTGCACTAATTTGTACACAAACATATGCAGTAATTTATACACAGACACATGCACTAATTTATACACAGACACATGCGCTAATTTATACACAGACACATGCGCTAATTTATACACAAACACGTGCTATGTATACACAAACACATGCACTAATTTATACACAGACACATGCGCTAATTTATACACAAACACATGCATTAATTTATACACACACACACACGTACTAATTTATACACAGACACATGCGCTAATTTACACACAAACATGTGTGCTAATTTATACACAGACACATGCTCTAATTTACACACAAACGTGTATGCTAATTTATACACAAACACATGCGCTAATTTATACACACACATGCGTTAATTTACACACAAACATGTATGCTAATTTATACACAGACACATGCTCTAATTTACATACAAACATGTGTGCTAATTTATACACACACACGTGCTAATTTATACACAGACACATGCAATAATTTATACAGAAACATATGCAAACATATGAACAAACTTAAACACAAATACATTCTCTCACACACACACATACATACACACACTCATACATACACTCATTTGCTCACTCACACACACAGATTGACATTTTAGGATCATCTCACCAGGCAGGAGGGGATGAATAACTCTCCCCATCACCCCCAGAATTACTGGCTGGACGAGCCGTGTCAGTCTGCATTATGGTTCTACCTCCCTCGCTGCACTCCCCTAGGGAAGACACTGGTAATCATATCCACTTGCACCCTCCATCCACATACACATGTCCTGCGGGAAGACTGACACGTCTTTTCTTTCACACGTTCTCCAGCCTTCCCCCTGTGCTGTTCTGCATCTCCTCGGCCTCCATTAATGATTACACGAACTGGCATTTCTTATCCAGCAATGACAAGTCATGCCTGAACTGGGGGGGGGGTTCAACCTGCTCCACAGATGTAAGTGGACCACATCATCTATAATCCTCAGTCAGCCATTGTACAACAAGGGGCAAAGGCAGGTGTAGTTCAGATAAATATCCACAGGTTGGCCTACCCCTAAACGCTCACCCATTCACCATGTTCCTACAACAGCAGCTTATGTTTGTGTGTGTGCGTCACTATGTCTTTGTGTATCACTGCATGTATCAAAGTGCTTGTGTCTGTGTTTGTGTGCCACTGTGTGTACTTGTGTGTCACTATATTTCTGTCAGTGTGTCACTGAGTGTGCGTGTTACAGGGTGTGTGTGTGTCACTGTGTGTTTGTGTATCACTCTATGTGTGCCTGTATGTCAGTGTTACATTGTGTGTGCGTATGTCACTGTGTGTATCAAAGTGTTTGTGTCTGTTTGTCTGCTACTGTGTGTGACACTGTATTTGTGCCTGTGTGTTACAGTGTGTGCGTGTGTGTGCGCGTATCACTGTATTTGTGCCTGTGTGTCACAGTGTGTGCGTCTTACAATGTATGTGTGTGTATCAAAGTGTTTGTCTGTGTTTATATGATTCTGTGTGTGACTGTATTTGTGCCTGTCTGTCACACTGTGTGCATGTTCCAGTGTGTGTGTGTGTGTGTCACTGGGTCTGTCAAAGTGTTTGTGTGCCACTCTGTGTGTCACTGTATTTGTATCTGTGTGTTACAGTGGGTGCATGTTACAGTGTGTGTGTCACTGTGTTTGTGTGTCACTGTGTCTATCAAAGGGTTTGTCTGAGTTTGTGTTTCACTGTATTTGTTTCTGTGTTACATTGTGTGTGTGTGTGTTAGTGTGTACGTGTTACAGTATGTGTGTGTGTGTGTCACTGTGTCTATCAAAGTGTTTGTGTCTGTGTTTCTGTGCCACTGTGTGTCACTTTTTTTAGCTGATGTCACTGTGTGTGTGTGTGTGTTATTGTGTGTGTGTGTGTTAGTGTGTAAAAGAGAAAAGACAAGGGATACCTTAGTGAATTATCTCATACTAGTTGAACAGCCTGTTACACGGGTCACAGTGCCACTGTCACCCAGTCGCGGGGCAGTCACACGCAGTAGAGACTGCCCGCGCCATGGCTGATACAGAGCTGGACGCTCCTTCGGAGCGCTCAGCTCTGTATCAGCGTGGCGCAGGCAGTGTCTACTGCGCATGTCGGGCGTTACACACGATTTAGCGAATTATTATATAGGATATTTCTTTTACATAGATAAAATAATCAGCTAAATGGCTACTCATGTTTATCCTCTTAACGACCAGCCGATCGGTGCATCGAGGTCACTTAAGAACCACGGAGCATTTTTTTTTTTTTTTTTTAAATTCCGGTTCCTGACTCCCCGAACGGCATGTAGCACCGGGGGGAGCCCAGAATTAAATGACGGTCATAGTACGTCATGGGTCGTGAACTTAGATCGACCCATGACGTACTATGACTGTCAAGGGTCGTTAAGGGGTTAAGTTGTCCACCTAAATTATTACTATTATGTGACTCCATGTGCCTGTGAGAGACCTTCTTCCTTCACACAATTCCAGACCAAACATTTGATTTTGTGGTGTCTACCTGTTACCCTCTGTGCAACCTCTCAGTAATAGTAAATAAACACAGCAAAATCAGGTTCACGCAGCCACTATATTCCAATATTGTCTGTTCTGTGAGAAGGTATTGCTGATCACTCACTCCTTCACTTCCCCAGTGAACACCGATCATCGCCTATGGGAACACTATTAACCATTTCCAAATAACTACAAATAATAAAGTATCACACGACAAAGCAGGCTTAACAAAAAAAGGATTTACCTATCCTTCATAATTAGTATAAAGACATATAAAGAAAATCAATAAAATTAAGTAATTATTCCTACAACCCCAACGCATTTCCCGGCATGGCTTATATATAGTAAACATCCTCCTGATGAAACGGCTCGTGCTGGGAAATGCGTTGAGGTGGTAGGAGTAATTACTCGTTTTTTGTGGATTTTGTTTTTAATATGCTAATTTATATTTGTATTTATACAAAAAAGGGATAAGCAAAGGGTTTTTGTTAAGGCAGCCGCTGCATTACTAGAGTGCGGAAGAGGCCGTTCAGCTTCTAGAGGTCTGTGCTGAAGAAGGCACAGACCTCACCTTGTTGCGGGTGGCGGGGGGTTGCAGGGGGTGGCTGGGCCCCTGGAGTGATGGACCTGGTCGCAGGTGCGACCCCTGCGACCCCCATTGTTACGCCACTGCACCACAGCGACATGCTGAATGCTCTGTGTAGCCACGCAATGTTTAGACTGCGACATATTAAAAGTGAACCCATGACAGTTGCTAGCAGGTCAACAGGACACAAACTTCTCCCACCGCACATTAAGGATTAGAGGGAAGTGCAACACAATGCTTTGCTTTAAATCTGGGGCATCCAACATGAGGCCCTCCAGCTGCTGCCAAACTACAACTCCCAACATTCCCCTTCAGCCATTGGCTAGTGAGGAATGATGGGAGTTGTAGTTTAGCAGCAGCTGGAGGGCCTCAAGTTGGACACCCCTGCTTCAAATGATTAAGTAGGCTTATACACGCTACCTGCCGCCAACTGTCATGTCCGCCCCCATGGACAAAATCTCCCTGACTGATTGAAGGTGTTATCTCCTGAACAGTATCGCGAGACCAAAATGAATAAGGGCCATTAAGATATTCCGGCCATAGTATGGTAAATAGGGGTTTATTATTAGGAGGTGCTACCTCTTATTTTAATGGGGGACCTTA
Source organism: Rhinophrynus dorsalis (assembly GCA_037306005.1). NCBI lineage: Eukaryota > Metazoa > Chordata > Amphibia > Anura > Rhinophrynidae > Rhinophrynus > Rhinophrynus dorsalis. Next base: position 538,305,945 of record CM074721.1, on the reverse strand, counting down.
ACCCCTTGAATGCTAGAAAGGTGTTCAGTGGACTGCAAAGCAATATGTCGGACACCTCTCTAGCATTGAAAGGGTTAAAAGGCCCACTTAAGTCAATGGGAATTGAGGCAATTAATATGTGTGTGTGTGTATATATATATATATATATATATATATATATAGTAGGATTTATTCCCCTGACTAAAAACAAGGGTACCCCTACTGCTGAGAGCTGTTTTATTCAAAAGTTACTGCAGCCCAAACTTGATTTTTTTTATTTTATTTTAGGTGCAGTATCAAAGTGGCCTGAAGTGGCGCTGTTGGTACACTATCCTATGGACAGCTCTGATCAGTGACCATAAACTTCCATAGGATGGTGTAGCAACAGCACCACTATACAATTTCAGGCCATGAAGGTGTACTGCACCAAACAAAAATTAATTTTCAGCTGTAATGACTTTTCAATAGAACACCTTTCAGCTGTGGGAGTAACCTTGTTTTACTCAGGTGTTTAAACACTACAACATATTTTTTTTTTTACATATTAAGTGTTACATTCCCTTTAAAAGGAAATATACTTAATATCAGATTACTGTATCTAGGTAGGTGCCCTTCATACAGCAGTCTGGTTTATCTGTCTGTATATTTCCTGGATTACGAGGGGGTGCTGATAAGTATTGAGCCTTACCCAGAAAAAATTGAGCTAAGAAGCTGTAACTGCCACACTATTCTACATATTCCCCCAGGAAGTCAATGCACTTGCGACATCTGTCCTGCAGCTTCTTAAGTCCCTGCAAATAAAAATCTTCCGACACCTGGTGTAACCACTCATTTGCAGCATTAGTTGCCTCCGGAACACTCCCAAATCGTTGTCCCTTTAGGTGTTTTTTGAGATTGGGGAACAGATGATAATCAGAAGGAGCCAGGTCGGGCAAATAGGGTGGATGGGGCATCACTTGAAAGCCTAAGGAGGTCAGTTTTGCAATTGTCTCACCTGCAGTGTGTGATGAGGCATTGTCATGCAACAGGATGACACCTTTGGAGAGCTTTCCTCTACGTTTTTCCTTGATGTTTTGCCTCAGCTTCGTCAATAAAGCATTAATATGTTGCATTGATGGTTGAACCCTTTGGAGGTAGTCCACCAGCAGAACTCCCTTCTTATCCCAAAAAACTGTTGCCATTTGCTTCTGCACTGACCTTTGCACACAGAACCTCTTTGGCTTGGGGGAACCACTGTGCCTCCATTCCTTAGACTGTTCCTTTGTCTCAGGATCATAACAGTAGATCCATGTCTCATCACCAGTTACCAGTTTGTCCAGGAAATCTGACTCATTTCTTGCAAAATGTTCCAAAACAGCCACTGATGTCTCCACACGTCTCCTCTTTTGTTCAGTTGTCAAAAGTTTTGGGATCCACTTTGCTGCAAGCTTTCTCATTTCCAAGTTGTTGTGGATAATGGCACCAACTCTCTCACGTGATATTCCCAGATATGTAGCAATATGTTTGGCTGATATTTGGCGGTCCTCCATGATCATGTCATGGATGGCTTTCACATTTGCAGGCACAGAGACAGAAACAGGCCTTCCACTGGGTTTCTCACTTTCAACACAGAAATGGCCAGTTTTGAAATTGACAACCCAACGTTTAACTGTTGCATATGAAGGGCCACTGTCACCCAAAGTTTGTGACCTTTCTTCATGGATCTGCTTCGCACCTTTCCCTTGGAGAAACAGGAACTTGATTATGGTCCCATGCTTTTCCACGCTGAACTTTTCTGGAAGTGCTGCCATGTTCACTTTGGACCTTAAAAATAAAGATAAGTTAAAACATTAGGTAGTTGATTTTTGCACCATTGAATATACACAAATTGCCCAGTACACCCTGCAATTTACAGCTTGCTAGCTCAATTTTTTCTGGGTAATGCTCAATACTTATCAGCACCCCCTGGTATATCTGCAGATTCCTGTATATAGTGATCTCTGTTGAAGTCTGCCTGTGGTTACACCTCCTCACAACAAAGTGTTTCACTTGACCTGAATGTCTTATAAAGGACACAAGAATGTAAACTGAAACAACTAGCCGTAGACTAAAGAGAGATGAAATTCAAATGAAAACATAAAATATATATAACTGACTGCTGTTTGAAGGACACCTACCTAGCTAAGTCCTTATGATAAAGGAGACAATTATTCTTAGGGTACCCATCTCCTTTAACCCGTTAACATCCACTGACGTGCCAGGACCGTCACGGCTCTCCGGCACTTAAGGACCAGTGACAATCCTGGCACGTGATGGAATTCAGGGCTCTCCAAGCGGCTGTATGAATCGTTTCTCAAAAAAAAAAATGCCCTGTGGTCCTCAAGTGCCGGCTGCTCGTGCACATGCCGATGACCTGTCAAGACTGTCACCGGTTTCCTTGCCTAAAGGACCGGCGATGATCCTGGCACATCATGTATTTGGTGCTTACAGCGGGGTCTGAAATTGACAGCTTGAAGCCCGGAATGGTATCTCTCAGAGCGCCGGTAGACACCATCAGTCAAGTGTGCTGGTGCGCTGAACGTCCTCTGTGTGGTCTTTAACTGGAATCCACTCCTAGGATCGCTGGTCTTAAAGGGATAGTAATGTTTAATTATTGAAGTAAAATCGAGTCTTCTTCTTTTTTATAATGATGTAGATCAGGAAAACGTTATTAAACGCTGTGGTTTTTCATTTATAGTCTAATAAAGTTTCTTCCTCCCGCCCCTTCTACTTACTTCCGCAGCCTCCCCTCAGATCTGGAATCCGGTCTGCGGACCGGACGGGTAGCATCGAGGGACAATCTTTCCTCTTTCAGTATGAGGGAAAGCCTGCCCCCTTGATAAAGGAGGACAGGTTTTCCTTATGCTGGAAGAAGATTGTCACTCGTCGCATTCTGCCCAGGCTGGCTTGCTGAGGCTGCTGAAGTAAGCGGAAGGGGTGGTAGGGGGAAACTTTATTAGACTATAAATGAACGTTTTCTTGATACACATCATTATAAAAAAAAAAAATAAAAAAGACTCGATTTTACTTCAATAATTAAACATTACTATCCCTTTAAGCATATCAATACTTTTATTATCCTTATTAAAGGGACAGTAATGTTTCACAAAACAGCAGCTCTGATTAATCTTCATAGTATTTCAGCCATGGAGAGTGTTATTTCAATACTGTCAGAGTTGTAGTACAAGAGTAATTGAATGATAAAGTATCCCCCACCCTCCCCTTTTACTGATGTAACACTGCTCACCTCAGAGCAGCAAGACTGTCCGGATGGATTACACAGAGGGACAATCTTCAGTGAACGTAAGGGAAAACCTGAAAAACCTGTCAATGGAGCAGGGTTTTCCTTATGATCACAGTAAGAAGATTGTCCCTTGCTGTGACCTGTCCGGTCAAGAAACCTCAGATTCCGCATCTGAGGTGAGCAGTGTTACACTAGGTAAAAGGGGCGGGAGGGGGATACTTTATCATTCAATTACGCTTAAAGGGATAGTAATACTTAAAATGTAAAAAAAAATATGTTGTAGGGTCTATTCCCCTGAGTAAAACAAGAGTATTCCCACTGCTGAAAGGTGTTTCATTCAAAAGTTATTAATTTTCAAAGTAGAATTTTTTAGGTGCAATATCACAGTGCGACACCGGAGGAGGTGCTACAACGGATCCACCATTCATCCACAGCCCAATGATTATTTCAACCAATATTTAAAATCAACTGATTTTATTGGTCTCTTATTAAAAACATCCAATTTAATGTGCAACATATACACGCAACATCTTAGAAAGACCAAAGTTTACAAAGCACCTAACATGTTTCGTGACTGTATCACTTATTCACAGAGCCTATGAATAAGTGATACAGTCACGAAACATGTTAGGCGCTTTGTAAACTTTGTCCTTCTAAGATGTTGCGTGTATATGTTGCACATTAAATTGGATGTTTTTAATAAGAGACCAATAAAATCAGTTGATTTTAAATATTGGTTGAAATAATCATTGGGCTGTGGATGAATGGTGGATCCGTTGTAGCACCTCCTCCGGTGTCGTCTTGTTTGTCGAAGTCTGTGGCCAGGACTGTGGAGGTTGCTCCGGATCCGCAACGGCGTTTGGCCGTGGTGAGTAAAAGACAATTTTTACTATATGACTTATTACAATCTGATTTGAAGAGTTTAAAGTAGCGAACTTACTTATTTTGTATTTCGTTGCAATATCACAGTGGCCTGAAATTGTACAGTGGCGCTGTTGCTACACGATCCTATGGACAGCTCTGGTCCCGGGACCATAAATCTCCATAGGATCGTGTAGCAACAGCGCCACTGTACACGCCCAGCCTCCCCCTGCGAGGTAGGAGATGGGCAATGTGGAGATGGGGGGCAGTGTGGTGGCAATGTGGAGATTGGCAGCAATGTGGGAGCAATGTGGAGATAGGGGCAGTGTGGTGGCAATGTGGAGATGGGGGGCAATGTGGAGATTGGCAGCAATGTGGGAGCAATGTGGAGATAGGGGGCAGTGTGGTGGCAATGTGGACATGTGGAGCAATGTGGAGATTTTCAGTAATGTGGGGGCAATGTGGAGATAGGGGGCAGTGTGGTGGCAATGTGGAGATTGGCAGTAATGTGGGGGCAATGTCGAGATAGGGGGCAGTGTGGTGGCAATGTGGAGATTGGCAGCAATGTGGGGGCAATGAGGAGATGGGGCAGTGTGAAGATTGGCAGCAATGTGGGGGCAATGTGGAGATAGGGGGCAATGTGGTGGCAATGTGGAGATGAGGGGCAATGTGCAGACTGGCAGCAGTGTGGGGGCAATGTGGAGATAGGGGGCAGTGTGGTGGCAATGTGGAGATGGGGGCACTGTGGAGACTGGCGGCAGTGTGGGGGCAATGTGGAGATTGGGGGCAGTGTGGTGGCAATGTGGAGATTGGTGGCAGTGTGGGGGAAATGTGGAGATTGGTGGCAATGTGGAGATTGGTGGCAGTGTGGAGATGGGGGCAATGTGGAGATTGGTGGCAGTGTGGAGATGGGGGCAATGTGGAGATGGGGGGCAATGTGGGAGCAATGTGGAGATAGGGAGCAGTGTGGGGGCAATGTGGAGATTGGGGCAATGCGGAGAAGGGGGGCAATGTGGAGATTGGGGGCAATGTGGGGGCAATGTGGAGATTGGGGGCAATGCAGAGATGGGGGGCATTGTGGAGATTGGGGGCAATGTGGGGGCAATGTGGAGATTGGGGGCAATGTGGAGATGGGGGCAATGTGGAGATGGGGGCAATGTGGAGATTGGGGGCAATGTGGAGATGGGGGGCAATGCGGAGATGGGGGACAATGTGGGGGCAATGTGGAGCCAATGTGGAGATTGGGGATAATGTGGAGGTGACCAGTGGAGATGGTCAGTGGGGGTGGCAATGTGGTTGGGGGGGGGTAGTGTCGTTGGGGGAGCCCATGGCAATTCTTGCACCAGAGGCTGGTTACGCCTCTGACTATGTTGTCTTGAAAGCTTGCATTCTAAAGCGACTCAGCCGATAAAGGCATCACATTTCCTCTACCAGTCTCTTGTTTCCTAGAATTGTCACACATTTTTAATCTTCTCTTCTTGATTCTAAGTTAATAGGGATCTGCGACGTTTGTGTCACTGACACATCCAGTGGCGTGGAAAGGGACAGGGCTGTGAAACGGCTTTATTAACTCCATCCCCCCAATTCCCCGTCTCCTAGCAAAGGAGCCCGGGGCTGGGAATTAGGAAGGGTTACACAGCTGAACGGAGGCATCCGGCTGCTAACATCGCCCCCTAAGGTCCATCATTACTCGCTGTCATCATGTACTGGAGATAATGATGGTACAGGCCAATCCCCGCAGCGTATAGAACTGAACAACTTAACTATTTGAGTGCAAGAGAGGTATCCGATACCTTTCTGACACTCAAAGGGTTAACAATTTAATTACCAGAAGGGTGTGCTTTCTGTTCTTTAAAGAGACATTCATTTCCTCTAAACACTGTTTAATGCCATTTATTAAACAAGGAACAGGGCAAATTGAGTAACATTACCCCATTTCCTTAACCCTTTGGGTGCCAGAGGGGTAAGCAATGCATTGCAAACAGTGCGTTGCGTACCCCTCTGGCACTCAAAGGGTTAAAATGATAGTAACATTTAATTTTGAGATAATACACATACTGTTAGTTTTATCCTGCTGAGTTAAAAAAATGGGTACCCCCACCGCTAAGAGATGTGTTATGTAAAAGTTATTATAGCTCAAACATGCATTTTGTGCAGTGCAGTGCAGTACACCTCCACGACCTGAAATGTTAAAGTGGCGCTGTTGCTAAAGCATCCTATAGAGGATTATGGTAAACTGCCCAGAGCTGACTATAAACTGTGGTGGCAACAGCGCCACCATACAATTTTAGTCCATGGAAGTACTGCACCCAAAAGAATTGCAAGTTTGAACTGCTATAAATTTGGAATAAAACATCTCTCGGCAGTGGGGTACCCTTTTATTACTCAAAAGAATAAACCCTGCAAAAAAAAAAAATATATATATATTTATATATATACTATACTAGCAATATTGGCACGACTTTGCCTTGTGGTTAATAAAACATAAACTGCTTTAACCCCTTAACAATGTGGTTTACCCTTTGAGTACCAGAGAGGTACGCCATGCATTGCTTTGCTTTGCAATGTGTGGCGTACCTCTCTGGCACTCAAAGGGTTAAAGATCACGGCACTTTTTTTTTTTTTCTTCGCAATGAATTCTGAGATGGCAGATCGGTGTGCAGCCTCGCTGCTATCCCAGAATTCCACGAGGTGCCAGGGACTTCAAAGGCCCTTAACATCCTGACCGGCGTGACAGTTCTGGCACATCATATATCTTCAAAGTGTTAATGGACTGGCTTGTTGAATTTTGCTTTTGGGGTATTGCCTATAGCTTTTGGCGTATAGTGTTTGACATTATGTGTATATCGTTTGTCATAATGCTTTTGGCGTGTAGAGTATTGCATTTGGCATATTGAGTATATAGTTTGCCGTATTACATATAGTTTTTGGCATATAAGGATAGTAATATTTCATAATAAAAGCAGCTCTAATTAATCATCGTAGTGTTTGGACTTTGGAAAGTGTTATTTCAATTCTGTCAGAGTTGTAGTTCAAGAGTAATTCAATGACAAAGTATCCCCCTCCCGCCCCTTTTACTGATGTAACACTGCTCAGCCAGATCAGAAGGGAGGTGCCCAGGTAGACTGCAGAGAGTGACAAACCTGAAAAACTTGTCAAGAGGGGCAGGACTTTCATTGTTCTCATAGGAAGAAGATTGTCCCCTTCTGTTATCTGTCTGGTCTATGGACTGGATTCCACATCTGAGAAGAGATGGCTTACACTAGGTAAAAGGGGCGGGAGGGGGAAACTTTGCTTGTGAATATCTCTCAAACCATAAAGGTTTGAGAGATAAGACTTATATCGTTCTTCATGTTTTTTTAATGCCTACAAAATAAAATAAAGATAAAACGAAGTATTACTATCCCTTTAATGTATATAGCATATGGAGTATAGTGTTTATTGTGCTGCATATAGCATATAGAGTTTAATGTATCGTGTATTGCATTTGACATACAGCGTTTGGTGTATAGTGCATTGAATATTGCATATTGCTTTGTGTATAGCGTTTTGTTGTATAGCGCTATGTGTTTGGCGTATAGCTTTTGGCGTATAGCAGTTGGTGTTTCGTGTATTGTGTATAGCTTTTTCCGTATATCATTTGATGTTTTGAGCATAGCGTTTGGCGTATAGAGATTTGTGTCTGATGCATAGTGTATTGCGTTTGGAGTATTGCGTTTGGCTTATTTCAGATAGCGTTTAGTATATTGCATATAGCATTTGGCATATGGCTTATAGTGTTTGCAGTTTTGCTGTGGCGTATTGCGTTTGGCATATAGAGTCTGACATTTTGTGTAGTGTGTTTGATGTATGGCGTGTGGCATATGGCATATATCGCTTTGCGTATAGTGTTTGGTATATATCATTCAGCGTTAGAGATACACCAATACCACATTTTTAAGACTACGAGTACCGATACGTTTTTCAAGTACTCACCGATACCAATTACCGATACTTTTTTTTGCAGTCATATATATATATATCCTATATAATAATTCGCTAAAACGCGTGTAACGGCTTGTCACGCGCAGTAGACACTGCTGGGCGTGCTGCAGTCATGCGCAGTAGAGACTGCCCGTGCCGCGGCTGATACAGAGCATCCAGCTCTGTATCAGCCGCGGCGCGGGAGGTCTCTACTGAGCATGACCACCCTGCGACCGTGTGGCAGTGGCACTGTGGCCCGTGTAACTGGCTCTTCAACTAGTATAGATACAGGGCTCAAAATTTCCACTCGCCACTAGTCAATGGCGAGTGAAAATTCAGCCCTGGTGGGTAGAAATTCAGCCCTGGTGAGTAGAAATTCAGCCCTGGTGGGTATGTTATGGATTGCAGTGGCGAGTAGCTTTTTAGGTCTGGCTAGTAGCAAAGGACTTAAAATTATAAGCCCTGATATATATATATATGCTTTAGGTACTTGGAAAACTGGCAAATGACTGCAAAAGAAAGCATCAGTAATTGGTATCGGTGAGTACTTGAAATATATATACACACACACACACACACACATATACACACCACCTCTTGATTCTCCCCTTTTGCTTCATTCTCCCCCTCTTGAACCCTCCTTTTGCCTTGGCTTTTTTCTCTCCCTTTTGATCCCCCTTTCTCCCCCTCCTTGACTCTTGAGCCCACCCTTTTGCCTCTCTCTCCCTCCTGATCCTTCCTCCTTTTGCCTCTTTTTTTTTTCTCCCTTAGTCCCTTTTGCCTCTTTTTTTTTCTCCCTTAGTCCCTTTTGCCTCTTTTTCTCCCTCTTGACCCCCCTCTCTGCCTCTTTCTCCACCTACTCTTAATGCCTCATCTTGCCATCTCTTTGCCTGCCTTACCCTCCTCTGCCAGGTGCTCGCTGTTCTCTCGCGAGCCCCGGCAGAGGTCAGCGCCTGAGCTTTGCCATGGTAACCCACGGCAACACTCCGACGCTGCAGGAGGGAGAGAGGCGACCAGGGAGCATTGTGAGCAGCTCCCCGGCCTCCCTCTCTGCAGCACCGACCCTGACACAGGGTGTCAGTGCTGGCACCATCCGCAAATGCCGGTATCAGCACCGATACCAATATCGGTATCAGTGCAACCCTATTCGACGTATATCTTTTGGTGTATGGCATACAGAATTAGGCTTTTTGCATTTGGCATATAACGTTTTGAGTATAGTGCTTGGCATTTTGTGTATAGCGTTTAGTATATTGATTTTGTCGTATAGCTTTTGGTATATTGCGTATAGCGATTGGTGTATAGCTTTTGGTGTATTGCGTATAGCATTTGGCGTATAGCGTTTGGTGTATAGCATTTTGCATATTGAGTATAGTGTACTCCCTTTTGGCGTATAGCTTTTTGTGTTTGCCATATTGAGTATGGTATTTGGAAGGTGGGGTGCACCGGCTTTTCAGAAGTTAAATGGTCGTTTCCGCATATTAATGCGGCTGTGGCACCGGCTTTATACCTTAGCCACTTGCCACGGCTATCTGCTGCTGACTGCTCTGCTCGGGGAGACCAAGGGGGGCGGGACAAGCACTCGGGCTCAAACGCTGCAGAAGCCTGCATGAGCCTTCCCTCCTTCGTTGCGGTGCTGAGGAAGTGATGTCACTTCCTTTCAGTACTCGTTACATTGGGGTAAGGTGTCAGGGAGCGAACAGCGGGTGAGGAGGCTGCAGGCACTGGCACTGACTCGGCTGTGAGACAGACACCCGCAACTTCACAACTTAGTTACTGTGCGCGGACTGCAGACAGAGGCCGCTGAAGCACAGACAGGATGTTTATTGTGTGTGCGTGTGAAAGATAACTTACATCTAATCATTTATTTAGCGCACACACATATACATATATACATACGTGTGCACACACAGGTGTGTTTGTGCTTTTGGGTGCACACTCTAATGCAGTTGGCTGTGCACACCTATGGTGGGGTGTGTAGCGTGGTGGAGGGTGAAGTACGTGCAGAGATTTTTACATTTTTAAAATTTTTGTCTCTGTGCACAGTATACAGTGATCGTACTCTCTAGTTGATCTAGTTCATCTCTCTAGATCATCGCCTGTGAAGATGAGCTGGCAAATTTGTATGTTCTCCCCACTAACGCCTAATTATGATCTGGGGTAATAAACACTTAAATACCATGTAATCCATGCTATCATCTGTAAAATAATATATCTATTTCTTTCCAGAAGCCTAAAATCTACACTTAAATATTATCTGTGCATGCAGCCATTCCTGCCTTTTGCAGGACTTTCTACTGGGAATGATCAAAAGGAAAAGCAAAAACGAGGTGCATTTATCCACTAAAATGATTGAGGGCAGTGTTCCATTTAAGGTTACAATATAACTCACCACGCTCGGTTGACTGGAGTGTCTCCACTGAACACTATCATCAATATTTCCTCCTGATGAAACGGCTGGCAGCAGCCGAGAAAGACATTGACGGGTTGCAAAAAAGGCTAAATAATTATTTTGTTTTTAACAGTTTTTTTAATAAATTAAAATCATTGGCATCTGGCTTTATACTTTACTCAGTGCACAACAAACAACAACAATTCCCAAGAGGGAATCGGATTAGTACACCAGCAAGCTTTCAGATCGGCAGTGCTCAGAGGAGGCACTGGTCAACCAAGCGTGGTAATATTGTAATCTCAAATGGAAAAACGAGGATAAGCAAATCTTGTTTTATCTTTTCCTTTTTGTGGGGGAAATTCCAGAGGGGGAACAACACACCATATGGTTACAGCAGCCCACATGTTAAATATTCAGAAGGAGTTAAAGCAGAGACAGAGGGATCCTCCACAATGGTATCCTATTGAAATGTCGCACTCTAGTTGACAACCAGCAAAACGTTGTGTTAAAAATATGCATGGATGAAAAGGGCGAGATCAGAAATCGCCCTACTTAAAAGAGCATGGAACATGGGGAGAAGGGGGGGTAGCGCCGAGCCACAACAAACTTTATGATCAAGTGTACGATCAATGTAAAACTTTATGATTCAGTGTACCATCGCTGTTGCCTTTGGTGACCATTAAAAGTACGACATCAGAATACCGTTCTTTTGATTAGGGGAACATTCTGATCTCTCCGTTTTGATCCATGCAACATTTTTAATGCGCTGTTTTGCTACAGTGAACCGGCACGGGAGCAAGACAACTCCTATCCATACGTGGGGGCTTTGTAAATGAGCTGACCCAGAGACCACTGAGGTCCTTTGACTGTGCTCTGCCGCCAGCCCTCCACTCACTGCACTGGCACTCCTCATGCGACTGCCCTGCGAGTCTGCAACTCCAACGCCATCTTGTTGGCGTCTCTCTTAATCCTCAGCAATGCCAGCAGCAGAGATTGGTTGGCTCAGCAATGCCAGCAGCAGAGATTGGTTGGCTCGGCAATGCCAGCAGCAGAGATTGGTTGACTCGGCAATGCCAGCAGCAGAGATTGGTTGGCTCGGCCCTGTGTCACACTAAATCAGGTGGTGTGAGGACCGGGGTGACAGGCATGGCATGCGGAGGTGGATAATGGGGTAGATCATGCGCTGGGCAAAGTGTGAGGCAAGCTGTCAGGACATCCGGCAGCAATACTATACACATTTATTACACTCGCAAGATGCCTGATTGAGTCAGCGTTACCTGTAGATTTGAAGGTTTCATCCGGAGACCGAGTTCTAAATCTGGAGTCTCCGGGAGAAACCTGGCAAGTTCACAGGTATGCTCCTATCATTTCCCGCCAGCCAATGGGGACATTAGTACTCATTCCTTAGCATAAGTAGTGCTAAGTGGAGAATTTTCAGGGTAAGTCGCTTATTAACTTAAAGGGATAGTAATACTTAAGTATTACTAATCCCTATAGTAAAGTCCTTTTAAAAAATACATGTATTGCCCCCAGTGTAATCTCTCAAACCTTTATGGTTGGAGAGATAATCGCTCCTAAAGTTGCCCTCTCCCTCCCTCTTCCCTGAAGTCAGCGTTGTAGCTGACTCAGGGAAATCCGGTCTTAGATCATCAGGTGGCTCTGCAGCAGAGCCGCGATCGCGTTAATTAAAAAAAAATCTTTCACTAAAATGGTCTACTTGTGCTTGCAAACCAAGCACACGTTGAAGACCATTTCAGTGAAAGTTTTCTTTTTTATTAACGCGATCCTGGCTGTGCTGGAGAGTCATCTGAAAGTCGTACGACTTGCTTCCCTGCAGTCAGCTAGAACGCTGACTATGGGGAAGGGGGAGGGAGAGGGCAACTTTAGGAGCGATTATCTCTCAAACCATAAAGGTTTGAGAGATGAAACTGGGGGCAATACATTTATTTTTAAAAGGACTTTACTATAGGGATTAGTAATATTTAAGTAGCTGGAGTAGCAGTAAGAAATCATTCCTGTCACTTGGATCGTGGTTGTCCAATGTGCGGCCTGTGGGCCAAATGTGGTACACCTGAATCCGGGGTTCGGTCCTCCTGATATTCTTTTTTAAAAAAACTATTTTTTACATAGTTAACGATCACACATGAACTAGTAGTTCAGTAAAACCTAATCCCCTGCCTGATGTCTCTTCTAGATCAGAACTGTCATTGACTTGAGTACCAAATAGATAAATTCATGTTTTTTGAATAGCTGATGGACTACAATTCACCATCATCATCATTATCAATAAAAGAATAACAATGTGGTCCTCACTCTCATGGCTTTCTGATCATGAGGCCCACGACTGAAGTAACGTTGACGCCCCTGGCTTAGATAAATGCGGAATCACATTAGTACAGCCCTCCTCCTGATCCCCATTGCCATAGCAATCTTCATAGGGGGAGTGTTAGCGCAGGATTGTATGTAAACAGCCTGAGATAAAGTAACAGCCTTTCTTAGTACAGGAGCGGTGGGCATTAATCTCAATACATGAACTGCTTTCTTATCTCACATTAACCCTTTGAGTGCCAGAGAGGCAGAGAGGGTTAAAAAAAATGTAGAAATAAAATTGACCACTTGCAAGTTTGAAGATTTAATTTACCCATTTCGAGTGCCACAATTGCAATTGCGCTCAAAGGGTCTCTTTTACGGATGCTTCACAATGCGTTTGCACTCCCCCTCTGGTTATTAAAGGATTAAATGGAAACTGGCGTGATACTGTTATGTTGCCTGTAATGCTTTCTCTTTTAACCCTATGAGTGCCAGAGGGGTGCACAAGGCGTTGCTTTGGAATGCGTTTGTGTACCCCTCTGGCACTCGAAGGGTTAAGGGGCTTTTGAATTTATGCATAAAAAAGCAAAAGTGAAGCAATTCTGGAATAAGTCAGCGGCACTGCTCAATGTTCCCCCAAATTCCTAACGGTATTAATGGGGAGTTTAACCCCTTGCATGTTACAGAGGTCTCCAGTGCATTGTAAAGCAAATTAAGGGCCATTTGTATTGTCTGCTGGGGAGTAGATGGTCCATCAGCGTCAGTATGTGAGTGTATTTACCTGTGTGAGTGAGGGATTTACACACCTGATGAATCACCGTCCTCTGTGTGCATCTGTGTGTGTCCTTCACTTCCTGCTTCCTCTGTGTGCATCTGTGTGTGTCCTTCACTTCCTGCTTCCTCTGTGTGCATCTGTCTGTGTCCTTCACTTCCTGCTTCCTGTCTGTCATCTCTCTCTCTCCTCTCACTCATTTTATTTCTCTGGTTCTCTCCTCACTCATTTTATTTCTCTCTGTTTCTCTCCTCTCACTCATTTTATCTCTCTTTCTCTCTCTGTTTCTCTCTTCTCTCACTCATTTTATTTTTCTCTCTGTTTCTCTTTTCTCTCACTCATTGTTATCTCTTTCTTTCTCTCTCTCCTCTCACTCATTTTTATCTCTTTCTTTCTCTCTCTCTTTCTTCTCTCACTCATTTTATTTCTCTATTTCTCTCTCCTCTCACTCATTTTTATCTCTTTCTCTCTCCTCTCTCTGTCTCTCTTACCTCACTCATTTTATTTCTCTCTGTTTCTCTCTCTCTCCTCTCTCTGTCTCTCTTACCTCACTCATTTTATTTCTCTCTGTTTCTCTCTCTCTCCTCTCTCTGTCTCTCTTCTCTCACTCATTTTATTTCTCTCTGTTTCTCTCTCCTCTCTCTGTTTCTCTCTTCTCTCCCTCATTTTATTTTTCTCTCATTTTATTTCTCTGTGTGTGTTTCTCTCTCTATTTCTCTCTCTCATTTTATTTCTCTTTCTCTCTCACTCATTTTATTTATCTCTCCTCTCTCTCCGACTTATGTTATTTCTCTTTTTCTATGTGTGTTTCTGTCTCTCTTCTCTCACTCATTTTATTTCTCTCCCTTTCACTCATTTTATTTTCTCTTCTCTCTCTCTTTCTCCCTCTTTCTCTTCTCTCACTCATTTTATTTCTCTCTCCTCTCACTCATTTTATTTGTTTATCTCCCTGCTTCTCTCTCTCTCCTCTCACTCATTTTATTTCTGTTTATCTCTCTCCTTCTCTCTCTCCTCTCACTCATTTTATTTCTCTCTCTCCTCTCTCATTTCTCTCTCTCTCTTCTCTCTCTCCCTCTCTCTCTTTCTCCTCTCACTCATTTTATTTCTCTCTCTCTTCTCTCTCCCTCTCTCCTCTCACTCATTTTATTTCTCTCTCTCTTCTCTCTCCCTCTCTCTTCTCTCTCTCCTCTCACTCATTTCTCTCTTCTCTCTCTACCTCTCTCTTTCTCCTCTCACTCATTGTATTTCTCTCTCTCTCTCCCTCTGTCCACTGCACTCTCCCTTCTCATTACTGGTCTCCCCTAATTAAATCCGTCCTTCTCCCCAATCCTCTCTCTCTCTCTCAGGTCCTGATGGAGCGGACCCCCCTCGCAGACCCTCTTCAGCAGGAAAGGATTCAGTGCTCTCACCATCTGTACCGAACCCTGACATGTCAAACCCAGGAGGTACGTGGCACCCAGTGATGTTACCGGGTACAAGAGGAGGGGACAGAAGCCCAAAGGGGCAGTTCTGGAACAAACCAACTGCAACAATGGGGGAATGAACGTTGCCTTGATTTTAAATGGGACTTTTAAGCCCTTGCATCCTGCAGAGGTCTCCAGACCCCTCTAACATTCAAGGGGTTAATAGACACATTTAAATTAATGTGAATCGTGGCATTTTATCTTGTTCATTCTGCTGCTGTTGATTTGGTAGGGAAATGCACCTCTTTATCTTAATGAGTAAGATCCCAGGGTTCATGCTTAAAGGACAATTAACCCCCTCCTAAAACTAAGGACTCGATCCAAATGTTGGAGTCGGCTGTTTTTTCTGCTGACGGCATGTTTTCCAGCACAGTAAGCTATTCAAATGTCCGTGCTGTGAAAAAATACCGGCAAAAAAAAGAGCCGTCGTGTGTTAAGGTTAAGAGGTGCTTTCATCTATTGAAAATTATGAAGACACCGGAAATATCAATTCAAATGTCTGCGTTAGCCTAGAAAAGGTGATAAGGGACTCACGTTATCACAGGAAAGTTAACACCTATTTTTTTTTTACTTGAGCCCCTCATCGCCTGTTTAAACATCCGACACAGAGACTTCAGGTTAAAAAACCCTAAGTCCTCAGTGGGTGTATTGATATGGAGCTCCAAGCCCCATATCAATACACCCAAAGTATGAAAAATGTGTCAGACGTTAGTAAAATTAACCCTATGAGTGCCAGTGGGGTATAATTATCCCTCCGGTATTCATAGGGTTAACCCAAGTAAGTAAAAAACATCACATTACAAGTAACACAATTAATCCTGATGTCCAGCTGAGTCCTCTGCTTCCTGGTCATCTTCTGTCCTCCTGTCTCCTCTTCTATCTTCTCTTCTGTCCTCCTGTCTCCTCTTCTATCTTCTCTTCTGTCCTCCTGTCTCCTCTTCTATCGTCTCTTCTGTCCTCCTGTCTTCTCTTCTATCTTCTCTTCTGTCCTTCTATCTTCTCTTCTATCTTCTCTTCTGTCCTCCTGTCTCCTCTTCTATCTTCTCTTCTGTCCTTCTATCTTCTCTTCTGTCCTCCTGTCTCCTCTTCTATCTTCTCTTCTGTCCTTCTATCTTCTCTTCTATCTTCTCTTCTGTCCTCCTGTCTCCTCTTCTATCTTCTCTTCTGTCCTCCTGTCTTCTCTTCTATCTTCTCTTCTGTCCTCCTGTCTCCTCTTCTATCTTCTCTTCTATCTTCTCTTCTGTCCTCCTGTCTTCTCTTCTATCTTCTCTTCTGTCCTCCTGTCTTCTCTTCTATCCTTCTATCTTCCATTCTGTCCTTCTATCTTCTCTTCTATCTTCTCTTCTGTCCTTCTATCTTCTCTTCTATCTTCCCTTCTGTCCTTCTTTCTTCTCTTCTATCTTCTCTTCTGTCCTTCTATCTTCTCTTCTGTCCTTCTGTCTTCTCTTCTATCTTCTCTTCTGTCCTTCTATCTTCTCTTCTGTCCTTCTGTCTTCTCTCCTATCTTCTCTTCTGTCCTTCTATCTTCTCTTCTGTCCTTCTATCTTCTCTTCATTCTTCTCTTCTGTCTTCTCTTCTATATTCTCTTCTATCTTCTCTTCTATCTTCTTTCTTCTCTTGTATCTTGTCTTCTTGCTGTAAAAACACAAAAAAAGTAAAAGATAACAGCATACATATGTGGCACACTAATACATAGTTAAACCCCTTGAGTGCCAGAGGGGTACGCAACACCTTGCAAAGCAATGTGTTGCGTACCTCTCTGGGGCTCAAAGGGTTAAATGATGCAGTAGTGTGCTGGTTGTTAAAATATAAATGCCCCCATGCATATTACATGTTCCTAAGTTATGCCAAGACAATGTATAAGTAAAATTGCCAGAATTATACTTAGCATTGTTATATGATGTCGCTGTCTACGCCACTGTTTGAGGCCACTGAGGCGGAGACAGAATAATGCGCCACCCCCCACCCCGCCCTTTATGTCCATGGGCAGATGACCGCTCCGGTCTGAGGGAATTAGAATTGAGACTGCCCTTACATATGGGCAGCCTTACTTCTAATTCTCTCACAGCCATTGGTTGGGATATGCTTACTCACCTCCCAGCCAATCAGCTTTGATCGGCTGTGCTTTAAACTGATTGGCTGGGATGTGCGCAAGCATATCCCAGCCAATGGCTGTGAGAGAATTAGAAGTAAGACTGCCCATGTATAAGGGCAGCCTCAATTCTAATTCCCTCAGACCGGAGCGGGCATTGGCCGTGGACATGAAGAGGGGGGGGGGTGGCGCTTTAGTCTGTCTCCGCCGCTGCCTCAGCGGCCTCACACAGTGGCGGGGACAGCGACAACATATAATAATGCTGAGTATCATTTTGGCGATTTTACTTATGGCAATACCATTGTCTTGGCATAACTTAGGAACCTGTAATATGCATGGGGGCAATTATATTTTAACAACCAGCACACTACTGCATCATTTAACCCTTTGATCCTCTGGCATTCAAGGGGTTAATCTATGTATTAGCGTGCCACATATGTATGCTGTTAAAGTTTTTGTGTTTTTACAGCAAGAAGACAAGATACAAGAGAAGACAAGATACAAGAGAAGACAGAATATACAAGAGAAGATAGAAGATAATTTTTTTTTCCTTTGAAGTTCCTAAAACAAACGTTATCTAGTGGCGTATTGGGAACTTAACACACAAGACAGACATTTGGACACAATGCCAGTTTTGTGGCCGAACGTCTGTTGTGCTTAATTCCGGTAGGACATTTGAATACCGACCAGGAAAATTATTTTTTTTCTGTCGGTATTCATTTTGCCCTAACAGCATTTGTTTACTCCAACATCTGGATCAAGCCCTAAATCCACTACTTAACTTACTATGGCCAGAAAATCCTAATGGCCTCTACGAACCTTGCCCTTGCTCCATGGTTCAAGAGACAACATCTTCAGTCAGACCTGGGTGTTCCACCCACGGAGGCAGACATGACAGCTGCTGCCATTTTTGTTTTTCAAACTGAAGCAGGCAGAGTGCGTGGGCGTAATCAGAGTATCATGCGCACTGGGCAGAGTTTGGGGTCCTGTGGTCATGCCAGCAACTGTTATGTCTGCCTCCATCAACGTAATATCCAAGACAGAGTGTAAATGTTATCAAATGTTACAAAGGCACACGCGGAAAATTCTTAAGGGCCATTATGATCTTCTTGCCATAATCAGGTAAGTGGAGATATATTAGTCTTGTGGTCATCTTGGGGCATGAAATGGTGCTAATCTCCCTACTAGTGATGAATCAGTTCACTGTTAACCCTTTGCTTTGCAGTGTATTGCATACTACTCTGGCACTCAAAGGGTTAATGCATTAGGTTGGCCCAAGCCCCAGGTCTTCTCTTGTCTGTGTCACTGTGTCACCCTGCAGGAGGAGGGACAGACTCATATCTCCTTCTGTCTGTGTCACTGTGTCACCCTGCAGGAGGAGGGAAAGACTCATATCTCCTTCTGTCTGTGTCACTGTGTCACCCTGCAGGGGGAGGGACAGACTCATATCTCCTTCTGTCTGTGTCACTGTGTCACCCTGCAGGAGGAGGGACAGACTCATATCTCCTTCTGTCTGTGTCACCCTGCAGGAGGAGGGACAGACCCATATCTCCTTCTGTCTGTGTCACTGTGTCACCCTGCAGGAGGAGGGACAGACTCATATCTCCTTCTGTCTGTGTCACTGTGTCACCCTGCAGGAGGAGGGACAGACTCATATCTCCTTCTGTCTGTGTCACTGTGTCACCCTGCAGGAGGAGGGACAGACTCATATCTCCTTCTGTGTGTGTCACTGTGTCACCCTGCAGGAGGAGGGACAGACTCATATCTCCTTCTGTGTGTGTCACTGTGTCACCCTGCAGGAGGAGGGACAGACTCATATCTCCTTCTGTCTGTGTCACCCTGCAGGAGGAGGGACAGACTCATATCTCCTTCTGTGTGTGTCACTGTGTCACCCTGCAGGAGGAGGGACAGACTCATATCTCCTTCTGTGTGTGTCACTGTGTCACCCTGCAGGAGGAGGGACAGACTCATATCTCCTTCTGTGTGTGTCACTGTGTCACCCTGCAGGAGGAGGGACAGACTCATATCTCCTTCTGTCTGTGTCACCCTGCAGGAGGAGGGACAGACCCATATCTCCTTCTGTCTGTGTCACTGTGTCACCCTGCAGGAGGAGGGACAGACTCATATCTCCTTCTGTCTGTGTCACTGTGTCACCCTGCAGGAGGAGGGACAGACTCATATCTCCTTCTGTGTGTGTCACTGTGTCACCCTGCAGGAGGAGGGACAGACTCATATCTCCTTCTGTGTGTGTCACTGTGTCACCCTGCAGGAGGAGGGACAGACTCATATCTCCTTCTGTCTGTGTCACCCTGCAGGAGGAGGGACAGACCCATATCTCCTTCTGTCTGTGTCACTGTGTCACCCTGCAGGAGGAGGGACAGACTCATATCTCCTTCTGTCTGTGTCACTGTGTCACCCTGCAGGAGGAGGGACAGACTCCTATCTCCTTCTGTGTGTGTCACTGTGTCACCCTGCAGGAGGAGGGACAGACTCATATCTCCTGTCCATGTCACTGTGTCACCCTGCAGGAGGAGGGACAGACTCATATCTCCTTCTGTCTGTGTCACTGTGTCACCCTGCAGGAGGAAGGACAGACTCATATCTCCTTCTGTCTGTGTCACTGTGTCACCCCGCAGGAGGAGGGACAGACTCTTATCCCCTTCTGTCTGTGTCACTGTGTCACCCCGCAGGAGGAGGGACAGACTCATATCTCCTTCTGTCTGTGTCACTGTGTCACCCTGCAGGATGAGGGACAGACTCATATCTCCTTCTGTCTGTGTCACTGTGTCACCCTGCAGGAGGAGGGACAGACTCATATATCCTTCTGTCTGTGTCACTGTGTCACCCTGCAGGAGGAGGGACAGACTCATATATCCTTCTGTCTGTGTCATTGTGTCACCCTGCAGTAGGAGGGCCAGACTCTTATCCCCTTCTGTCTGTGTCACCCTGCAGGAGGAGGGACAGACTCGTATCTCCTTCTGTCTGTGTCACCCTGCAGGAGGAGGGACAGACTCATAGCTCCTTCTGTCTGTGTCACCCTGCAGGAGGAGGGACAGACCCATATCTCCTTCTGTCTGTGTCACTGTGTCACCCTGCAGGAGGAGGGACAGACTCATATCTCCTTCTGTCTGTGTCACTGTGTCACCCTGCAGGAGGAGGGACAGACTCATATCTCCTTCTATCCGTGTCACTGTGTCACCCTGCAGGAGGAGGGACAGACCCATATCTCCTTCTGTCTGTGTCACTGTGTCACCCTGCAGGAGGAGGGACAGACTCATATCTCCTTCTGTCTATGTCACTGTCACCCAGCATTGGACCCCCCCCCTTTTGGGATTGGCAAAACAGAAATGCTCTGCACAGAGATTTACAAGACAGAGCTCTGCAGAGGTAAAGGGACATAAAAATACTCCATGGCAGAGGTGTGGGGCTTTGCGGGGTTAGATAAGGGGTGCAGCACTCCGCAAGGATAGTAGCAGGTGAGAGTCCCCTGCTGGGGCAACGTGAGTTTAAAGTGGTCTGCAGGGATAGCTATTGGTAGGACGCCGCAAGAAGGCAAATGTGCTCTGCAGAGACAGACGGGGCCGGATTCTATTGCAGGTGCTAATTTTATCTCTGCGTTTATCTCCAGATTTCCCCATAGACTTCAATAGAAAAATGTTTGATAAAACGGGTGTTAACGTTTCGCACCTGCAATAGAATCCAGCCCATGAACGTAAAAGAACTCTGTACGGACAATGGGAGATTGAATCGCTCTGCAGGCACAGCAGGTGGTAACACTGTGCAGGAACATTGGACAGGCAACAAGCTCTGCAAGAGCAGTTGGACGAGAAATAGTGTTGCAGGAGAAGTGGATAGCTGAAGTGTTCTGCGGGAACAGCTGGGAGGACAAAATGCTCTGCAAGAGCATTAGGAGGTTGAAGGGCTCTTCAAGGATAGTGAAGGGTGGAAAGCTCTGCAGGGATGCCTTAGGTGCAGTGTATGAAAGTGCAGGGATAGACACTCAGTGGCAAGTGACAGAAAGAGGGCAAGATGCTCTGCAGGAGTGAAGAGAAGAGGATCGGGGCTACGGTTGGGCTGACACAACTCTCTGCAGGGAGGCACAGAGCTGTCAGTATGAAAGATTCCCTTTAATAAACTCAGCAGTTTAGACAAGAGTTACAGGGAAGTGAGCGAGATGTAATAGCATATGTAGCCTGGCACCCCCCAGTACAGGACATTCCCCCCCCCCCCACCCCTTCCTCCCACCACCCCTGGAGTCTGCGTGATTTAACGCGTTCCGCCAATTAAAGTCTACATTCAATCTTCTTAATTAGACTTAATTAAAGCTGTTTATTTAGCTATGGCTGACAGGCCTCAGAGGAGGATAAGAACAAGCAGAAATCATAGAATGACAGTTCTGTCTGTGTCACCCTGCAGTGGGAGGGACAGACTCATATCTCCTTCTGTCTGTGTCACTGTGTCACCCTGCAGGAGGAGGAACAGACTCATCTCTCCTTCTGTCTGTGTCACTGTTTCACCCTGCAGGAGGAGGGACAGACTCATATCTCCTTCTGTCTGTGTCACTGTGTCACCCTGCAGGAGGAGGGACAGACTCATATCTCCTTCTGTCTGTGTCACTGTGTCACCCTGCAGGAGGAGGGACAGACTCATATCTCCTTCTGTCTGTGTCACTGTGTCACCCTGCAGTGGGAGGGACAGACTCATATCTCCTTCTGTCTGTGTCACTGTGTCACCCTGCAGGAGGAGGAACAGACTCATATCTCCTTCTGTCTGTGTCACTGTGTTGCTCTGCAGGAGGAGG
This sequence comes from Rhinophrynus dorsalis, assembly GCA_037306005.1. Classification (NCBI taxonomy): domain Eukaryota; kingdom Metazoa; phylum Chordata; class Amphibia; order Anura; family Rhinophrynidae; genus Rhinophrynus; species Rhinophrynus dorsalis. The sequence continues at coordinate 538,284,050 of CM074721.1, read as the reverse complement.
GACAGACTCATATCTCCTTCTGTCTGTGTAACCCTGCAGGAGGAGGAACAGACTCATATCTCCTTCTGTCTGTGTCACTGTGTTGCTCTGCAGGAGGAGGGACAGACTCATATCTCCTTCTGTCTGTGTCACCCTGCAGGAGGAGGGACAGACTCATATCTCCTTCTGTCTGTGTAACCCTGCAGGAGGAGGGACAGACTCATATCTCCTTCTGTCTGTGTCACTGTGTCACCCTGCAGGAGGAGAGACAGACTCATATCTCCTTCTGTCTGTGTCACTGTGTCACCCTGCAGGAGGAGGGACAGACTCATATTTCCTTCTGTCTGTGTCACTGTGTCACCCTGCAGGAGGAGGGACAGACTCATAGCTCCTTCTGTCTGTGTCACTGTGTTACCCTGCAGTGGGAGGGACAGACTCATATCTCCTTCTGTCTGTGTCACTGTGTCACCCTGCAGGAGGAGGGACAGACTCATATCTCCTTCTGTCTGTGTCACTGTGTCACCCTGCAGGAGGAGGGACAGACTCATATCTCCTTCTGTCTGTGTCACTGTGTCACCCTGCAGGAGGAGGGACAGACTCATATCTCCTTCTGTCTGTGTCACCCTGCAGTGGGAGGGACAGACTCATATCTCCTTCTGTCTGTGTCACTGTGTCACCCTGCAGGAGGAGGGACAGACTCATATCTCCTTCTGTCTGTGTCACTGTGTCACCCTGCAGTGGGAGGGACAGACTCATATCTCCTTCTGTCTATGTCACTGTGTCACCCTGCAGGGGGAGGGACGGATTCATATCTCCTTTTGTCTTTGTCACCCTGCAGGGGGAGGGACGGACTCATATCTCCCTGCAGGGTGACACTGCAAGCTCTGACACTGTACAGACAAATGGGAACTATTTTCTCTCACACAACTAGTCAGCATTTACACCCACAATCTTTTCTTTTCTTCCACTAGATTCATCTGGAAATGCTACTAAGACTGGAGAAAATGGTCCCCTTCCCAACTCCCACGTTCCTCTCGTGGCTGCAGCAGCAGGTGGTGCCGCTCTTCTTCTACTGGTCTTTGGAGTGGTAGGCTGGGTCTGCCACCGACGTCGGCAAGCCAAGCACAGTGATACCCGACACCCACCCCTCTCGCTGGGTTCCATCACCAGCCCAAAACGGGGTGGAGGCAACAACAATGGACACGAACCGAGCGACATCATAATGCCCTTGCGGCCGTCTGAAGGGGGCGCCTTCTGTCCTCACTATGAAAAGGTCAGTGGGGACTATGGACACCCTGTTTACATCGTTCAGGACATGGCTAGCCAAAGCCCAGCCAACATCTACTACAAAGTATGAGAAAGCTGCCAAATTTGTTTCCTTCTTGTAGCTTTTTTTGGGGGGGGGTTGGGGGCTTACTGTAGGATGTTTATGGGGTGGGTTGGAGGACATTTCAGAGTGAAGAGGGAGATAGGTTTGTTTGCCCAGCCCTGATTTTTTGGTTGGAAATTTCAGTTTCTTGAACTCCTCTCTGCCCACCACCTTCAAAGCCTTGAGTGGTGGGTGTGGAGAGAGGTCAAAAGTTGAAGATCAACATCATAAAGTAAGCCTGGGGTCTCAACATTTTCCTCTTTAGACCAGCAGCCATTTGTTTGAGACTCTCACGTCACTGAAATGAAGGTCAAGTGCTGAAGGTCAAGAAGAAGACGAGTTTGGTTTTTTCAAGTAGAAGTAGGAGCTGGTTATTTTCATCTGTTGACAGACTATCACTCCCATCATCTTGAAAGGAGTTTTAGTCCAACATTGACTTGAGTCCAACAGATTTCCTGCTCTGGATCTCTCTCCTTGGGCACTAAAGATGTCTCCAAAGCGTTGAGATGAAAGGCGATGGAGGCATCTCTAGGAACCATGAGGCTACAGCTGGAGATAAGCCAACCACAAAAGACACAAGAGTTCAACTATAACTTTATCCAAGGCAAAGGGAAGCACCAGACAGGGCAAAGAAAAAAACAGAAATGCCTCTCTCTCTGTCTGCGCTTGATACAAGAAGATGATTGGCTGGCACTTGACAACAACGTTTTAGCAAGAGCTCAGCTTCTGTGGAACGTAATGGCAAACCCTAGTCTCCTCTTCATTTTTATTTTATTTTTTTTTTATATCCAGCCCAACGCCTTAAATTGTTGCCTGTGTGCCATCTCTCTGCCCTCTTTTCCTCCCAAAGTTTGCACAAACATTCAGAGCCAGCCCTGTTCAAAACCCAGCGTAATTCTCCCTTAAATTATCATTGCAAAATGACTTTGTATTTCATGTGTAGAACCCTTGTGCCTTTTAAACACAGGCAAGAAGAGCCCTTCTGTGTGACTCCTTCTCTCTCCCTCAGACTTACGTTTCTCAATTACAATGACAGCAAAATGCTAATATTATACATATTTTTGCCTTGTTCATTTTCTCATGGGTAGGGTTGTGAAAACCTAAAAGCATTTTTTTTACTGCAATTCCTAGAAAAAATTATGTACAGCCATGTTTGTATTGCTTATTTCGTTGTCCTTTGAAGGGGAACTATACCTATTTGAATAAGTGCTCAGACGCTCAGGACTTACCTAGGTAGGAGTCCATCATACAGCAGTCATGTGTATCTGTAAAATTACTGTGTGTAACAGAAGCACTTACCTAGGTAGGAGTCCATCACACAGCATTCAGGTGTATCTGTAAAATTACTGTGTGTAACAGAAGCACTTACCTAGGTAGGAGTCCATCACACAGCAGTCAGGTGTATCTATATAATTACTGTGTGTAACAGAAGAACTTACCTAGGTAGGAGTCCATCATACAGCAGTCAGGTGTATCTGTATAATTACTGTGTGTAACAGAAGGACTTACCTAGGTAGGAGTCCATCATACAGCAGTCAGGTGTATCTATATAATTACTGTGTGTAACAGAAGCACTTACCTAGGTAGGAGTCCATCATACAGCAGTCATGTGTATCTATATAATTACTGTGTGTAACAGAAGCACTTACCTAGGTAGGAGTCCATCACACAGCAGTCAGGTGTATCTATATAATTACTGTGTGTAACAGAAGCACTTACCTAGGTAGGAGTCCATCACACAGCAGTCAGGTGTATCTATATAATTACTGTGTGTAACAGAAGCACTTACCTAGGTAGGAGTCCATCATACAGCAGTCAGGTGTATCTATATAATTACTGTGTGTGACAGAAGCACTTACCTAGGTAGGAATCCATCATACAGCAGTCAGGTGTATCTATACAATTACTGTGAGTAACAGAAGTACTTACCTATGTAGGAGTCCATCATACGGTAGTCAGGTGTATCTATACAATTACTGTGAGTAACAGAAGTACTTACCTATGTAGGAGTCCATCATACGGTAGTCAGGAGTCCAAAAAGCAATGGAACCCTTTGCATGGTAGTAATATGCTCCTGGTCAGTTACATACGTTCAAATGCAAAAGACAGCTATATATATATATATATATATATATATATATATACATACATATATATATATACCTGACAGCTGTATGAAGGACATATTTCTAAGCAAATGCCTCTGTTAATTGTTTAACCCTTTGAGTGCCAGAGAAGTATGCAACGCATTGCAAAGCAAGGTGTTGCGTACGCCTCTGGCACTCGAAGGCTTAAAGACCAGAGCAGTGGGCAACACTCATCTGTCCTTAAACACATTTATTAAGGCTAAACAAATTAAGAGCAACTTGTTTCAAGGGTAAAATTCCCCCTTAAATGACACCACAATTTTTTTTTTATTTTATTTTTTTTAAACAAACGCCTCACAATATTAGGAAACTGAAGTAAATTTACTGATGCTTGGCAACCGAGCTCATGAGTTAAATCCCAAGAACGGTGAAGGGAAAGAAAATCAGTCACAGCCTGATATTCTCTCCCACTGTGTCCGCGCGCTGGGACATGCTGAAATATTGCACCTCGGCTGGGGGCATGGGAGAGGAAAGCAGGGGGAGCGAGGGAAAAAACGTAGCGTAATTAAGCTAGGCCCTGTATCCATAGCAACGGATTGGGCCTACTTGGTCCTTAGCATCTCCCCCCCCCCCCTTCTTGTCCTCATCTCCGTGTCTGCCTCTCTTCTCGCTATGGCATTAAAGTGTCGGTCGCCAGGGAGACAGTGAGCGAAAATGAGAGATAAAAAAAAACAGGGAGGGGGGAGAGATGTAGTTTTACGGCTCACTGTTACGAGATATTTGAAGATGTCAGCTGTACAAGTAAATACACTTGATAGAAGATGGACTGTGCTGGGCGGGGGGTCCATTTTTAGACTTGACGACGGTTCCCCCCGGCCCTTACTATTCCAAATGAAATCATAGCCCTGTGAAAATTAACAAGGACCTTCGCTCCCACGCCAGGCTGAGAACTAAAAAAACACAATTGTTAAAAAAAAAAAACGTATTTAAAAATAAGAAATATTGATTAAATTTCTTCCTTGGCCGAGTCTGAAAACGCAATTAATAGAACGTTTTGTGATAGGGAAAGGACTCAGGCTTTTAAATGAAACTCTTGTTGCCAAAGTAACAAGGATAACCACACGATACACCTGTTTCCATGATTATTTTTTTTATATGTTATCGGAACATAGGGACGTACGCTCAAAGACAGAGTAAAGCAATTTCTGGGCGAGCCAGCCGAGCCATAGAGGAGAGAGAAAAATCATGGTTGATTTAACCCTTTGAATGCTATTCATTTTCACGTAAGAAAATGTGGGCAACCTTTGGCTTGCCAGCTAAAACTCCTATTGTTTGTTTGGGGGTGATGGAAATCGTAGTGTCTGACAGCTGGAGAGCCAAAGGTTGCCTGCTCCTGGGCTATAACCAAGGCCTAACCTCCCAGACCAAATCTAATCTGAATTCAGCAGTTAAAGGAATAGTAATGTCAGAAAAAAGTATTAATTATATGGTAGATACAATTAAAAGAGAGTACTTGCACTTATTTGTATCTCTCAAACCTTTATGGTTTGAGAGATATAGGAAAATAAAGTTCTCTGGTCCCTCCCCTTTCTGCTTGACGAGCTGTAAAGAAGTCAGAAGCAGATTGTGGTCGTGCGACCAGATGTGGCTCTTCAGCAGTGCCGATATAACTATATCTAAAGACAAATACTTAATTTAGAACAGTCTACAGAGTGTGTCTGGTTTGCAAGCACACTTTGTAGACTGTTCCGATGAACTATTTATACTAAGTAGCCTGATTTTAGCTCTGCTGAAGAGCCTCTGTCTGGTCAAATGACCAGAATCTGCAGCTGTCAGCTAGATGGCAGACTTGAGTAAAACAGCCAGGAAAAGTTAACTTTAGCAAGTTATATCTCTCAAACCATAAAGGTTTGAGAGATAAGACTTACATAGATGTTAACCTTTTTGTAATGTCTACAATATTAAATCAACTTAAAATTAACCATTACTATCCCTTTAAAAATGTTATCGAAATATTGAATATTTTTTATGCTCTTGAAAATTTAAAGGGAAACTCAGTTCATTTTTCCAAACGTCCATTGACAGAACTCTTGCTTTTTACCTCACGAATGCTAGAGAGTTATTCTCTAACCCACTGAGAAGCTCTCTACAGCATTTAAGGGATTAAAAGCACCATTTAACTCTATGGACTTTTTTTTCTTTTTCTCACCAAAATTGCATCGCAGTTGTTTACCGGATTATTCCGCATAGTGTTACTTCAATGAAGGTCAATCAAATTTTAACACATAAAATTTTAAATATCAAAATATTGGGATTTTTTTTTTATCCTCTAGTAAATTAAAGGGGAAAGTATCACATCATAAAGTTTTATATGTATACTTTGAGAGTGATGTACTTAACCCCTTAATGGGTCCTGGCACGTCACCGGTGTTTATACCTTTAAGGATCGGTGACGGACCTGGCACTTCACATAATTTTAAATTACTGCGCTCCCGTGGGAGCACTGTAAGTACAAATGGGGTCTGAAATTGACTGCTCCAAGACAGGAACGGCCTCTCTCTCAGACCGACGCTCGGCACGCCAGTACATGTCACCGTTCATGTGTGCCAGGGCATTGGTACAGATGCAAAGCGGTCTTTAAAGGGATAGTAATACTTAAGTATTACTAATCCCTATATTAAAATCCTATTAAAAATAAATGTATTGCCCCCAGTGTCAATCCCTCCTAAAGTTGCCCTCTCCCTCCCCCTTCCCCAAAGTCAGCGTTCTAGCTGACTGCAGGGATGTCTGTCGTACGACTTTCAGGCGGCTCTGCAGCAGAGCCAAGATCGCGTTAATAAAAAAGAAAACTTTCACTGAAATGGTCTTCTACGTGTGATTGGTTTGCAAGCACACGTAGAAGACCATTTTAGTGAAATATATATTTTTTATTAACGAGATCACGGCTCTGCTGCAGTGCCGCCTGATGATCGTAAGACCGGATTTCCCTTCAGTCAGCTACAACGCTGCCTTGGGGGAAGGGGGAGGGAGGGGGCAACTTTAGGAGCGATTATCTCTCAAACCATAAAGGCTTGAGAGATGACACTGGGGCAATACATTTACTTTTAATAGGATTTTAATATAGTGATTAGTAATACTTAAATATTACTATCCCTTTAACCCCTTAAAGCGGAACCATCATGTTGTATAAAGTTGACCTACAATAATTACGTATATGGCGACTAGCTTCCGAATAGTTCTATTACATTTCAGAAGTACCCGATTCTAAAGTTATCCTTAACCTTCAGAGACCGGAAGCCAGGCATCAGAGCGGACATCTGGTCTTAGAGACATCTGTGCGCCTGCGTTGTCAGTCCCGGTCTCCTCTAAGAGGCATTGCAGTGTGCAAAGGACTAACGGCGCAGGTGCGGAGAAGACACTAACCTGGCTGTTATTAATTAATTAAGGATTACTTTAGAATCAGGTACTCCTGAGATGTAATAAAACTATTCTGAAGCTAGTCGCCATATACATAATTACTGTAAGGCGACATTATACAACGTGAAAGTTCCGCTTTAAGGAACGTGTGACATGTTATGACTGTCACAAAGTTTTTGCCATAAGGACCGGTGACAGTTGTGGCCTGTCACATACTTTTTACTTACAGCCCTCCTGCGGGATCACTGTAAGTAAAAACGGGGTCTGGAATTGATCACTCCAATACTGGAGCAGTCTCTCTCAGACCCCCAACTCGGCGCACCGGTACGCTTAACAATTCAGGTGTACCGGCGGGTTGGCAAGGATCAAAGCTGTCTTTAAGGGTAGGTAACTTCCCTGGACCACTGGTCTTTAAGGGATTAACCCTTTGAGTGCCAAAAGGGTACGCAACACATTGCAGTCAAAGGGCTAAAAGAATCGGTGAAAATCTGGAGTAAACTAACTACAGAAAAAGGGACGTATTGAAATTTCCCAAATTCCCATTGAATTAAGCCTTTGGTTGCCAGAAAGGAATCCAACACTTTGCAATGTAATGTGTTGGATACCTCTATAGCATTCAAAGGGTTAAGTGTTTTTTATTATCTAATTGAATGCTAGAGAGCTGTGCAACCCATTGCTCCTCAGTGCAATGAAGATCTCTCTAGCATTCAAAGGGGGGTTGTGTACTAAGGCGTGATAAAGAGGTGATAAAGTAGCGATGATATCTCCAGTGATATCACTTCTCCAGTTCCTATGTTATTCTATGGAGCCTATTCACTGAGATCTTTCCCACTTTGGAGATCTTAAAGGGATAGTAATGTTTCATAATGAAAGCAGCTCTAATTAATCATCATAGTATTTGGACTTTGGAGAGTGTTATTTCAATTCTGTCAGAGTTGTAGTTCAAGAGTAATTCAATGACAAAGTATCCCCCTCCCGCCCCTTTTACTGATGTAACACTGCTCATCCAGATCAGAAGGGAGGTGCCCAGGTAGACTGCAGAGAGGGACAATCTTCAGTTAAGATAAGGGAAAAACCTGAAAAACTTGTCAAGGGGGGCAGGACTTTCATTGTTCTCATAGAAAGAAGATTGTCCCCTTCTGTTATCTGTCTGGTCTATGGACTGCATTCCACATCTGAGAAGAGATGGCTTACACTAGGTAAAAGGGGCAGGAGGGGAAACTTTGCTTGTGAATATCTCATAAACCATAAAGGTCTGAGAGGTAAGACTTATATCGTTCTTCATGTTTTTTTAATGCCTACAAAATAAAATAAAGTTAAAACGAAGTATTACTATCCCTTTAATGCATAGGCTCCATAGAATTACATAGGAAATGGAGAAGTGATATCACTCCACTTGATCACTTCTTTATCCCGACTTACTGCATAATGCCCAAGGCGTTAAACACCTGACTTTCATCAGAATTTTCCCATGTCCCCCATGCTATTGGAGACTTTCTCCAGAATTGTTCCAGATCTTCTCAGTACATTGGCCCCCATATTAGGTGATAACATCCCTATAATTCAAGAGGAAAGAAAGATTTAAAATCCACTTGCAACCGATCTCACAAATTCAAACGCCCTTTTGTGAACTCCTTATAAATTAATTTTTATATTGGAGTACAAAATGTTGGTTTTACAGCCTACAATATACAAACTGAAATATTCAGCAAAAGGTTAATGGTTTGGAGAAAAAAACATGTAAGTATTAAAGTGATTGTAACGGTTTAACAAAAACAGCAGCCCCAATTGATCTTCATAGTATATGGGCCATGGAGAGTGTTATTTCAGTACTGTCAGAGTTGTAGTACAAGAGTAATTGAATGAAAAAGTATCCCCTTACCGCCCCTTTTAGCTAGTGTAAGCCACCTCCCCTCAGATGTGGAATGCAGTCCATAGACCAGACAGCTCACATCAAGGGTCAATCTTCTTACTGTGAGAACAATGAAAACGCTGCCCCCCTTGACGAGTTTTCCCCTTATCTTAATTGAAGATTGCAGAGAGGGGCAATCTACCTGGGCACCTCCCTTCTGCTCTGGCTGAGCAGTGTTACATCAATAAAAGGGTCGGGAGGGGGATACTTTGTCATTGAATTACTCTTGAACTACAACTCTGACAGTATTGAAATAACACTCTCTAAAGTCCAAATACTATGATGATTAATTAGAGTTGCTTTTAGTATGAAACATTACTATCCCTTTAAGTCTCAGAATAGATTGTTGTAATTTTAAAGAACACTCACATCTAGTTATATTTTAATCCCTCTTATCTTAATATTGGCAGTAAGTCTTAATAGCCACTATGAGCCCACTTATCTTAATACAAGCAATTCTACATATATTGGACCTCCATAATTAGTTTTTAAATAATAATGGATATCATTCCCACTGAGCAGACATGATTCTTTGGTGCAGGACTTCCTTGAGTCTAGTCACAAAACCCCTGTGGACATGATATCCAATCAGTAATAATGATTAAATGAAAGTAACACTTAAAGTGGATCTATCACATATAGATATCTAATGCTCATTAGACAGAGCATTTATCAAAATAGTTTAACCCTCTGAGTGCCAGAGCGGTAAGGAATGCATTGCAAAGCAATGCATTCCGTACCACTCTGGCACTCAAATGGTTAATATGTTAGTCATTTTGGGGGGGGGGGGGAACGTTAACTGAGCAAAAATTCAAGTTTAAAACGTGCCCAGCAGCCTACTTCCTGCTTGCAGCACTGCCTCTGCTTCCATCCCACTACCCAGCATCCTCCAATGATGGAGGCTTTCTTTCTCTAAGCTGGAGCGATCTCATTGGCAGAGATCAATATCTAGCCAATGAGATTGCTCCAGTTTAGAGACAGACATCCTCCATCATCAGAGGATGCTGAGTAGTGGGACGGAAGCAGCCTCTGTCCGGCAAGCAGCTTGCCTCAGTGGCAAGCGGAAGTAGGCTGCTGGGCACCTTTTAAACTTGAATTTTTGAAGAACGATATAAATCTTAGCTCTCAAACCATTATGGTTTGAGAGATATTCACAAGCAAAGTTTCCCCTCCCGCCCCTTTTACCTAGTGTAAGCCATCTCTTCTCAGATGTGGAATCCAGTCCATAGACCAGACAGATAACAGCAGGGGACAATCTTCTTCCTATGAGGACAATGAAAGCCCTGCCCCTCTTGACATGTTTTTCAGGTTTTTCCCTTATCTTAATTGAAGATCGTCCCTCTCTGCAATGTACCTGGGCACCTCCCTTCTGATCTGGCTGAACAGTGTTACATCAGTAAAAGGGGTGGGAAGGTGATACTTTGTCATTGAATTACTCTTGAACTACAACTCTGACAGAATTGAAATAACACTCTCCAAAGTCCAAATACTATGATGATTAATTAGAGCTGCTTTTATTATGAAACAGTACTATCCCTTTAACCTCCTGGGTAAAACAAGGGCACTCCCAGTCCTTAGATGTGTTTTAATCAGACGTTATTGCACCTCAAATTTTTTTTCTAGGTGCAGTATATCATTGGCCTGAAGTTGTGCAGTGGCGCTGTTTCAACTCCATCCTGTGTACAGCTCTGGACTGTTTACCATAAACCTCCATAGGATGGTGTAGGAACAGCACCATGGTAACATTTCAGGCCACTGAGATACTGCACCTATGAAATTCACATTTAAGCTGCAATTACTTTTGAATAAAACACCTCTCAGCAGTGGAAGTACCCTTGTTTTACTCAGGGGATCAAACACTACAATATATATATATATACTTTTTGCACATCAAGTGTTACTGTTTAATTCTGGATTAACAGTCCACATAATATTGGTTATTAGTGGCCAATGAGATTTTATACCCAGATTAAGATATTATTAGGATGTGTCAGTGTTCCTTTAAATGTATATTTAGATATATACGTTACTGTGAATGAGGATAGTAGAGGTAAGGGAATTTACACATAAAAACTTATATTAAAAGATGTAACTGCTTGCCAAGATTGTGGCAAGTGTAAAAGCCTGTGTACACGAGCCAAGGGCCGGGTAATATTAACCCTTTGACTGCTAGAGGGGTACGCAACGCATTGCTTTGCAATGCGTCGCGTACCCCCTCTGGCACTCAAAGGGTTAAGAGGCCGCTACCTCACTGCTCCACGTGATGCAGTCTTGCGTCGCCTCACTCACAAGACGCAATAATATGCAGCAGAGACTGCCCGAACACTGGCAGTCTCTACTGTGCATGACTGCATCGTGACAAACATCCTAGCGAATTATTATATAGAATGAAAGCTGAGCGTATAAACCATTGTTTTTCTCAGTGTTAGTCTGAGTTATTCCTGCTTAATCCCAGGGGAGTAATCATCAACTCAGTTACTGTGAATGATCTGCCTCTGAATAATTAGAGATATTGTGTTGATGTGATAAGAGGAATGGAGTGGAGAATCACTGGGATAAGGCCTTGTGCACACAGGTGACTTGGCTGTGCTCCGTTGGCCAGGCTGCCCGTCCTTACTTACCTCGCATGTCCTGCGGTCCACCGGTGATCCTCTCTCTTGATGGTGCCAGGAGGAGGTATTTCACAAGGACGTCCCACGTGGATCAGCCAGTCATTGACATACCTGGGAACTCTTCTTGCATTAAATTACCAGGTCTATGGGGACAGAGGCCGATTCTATGGTGATGGGGAGTTTCTTCTGAAACACTACCTACTTCTTCTCCTTACCAGTCTGTTCTTCCCACCTCCCTCCCACTTCTCCTCCTTCTCACCTTGTTCTGCCCACGTCCATTTCTCTTCCTTCTCACCCTGTTCATCCCACTTCCCACCCACTTCTCCTTCTCACCCAGTTCCTCCCACTTCCCACCCACTTCTCCTTCTCACCCAGTTCCTCCCACTTCTCCTTCTCACCCTGTTGATCCCACTTCCCTCCCACTTCTCCTTCTCACCCAGTTCCTCCCACTTCTCCAACTTCCCACCCTGTTCTTCCCACTTCCCTCCCACTTATCCTCTTTCCCACTCTGTTCTACCCACTTCTCATCCTTTCCACCCTGTTCCTCTCACTTCCCACCCACTTCTCCTCCTTCTCACCCAGTTCCTCCCACTTCTCACCCAGTTCCTCCCACTTCCCACCCTGTTCCTCCCACTTCCCACCCACTTCTCCTCCTTCCCACCCAGTTCCTCCCACTTCTCCAACCTCCCACACTGTTCTACCCACTTCCCTCCCACTTATCCTCCTTCCCACCCTGATCCTCCCACTTCCACTTTTGCTGCTTCCCAGTCTGCACCTCCCACTTCTCCTTCTTCCCACCCTGTTCAGCCCACCACCAGCCCACTTTATTACACAGACCATTAAAGGGACATTATATCTTTATAGTTTTGTAGTTCTTAAAAAGTTCAACTATATGCAACAAATACGATCTCTCAAACCGCAACAGTTTGAGAGATATTCCTATTCAAAGTTCCCCCCTCCCTCTCCTTTTCCTGACATCAACACTGTGCTGACTGCAGGGGAATCCTGTCCGGGGACCATCTGGCGGCTCTGCCGCAGAGCCACAATTGCGTTATTTAAAAAGAATGACTTCATTGGAAAGGTCTACAAAGTGTGCCTGGTTTGCAAGCACACTTTGTAGACCGTTCCAATGAAGTAATTTGTTTTAAATAATGTGATTGCAGCTCTGCTGAAGAGCCTCCTCGAGTCGCACGACACGTGTCTCCTGCTGTCAGCTTTACAGCTGATAGCAGGAAACGGCAAACTTTGAAAGCAAATATCCCTCAAACCATAGCGGTTTGAGAGATAGGATTTGTTGCACATAGTTGAACTTTTTAAGCACTACAAATGATAGTTATTTTTTATGGGACATTACGAACACTTTAAGCCTCGCCTCCCTACGATTAATCCCTTAGTGACCGGCCACATGCACACGTGGCCGTCACTTAACGCCCAGCTAAGAATTGTTTTTTTTAATCATTCCGGAGTCCCTGAACGGCATGCAGCTGCGCCACTAAGTGGCAGTTTTTGAGGGACGTACATGTAAGTCCATTGTCGGGAAGGGGTTAAGCCCCACCCCTTTGTGATGCAAACCACATCACTGATATCCTCACACCGTCACCACATGAGTCCCTTCCAGGGACCGTAGAAGACAGAGTTCCCAAGTATGGTCACTGGAGGTTGTGAACAGTAACACAATCTACAGTGCCTACCATATGAACAATCTATACAACTGTCCATAGGCCTCTGTTAGATCACACATGCTGACACATCAATGATCCCAGTTCCTGAGTGCATCCAAGTTTTGGCATGCTGCTTTTGGGTGCTTTGCACATGGCAGCTCTATTGGGGGGCAATTTATTTCACAAGGTTACGTTTAGCGCAGAGTCAATAACGCTGCTTTTAAAGGAGAACTAACGTCTCCTTAGAATAAGCCCCCATTTTATTTACTACGGCCAGAAAATCGTATTGGCCTCTACGATTTTTGTCCTTTTGTCTTTGTACAAGAGCTAACACCTTCTGTTGGTCTTAGATGCATGCCCATGGAGACGGACATGACAGTTGCTGGTGTTTTTTTCAAACTCAAGCAGGCAGAGTGCAGTGGGAGGGGTTTGTGTCCTGTGGTCGTGCCAGGAACTGTCATGTCTGCCTCCATAGCATGACATCTAAGGATTAGGACACAGTAATGTTAGTGTGTGTGGGGTGGGGGGGTCATTATTAGAAGGTCTTTGTTCTCATTTAAGTCACCCACGTGAACAGGTTCTAAAACCATTTTCGCCATAACTATATATATATAAAAAAAGTACTATGTTTGTTGCTTTTTTTTCCACAAATGAAAAAATAGCGCTGTAATATTTTTGTAATTTGTCCAGTAATTGTTAGACTTTACGTGTAATAATATTTAGCAAATTTTTATATTATTTGCATTAAAAAAAATAAGGATGTTTTTATACATGTAGCACTTTGTCTTTATAAAGTTTTTGAATATAATTCCTGTAGGGGCCATATGTATAGAGTCATTCGGGATCGAACAAGCTTTACCACAGAGGGGTTAACAGCCCAATTTAAAGCAATAGTAACACTTAGTACTGAAAATATATACATATATATCTCAGGGTTTTTCCTGCGGAGTAAAATAAGTTACTTCCACCGTTGAGAGATGCTTAATTCAAAAGTTTTTTTAGCTCCAACATAATTGTTTTTTTGGGTGCAATATACCTTTTACTCTTGCCGAACCCGAACAGAGGCACAGTGCTTTGTGCGAAAAGTGGCACAATACATTTTTGGTGGTCAGTTTCTGACTTTAGAATTATATCCTTTGGGAAGTTTAGTTTATATCCTGCCGGCCTGTTTTAAGCAAGTAATGCATTCAAAGAGTTAAAGTGGAACTACCACCCGACAAAATCTTTTGCTTAACTAAGTCCCCATCTGGCGACTAGCTGCTTAGTAGCACTAAGCTACTTTAAAAACCCCATTTAAACCAGCAGGCAGCCAATTAGGATTAGCTCTCTGGTGACAGATGTGTGCTCCAACCAATGGGAGCACAAGATCTTGAACAGGAACCTGTTTATGTTTCAGAACGACTCAAATCCTGACAGCATTGACAAAACTGGACAGGGAGAGACAAAAACCAGACAGTCCTGGTGAAAACAGGACGTGTCAACCCTACCCTGGTCAGCTAACCATAAACCTCCATAGCATTCCTTCATAGGATTCCATAGCAACAGCACCACTGTAAAGTTTGAGGCCATGGAGGTGTACTGCACCCAAAAAAATGCAGGTTTCAGCTGCAATAACTTTTAAATAAATCATCTATTAGTAGTAGAAGTTCCTTTGCCTGAAAAATCTCGTGATGCATATTTTCAATATTATTTGTTATTATCTCATTAAATCAATGGGAATTTGAACATTTATTCTACAGTAGGATGACTTCAGAATTACTTTATATTGAAAAACACATTTTCAAAATTCCCAGTGATTTAAATGGGACTTTTAACCCATTAAATGCTGAAGCGGTCTCCAGTGTATTGCACATTTTTATTTGTCCTGTAACGATGTATTTGGTTTGACACAGAACTGAACACCAGCCTCCCTGTTTTTTTTAAATAAATTCTACTTAAAAATGACTCACCTATTGAACCAATAATGTTTTTTTTTCCTCAATATTTTGATATTTAATGCAAAAACAATAGATCATTTAACCCTTTGAGTGCCAGAGAGGTTTCAACGCATTGCAGCGCAACACGTTGGATAGTTCTCTGGCACTCAAAGGGTTAAGGCGCTGAGTGCCAGAGGGGTGAGTGGGCCGCAGCTTTTTGCGACACTCTGGGCATCCTGTCTGGCACATTGACGGTTAACTTGCAGGCCTGTTCCTTTTCAAGGCAGAGACTGTTAACACTATTATAAGATTTTCATATTGAAGTCATCGAGGGACGGTAGGAAAATGTACATCTTCTGACGTAAAACCTGAATTCTGAACTCTTAAAGGAGAAGTAACACCTTTAAATAATAACCATACACACACCTAACTTAAC
The DNA here is from genome assembly GCA_037306005.1 of Rhinophrynus dorsalis. NCBI lineage: Eukaryota > Metazoa > Chordata > Amphibia > Anura > Rhinophrynidae > Rhinophrynus > Rhinophrynus dorsalis. The sequence continues at coordinate 538,268,661 of CM074721.1, read as the reverse complement.
TAAGGGAGTAAGGAAATTCTTATAGCCCCTACGAATTTTGTCCTCGTGCCTTTGTTTGAGAGATAGCATCTTCAGTCAGTCTTGGATTTTGTGGCCATAGAAGAAGACATGACAGTTTGCTAGCCGGCCAACTGGACACAAGCTCCACCCACTGCATTTGTTAAGTAGGCTCACGCCTGCTGATGTCCAGGTCTAAATGAAGGTATTGTCTCCTGTGCGAAGGCAGAAGAGGCAGAATTTATAGGGCCCATTAGAATTTTATGACTATACTAAGGTAATATGGGTGTTATAAATAGGGGGTGTTAGGTCTCCTTTAAACAGAAGTACCCAAGCTTTATCTCTCCAGATTTTGGAGACTACAACTTCCATCATCCTCTACCAGCCAAGGCTAAAAAACAATGATGGAAGATATAGAAGAAGAGACAAAAATGACCTAGCCCTACAGTTCCCCATCTCCTGACCCCAAACAGGAGTCAGGTGCGGCAGCCATTTTCTCATAGTGTAAAGCTGCTGCTCATTGTCATAATAAACTTACAGTTTTAGGATCTTATGTATACATAAAGATAGTAAACCACATGTCCCTGATTGCTGTTTCCCAGGCAGCCCCGTTCCAGGACAATAAACCATCTTGGAACAAAGACGCAGGAGCACAGAGCTCTAAACACTAACGGTAATACTGCCCACTGACTGCTGTAACAGAGATGTGTTAGGCTTCAAGAAAATGGCCTCAGTTGCATTTTAAATGCTAGAAGGCAGACTGAGCCCTACATACTAACACCAAACAGTAACTGCAGTGCCATTTTCCTCTACTGCAGACTTACCATGGGGGGGCACTAAGGTGTGATAAAGAGGTGATAAAGTGGAGATGACTTCTCCAGAGATATCACTTCTTCAGTTCCTATGTTATTCTATAGAGCCAAATGCACTAAGATTTCTCCAGCACTGGCTGTAGTGAGTATGGGAAGCTTTTCCATGCTCAACTAAGTTTCTACTTGCTGATTAAACACGTTAATCCTGTCACTGTGTGAGGGTGACTTGTCAGACACACCTTCACACACTGAGCACTTGGGATATGATTGGTGCATGTCTGCACCAGTGCAGCACATAGAACCTCTATTAGACCAACACTATTAAGTGAGTCGATCATTGCTGTGGCTGACTCCCAGTGTAGGCTAAGGGTTTACTCGGATCCCTACACTAATAATCATACATAAAATTTGATTGTCTTAAACCTTTAAGAACAATAGGGGAATGCAAAGCATTACGAAACAGTACTTTAATGAACAGTGCATTAAATTAGTACCTTATAGTTAATTGCACTGCATTACTCACCCATCCAGCATTCCATTGACTACATCTGATTGATACACGGAAGTTTCCTCTATTTTGAAAGCTTAGATATGGTAAACGTACATAAGGCTTGGGGCTTGTCTGCCATTTTCTTGTAGCCCAGCATAATGATCACTTCTTGTTAGGGTTGCCACCCAGACGGTATTTTACCGGCAGGCCGGTAAAAAATTGGCGTCTGTCCAATGTTAAGTCTATGGAGAGAATGCCATGGCCGGTATTTTTTTGAAGAAAAGGTGGCAACCCTACTTCTTGTCTCAGCAGTCAATGTATAGTTCCCCATTGAGTGTTTAGAACTTACTGCGCTCTACAGGTAGCATAGATTGTGCCATGACGTGTAGTGATGTCACCAGGGGAGCATAGTCATCTAAGTATTATGCTGCTCTCATCTCACCACCAGTGTTCCTAAATAGCATAAAGTGAATGTGGTCACTCTATGTACAGATAGACTTCCGTATGTCTGTACATATACAGAGCATGATGTGCTTCTTGGGGCTTGGTGGCCATTTTCTTGTAGCCCAGCACAGCAGCCACTGTCTGTCAGAGTTGTGCAGTTGCCCCCTCTAGTGTTTAGGACTCTGATTCTGGGCAGTACTGTGTAGGCCTCGTTTCCATGGTGATGCACATAAATGCTCTCATGCCTTACCTTCTACCCATCCCTGCTCAAAAGATTCAGCGTCACAATGTACTATATAAACTCAGGTTTGTATGTAGGGCAAACAAGTACTGACGATTCACAAATGCGTGTCTTGTACACAAGATGGCTGACCTCGCACCAGGTTCTATTCAAGGCGAAGGGGCTGACGTACATAGAAGAACTGGATCAATTCTGGAGCTAACCATGCGCACCCATGGGGAAAAATATAAATACCCAATGATTTAACCCTTTGAGTGCCAGAGAGGTATGCATTGGATAACTCTCTGGTATTTAAAGGTTTTAAATTAGCTTTTAAAGTGACAGTAATGCTTACTATTGAAAAATGTATATATATATATATATATATATATATATATATATATATATATATATATATTGCAGGTTTTATCCTGTTGAGTAAAACCAGGGAACTCTCACCGCAGAAAGTTGTTTTATTCAAAAGTTATTTCAGCACAAACTTTTTTTTTTTAATACATATTGCAGTATGCCATGAAATTATATGGTGGCGTTTTTGCTACAGCAGACTGTGGACAGCTCTGGTCAAATGAACATAAACCTCTATAGGATGCTATAGCAACAGCGCCACTGTAACATTTCAGGCCATAGTGGTACTGCAATAAAAAAATGCACATCTGAGCAGCTGTAATTATTGAATAAAACATTGCTCAGCTGTGGGGGTTTCGCTTGTGTTACTCAGCAGGATATACCTTGCAGTCCTATATAATAATTCGCTAGGATGTTTGTCAGAAGCCGCCATGCACAGTAGAGACTGCACGCGCTGCAGTCATGCACAGTAGAGACTGCACGCGCTGCAGTCATGCTCAGTAGAGACTGCGCGTGCTGCAGTCATGCTCAGTAGAGACTGCCCACGCTGCAGTCATTTGCAATACAGACTGCCTGAACGTGCAGCGGCTGATACGGAGCAGGGAGCTCCGAATTCGGACCGGAGTTCTCTCTGTGCACCTTCTTGGGACCGCTTGTTAATCAGAGAGGCAGCTGAGGCTGCTGGGTGGCACTGTGGCCCGTGTACATGGGCTTTTAAATTAGTATAAATATATTATAACCAGAGTACCAGGTAGGAGTGGGCGGAATCGGGAAACCCTCTCATGTCAATGAGGGAAAGCCTCCCTCATTGTCATGAGAGGGTTTCCGGATGCTGCCCATTCCTACCCAGCACTTGGGGTAGGATAGAAGCAGAAGAGCTGTCTTGCTCCCCTCCATAACCTCTATCGATCTCCCAGCCAAATCAGCTGGGAGATAAGGAGTGGGGGGCATCAGGAGGGATTCTGATACCTCACCAAGAGGTCTGACTTTCTTTTTGCATTACCTTTTGCCTCGGCAAAGGGGAGGTGCAGACTCCATTTCAACAGGGAGAACAAGATAGCCCTCCCCTTCGTTGTAGTGAATGTTAATGTGTATCTGGCTAAATGCCAACTCGCAGTGTGTATTTGATTGGGTAGCCAACTCAGACCCCACCCTAGACATCCCATTGGCTACCCACTAGCAGTAAGCCTGCCCAGGGGTGTGTCTGCCACTGATCCAGAAACCTTTTTATAGACACCAATAACAGGGCTAGCCTTTTATATATGTATAAAAATATTGCATTATTAAGCATTACTATATCTTTAAAGGGGAACTACCACCCCGCAAAAACTTCATCCTAATTAAGTCGGAGCCGGCCAGCTCCAAAAGGGACTGACAGCGCAGGCGCACGGATGTCACTATGGTAAAATGTCCGTGCTTCCTGCTACTGTCAGCCTCTGAAAAAGTAGAAAGTCTTTTAAACCAGGTAATATTTCTGGCGACTAGCGCTACTAAGCAGCTAGTCGCCAGATGAAGATTTAATTAGGATGAAGTTTTTGCGGGGTGGTAGTTCCCCTTTAATTGCTAGAGAGGTCTTTGCAATGAGTTGGAGATCTTTCCCACATTCAAGGGTTTAAAAGCCCCGTTTAAATTGATGGACATTTTGGTAATTTTTAATTTTCCCTGTGGTGCTGATGGTGTTCTCCACAATTGCTTCAGTTTTTTCTTTAGACATATGCCCCATTGCGAATTTAACCCTTTGAGTGCCAGAGAGGTACGGAACTCAAAGGGTTAACAGAAATTCGATAGATTTGGAATTTCTCAGTGAAAACTGGAAAAAAGGGATTCAAATTTTTCAGTAAAATATTAATAGTCCTAAAAATGAAAAAAAATAAAAATCTATTATGCCTTGAAATCTCCCCTCCCGTAAAAAAAAGTACGATTCTGTAAATATTTTACACGTTTTTGTAGAATTTTGATTTTTTTTTTAAAAAAACAACAAAAAAAATTAATTTAGAAGGGGGATCGTTTTTAAAAGCCGTCGTTAGAAATAATTTATGAACTGATTAGGATATTGTTAGCGCCTTTGAATTGTAATTAGCACAGATTGCCCCTTTTCAAAGGGAATTTTTTTTGCTTCTTTGTGGAACACAGAATTAAACGTTTTATAAAAAGTATATTCTGAGTTGTCTTTTTTTTTGCGTATGGTGTTTTATATGATTTTCATAAATATAAAATGAGAATGGTGGGTTTATTGACGACCTGGATCCTAAAAGATTCTCCGGCACATTGCGAAGCCTCCTCTAGAATTCAAGGGATTAAAGGGGAACTACCACCCCAAATAAAGTCGCCCCTCAACAATCAGTCATCTAGCAATAATCTTACCAATAATACTATTATCCAGCATAATTACCGCTTTAGTCAGAAACCCTACTTTTGCCGAGACCGATGGGCAGGCTCCTTGCTTTAAAGGCATCTGCACGCCTGCACCGTCAGTCCCTTCCTGTTACCTTAATGTACAATGTAACGCCCCCTAGAGGAGACCAGGACGGACAGCGCAAACACGCTGTTGCTTGGCCATCAGTCTCAGCAGAAGTAGGATTTCTGGCTAATGCGCTAATTACGCTGGATAATATGACTATTGTAAGTTTATTGCTATATGGCTAATTAATGGGGGGGACTTTATCTGGGTTGATAGTTCCTCTTTAAATAAACACAAAGTCATGATTTTGCATTTAACCCTTTGAATTCCTCAGAGGTGTCCATTCTATACCTCTCAGGCACTCAAAGGGTTTAAAAAAAAAAAAAAAAGTGCATCCATTCTGGAGATAAAAAATAATCATTTCAGATGGGGCTTTTAACCATTTGAATGCCAAATAAGTCTCCCAACACATTGCAAAGCTTTCAGAAAGTAAAAGCCCCATTTAACCCTGTGAGTGTCTCAGCAGTTACCATCACATTCTTTTGAGAGCTGTTGTCAGTGGCTCACCTTTCCCATAGAATGCAACTATCTGGCAACTAGAGGCAATGTGTATGTAAAAAAAAAAAAAGAAGTTTAAACTGTACTAACTCTGGAATGTCGCATCTCCCAGCGATTGGCAGTGACTTTGTTTTACTCAGCTGTAGAAGCCCCAAAACGTATGTGTGTGTACTATATATATATATATATATATATATATATATATATATGTTTTGTTCTCCTTGAATGCTGTGTGGACCAGTGGGTGTGAAATGCGTTTGCAAAGTAATGCATTTCACACCCCTCTGGTCTTGAAAGGGTTAAGTTTCTTGTAGCATTAAAAGTACCCTTGTATTACTGAGTTGAAAGGCCTGTTTACACAGGTCACAGTTCCACCTCTGTAGGCATGAGCAGTAGAAAGTGGCCGCACCACGGCTGATAGGGAGTGAAGCGCTCCAAATTCAGACCAGAGTCCTCTCTGTACAACTCCAGTCTGAATTCGGAGAGCCCCGCTACGTAACAGCCATAGTGCGGACACAGTACTGCGCATGACTAAAGAGCGCTTAGGTGTCTCTACTGAGCATGACGGCTTCTGACAAACCTTAGCGAATTATTATATAGGATTATATATATACTAGTTGAACAGCCCGTTACACGGGCCACAGTGCCACTGTCACCCCGTCGCGGGGCAGTCACGCGCAGTGGAGACTGCCCGCGCCGCGGCTGATACAGAGCTGGACGCTCTGTATCAGCCGCGGCGCAGGCAGTCTCTACTGCGCATGACTGCAGCACCTGCAGCAGAGTCTACTGCGCATGTCGTGCGTTACACACGAATTAGTGAATTATTATATAGGATATATATATATATATATATATATATATATATATATATACAGTTTTTGAAGGCGAAGAACCGCACTCAAAGGACTTCCAAATGATGTAATTGTACAAATTTATTATATCAATGTTTTGTCCCCCCTTTTTGGCCTTTGTCAAGACACAAAAGGGGGGCTGAAACGATGATATAATAAAATTGCACAATGACATCATTTGGAAGTCCTGTGAGTGCGGTTCTTCGCCTTCAAAAACTGTATGTATATTCTATGGGACCTGGTACCCAGGCTTGTGATTTTTACATCAGGAGAGTCCACGGATTTTCTGTTTTTGTTATATATATATATATTAGTTGAAAAGCCCATGTACACGGACCAAAGTGCCACCCAGCAACCTCGCTGGTGGACGGATCCTCTCTTCTCACTGGCTTCACTGTAGTCATGCGCAATACTGACTGCCCAAACACGCTTCAACTAATATGAAGCGGGGTGCTCCGAATTCAGACCATAGTCCTCTCTGTGCACCTTCAGGGCTCCGGTCTGAATTCGGAGCGCCCCGCTCCGTATCAGCCGCGGCGTGTTCGGGCAGTCAGTACTGTGCATGGCTGCAGAGCAGGCAGTCTCTACTGCTCATGACTGCAGCACGCGCAGCAGTCCCTACTGTGCATGACGGCTTCTGACAAACATCCTATATATATATATATATATATATATATATATATATATATATATATATATATATATATATATATATATATATATATATGTATATATATATACACTGATATATACACTAGCAATATTGGCACAGCTTTGCCAAAAGTCCCATGCAGCTATATGTATGACTAAATACACAACTGTCCATCAGTGAGCGGGTGAGTGTGAAAGTGTGTTTGAACAAGAACGTGTGTGAGTGTGTGCTTGTTTTGTGCATTGCGTTGTGAGTATTGTATTTTGTTTTTCTTGTAGGGTTTTGTGTATTGCGTTTACCATTTGGCCTATTGCTTTTTGCATTTTGTGTATAAAGTATAACATTTTGCGCATAGCTTTTTTGCGTATAGAGTGTTGTACACAGCACTTTTGCATATATAGTGTATTGCGTTTGGCATTTTGCATATAGCATATTTAATTTTGTGTATACAGATTTGCATATAGTGAATTGCATACATCGTGTTCCGTATAGTGTTTTGAGTTTTGCATATTGTGTATAGCGTATTGTGTAAATACGCTATACACAATATGCAAGTTTTACGCAGAGCGTTTTGAGTATAGCATTTTGTGTTTTGTGCATAGCTCCGCAGCGACTCCTGTCAAAATCACACCCCCATGCTTTCACCAATGGGACATGCAGTAAGACTAGATTTGTATAACTCCTGCTTTTGCCTCAGATGAACATTTGTGGTCACATGATAGTTCCTCTTACCTAGATCTATCTATCTATCTATCTATCTATCTATCTATCTATCTATCTATATAAGAGAAAGCCTCATTACATAATTTATGTCTCCTGAGGAGACACACACACACACATAGAAGAGAATGTCTCATTACATAATTTATGTCTCCTCAGGAGACACACACACCCAGGGGTGGCAGTAAGGAGGAGTTACTGCTTCCATTGGGTTATTCAATGGGGGCGTGATTTTCACAGGACTAGCCAGCCTGCCCACCACTATCCAACTGAGGAAAAAAAACAAAATGGCTGCCACTTGCTCCTACATGACAGACACACACACACATACCACACTCACACAACACCAAACTCATACAGCACCAAACACACACACATCACCACACACACATACACACACACACACACACACACACACACACACCACCAAACAAACACACAAAGCACCACACATACACACAGAGCACCAAACACACAAAACCAGAAAGAAATATGGCTGACACACACACACCACACAGTCACTCACTCTGACTCCCAGTGGCCTTAGCAGGACCTGTAGTACAGCCACTGAAGGGAAGCTGCAGCACCAGAGGAACAAAATGGCACTCAAAGGGTTAAGGGAGGTCCTCATTGCTGAATTTTTTCTTGACTGTCATCATTTGCCATGCCAGACACAGGACAGGCAGCCATCAGGTACACACTTAACCCACTGACTGCCACAGGGTTGTGTACCCCTCAGGGAGTGTGTTCATACCCCTCACACAGTAAACTTGCATTTCTCTCCCACTTCTCCTCCTTCCCAAGCCGATTACTAACACTTTTTCACATTTATGTTAAGCCCCCTACTCGCGATAAAGCCCCACCCACTTTTAACCCAAATTGCCCCATTGCTCTCTCCACATCAGTGCCACATGAGGGTCTCCACAAGTAAAAGTTCCCAGGTATGAATACACTTCCCACTGCCCACCACTATCCAACTGAGAAAAATAAAATGGCTGCCACTTGCTCCTACACCACAGACACACACAGCACCAAACACACACATAAAACCAGAAAGAGAGATAGCTGACACACACAGTCACTCACTCTGACTCCCAGTGGCCTCAGCAGGACCTGTAGTACAACCACTGAAGGGAAGCTGCAGCACCAGGAGAACAAAATGGCACTCAAAGGGTTAAGGTGGTTCTGTGTGTGTGTCTGTTGTGTGTCTGTATGTGTGTGTGTGTGTGTGTGTGTGTGTGTGTGTGTGTGTGTGCATATGTCGGTTGTGTGCTTGTGTCTGTAGCATGTGTGTGTCAGTAGCTTGTATGCCTATGTTTGTTACATGTGTGTGTGTGTGTATGTCTGTTACATGTGTGTGTGTGCGTATGCCTGCTGCATGTGTGTGTGTGCATATCTGTTACCTGTGTGTGAGCATGTCTGTAGCACACATGTGTGTCTGCGCATGTATGTTGCATGTGTGTACATCTCTGTTACATATGTGTGCATCTCCAGTGTAACTGTGTGTGCATGTCTTTTGCATGTTTCTGCCGCTCACTGTGTGTATGTGTCTGTCTGTGTGTTGCATATGTCTGTGTTTATCAGTGTGTGTGCATTTCACACACGTACGCCCAACGGTCATAACATGACAGGCAATGCCGTCCCACATTGCTAGTATATATATATATATATATAGAGAGAGAGAGAGACAGAGAGAGAGAGGTAGATAGAAGATATTAATTATAATGAGATATTGCTATGTGTGCTATACTCCTTTCCAACACCTTGCATGTGTGTGAAATGTAAGGGGTTAACAATGCATATTACAAGTTAACAAAAAAATCATAACAACCCCTATTTACTAACCTACGGGGTTATTTTTTGTCACTCTGCATGCCAAAACGGCAGAATGCAGAAATGTTTTATTTACCAAAAATTGAATGCAATTTTCTCCTCACTGCGCAAGTTTGCTAAGTGCCTGCAAATTTACTGACAATCAGTAAAAATTATCTAAAATTAGAGCTGCCCTTTAAAACATTTAATGTACATAAAAATACAGATGAAACGCTGTAGGGGCCGTATGTTCAAAAGAGAAGTGAAGGCGTTCTGGGACAAACCATTTTTCCTATATAGGGGAGAACTTAAAAATTCCAAGAAATTCACATTCAGTTAAATGGATATTTTAACCCCAACTAATTGCAAAGCACTCAAAGGATTAACCCCTTCTCTATGTGTGGGCAACCTCTATCGCATTTAACCCTTTGAGTGCCAGAGGGGAATGCAACGCATTCAGAGCACTGAAAAGTTTAAGAGTTAAAAAAAAACATTTAAATCAACATTCATTTTAAATTTCTCCTTTACGTTGCAATTTGGTTTATCCGGAATCGCTACTCTTTTTGTTTATTGAATTGTACTATTAGCGTTTTTTCTGTATTTTTACCAGATTGAATAAAAAATCATTATTTTTACCTAAAAAAAGTGTATATATATATATATATATATATATATATATATATATATACATGTTATTTTTATTTAAATCAGAATTTTTTATTTAAATCAAATGCACAAAGATATTTTGCATTTTTTTTTTCTGTTTCGTTGAATTCTTTAGGTTGAATTAGCCGAATGTGATTTTCTTGTGTGTGAGAATGTAAATTGGTGCAGCAGAATCTCACCTCCTCTGGTAATCACCCTGGGAATAGTGGTGTCAGGGCTGACAACGCTCCGAGGTGTCTGGAAGTGGGGCAAGATGGCAGTTTACAGAATGTGTCAGTAAAATGTGGTTACTTGTAATTTATTTTTTGCTGCCGTCAGTAAAATAAAAATTGTTTGCAACTCAGGAGCTGATTAGCAAGCAGAAAATACGAGTCCATCCGTTTCAGAGGGGATTTTCTAAAAATAAACGTTCCGGGTCATCGTATTCTTGGCATTCAAAGTGCCAAAAAAAATTTTACAAAGTCACAGGAATAAGCTACCAGGTCACCGTTAAATGCTACCGGGTCACCGACAAGCTACGGGGTCACCGCCAAAAGGTACAAGGTCACTGAGTTGCCATGACCTAGCTGAAAATCAGCTCTGATCAGTTTCTGATCAGGATACCCCCCAAAAAGAGCTCTCTATAGATTAACACTGATCTCATGCCAGCCCTACGACTGGAATAGGCAAACTTTGGCTCTTTGGGACTACAACACTTCCTGTTGAGTAGAAATGGAACTACCAATGCATCTTTAAAGGGATAGTATCGTTTCACAATGAAAGCAGCTCCAATTAATCTTCATAGTATTTGGGCCATGAAGTTTTTATGCAAATACTGTGACACTGTTTGTTGATGGTGATACTGCGTTGCCTTGTACTTCCTGTTTCCTGTTCTTACCTCTGACCTGGATGCAGTTCTGTGTCCTAACATGATTACTCACACAAACAGCTTGCAGTGTCTTCATTACTATACTTGAAACAAGAGTGTTATTTCAATACTGTCAGAGTTGTAGTACAAGAGTAATTGAGTGATAAAGTATCCCCCTCCCGCCCCTTTTACTGATGTAACACTGCTCACCTCAGAGCAGCAAGACTGTCTGGATGGATCGCAGAGAAGGACAATCTTCAATGAGCATAAGGACAAACCTGTCAAGGTGGGCAGGGTTTTCCTTATGATCATAGTAAGAAGATTGTCCCTTGCTGTGATCTGTCCAGTAAAGGGACCAGATTCCACATCTGAGGGGAGGCGGCTTACACTAGGTAAAAGGGGCGGGGGGGATACTTTATCATTCAATTACTCTTGAACTACAACTCTGACAGTATTGATATAACACTCTCCATGGCCCAAACACTATGAAGATTAATTGCAGCTGTTTTTTTTTGTGAAACATTACTATCACTTTAAAACATTATTACAGAGTTAACTTATCATTTTTTCTGGTAGCTGCTAGGGGGTGCTGTTGCGCAACCATCTTTGGAAAGCTTGAGTCAATGACACTCACAGGCAACAATAGCAACAGCAATACCTGCCTGCAAAAAAATATTGAATTTAAATTTTAAAAAGGCAAGTTTGCCTGTAATAACTAACTCAAGTCCCACCAGAAAAAATACCATTGATTAACTAAGCAAAAAAGGTCTTACAATACTTAATATTTTAAGCGTTTACTGCAGTAAAATGATTTTTTGTAACATACATATAGGGCTTTTCCTCCTGCTGCTGGGTCCGGGAGATCATCATTCAAAAAGTAATAGCAGTTAATTTTTAATCTGCAATTTTCTATTCTGGGCTTCTGGTGTTGTTCCAATCAACTGGTACGGAGAGATGTAGTCTACGACTCAAGGGGGGAGATGCACTAAGGCATGATAAAGAGGTGATAGAGATGCCTTCTCCAGAGATATCACTTCTCCAAGTCCTATGTTATTCTATAGGGCCAATGCATCAAGATGTCTCCAACTCTGGAGATCTTAGTACATAGGCTCTGTACAATAACATACGAACTGGAGAAGTGATATCACTGGAGAAGTCATCTCCGCTTTATCACCTCTTTATTACCTTAGTGCATAACAGCCACAGCTCTCCCAAAGCATTCATTATATAAAAAAAAATGCCCTTTGGACACTAGATGGCGATGTCTCAAGCCAAAAGTGGACTAATTACATATCAAACCATCTGCTGTATAACGGACAATTAAACTTCCCAATTTAAATGTGGTTTTTAACATAGAGACGTCTCCAATTAATTGCAAGGAACATGTTATAGACCTCTACAGCATTTAGTTGGATAAACGTCTCAGTTAAAGGGACCCTATGACCTAAAAACAACTTTGATGATTTTGCAAGCGCTTTCAATATTGCCTGTATGTTGTATTTTATTTAGAAAAAAATAGTTTTTGAGTAATTTATTTATATATATATATATATATATATATATATATATATATATATATATATATTATGCTAATTAAGGCACGCTAGCTCTTCTTGTTTTATTCTTACATTATTTCTGCCACTCACTGACAATAATGCATTGCTGAGCAGTGTCAGTGAGTGGGGGAGGTAATGTAGGGATAAGACAGGAAGTCAGTGCTAGGGGAGGTGGGTAATGCATTACTGAGCAGTGTCAGTGAGTCGAGGAGGTAATGTAGGGATAAGGCAGGAAGTCAGTGCTAGGGGAGGTGGGTAATGCATTGCTGAGCAGTGTCAGTGAGTGGGAGGTAATGTAGGGATAAGACAGGAAGTCAGTGCTAGGGGAGGTGTGTAATGCATTGCTGAGCAGTGTCAGTGAGTGGGAGGTAATGTAGGGATAAGACAGGAAGTCAATGCTAGGGGAGGTGGGTAATGCATTGCTGAGCAGAGTCAGTGAGTGGGGAGGTAATGTAGGGATAAGACGGTAAGTCAGTGACAGAGGAGGTGGACAATGCATTGCTGAGCAGTGTCAGTAAGTGAGGGAGGTAATGTAGGGATAAGACAGGAACTCAGTGTAGGGGAGGTGGGTAATGCATTGCTGAGTAGTGTCAGTGAGTAGAGGAGGTAATGTAGGGATAAGACAGGAAGTCAGTACTAGGGGAGGTGGGTAATTCATTCCTGAACAGTGTCAGTGAGGGGGGAGGCAATGTAGGGATAAGACAGAAAGTCTGTGCTGGGAAGTGGGCAATGCATTGCTGAGTAGTGTCAGTAAGTGAGGGAGGTAATGTAAGGATAAGACAAGAGGTCAGTGCTTGGGGAGGTGGGTAGTGCATTGCTGAGCAGAGTCAGTGAATGGGGAGGTAATGTAGGGATAAGACAGGAGGTCAGTGCTAGGGGAGGTGGGTAATGCATTGCTGTGTAGTGTCAGTGAGTGGGGAGGTAATGTAGGGATAAGACAAGAAGTCAGTGCTAGGGGAGGTGGGTAATGCATTGCTGAGCAGTGTCAGTGAGTGGGGAGGTAATGTAGGGATAAGACAGGAAGTCAGTGCTAAGGGAGGTGGGTAATGCATTGCTGAGCAGTGTCAGTGAGTGGGGGAGGTAATGTAGGGATATGACAGGAAGTCAGTGCTAAGGGAGGTGGACAATGCATTGCTGTGCAGTGTCAGTGAGTGGGGAGGTAATGTAGGCATAAGACAGGAAGTTAGTGCTAGGAGAGGTGGGTAATGCATTACTGAGCAGTGTCAGTGAGTAGGGGAGGTAATGTAGGGATAAGATAGGAAGTCAGTGCTAGGGGAAGAGGGTAATGCATTGCTGAGCAGTGTCAGCGAGTGGGGGGAAGGTAGTGTAGGGTTAAAATAGGAATAGGGTTGCCACCTTTTCTTCAAAAAAATACCGGCCGTGGCATTCCCTCCATAGACTTAACATTGGACAGAAGCCAATTTTTTACCGGCCTGCCAGTAAAATACCGGCTGGGTGGCAACTCTAAATAGGAAGTGCCTGCCCAGTATACCTTAACCCTTTAAACATCAGAGAGGTGTGCAACACAACACCCCCTGGTCCTTAAAGGGTTGGTAAGTAACATTTTAAATTTAAATAAATCAAAAACTAGTTGTCGAAATAAAAAAAAAAGAATAATACAACATATAGGACATTTGAAAAGCTCTTCCAAAGTCACCATTTGTATTTAGGTGATAGGGGCCCTTTGGATCAATGGAAATTTAAGGAATTTTGTACTTGTCCTGTATGATGCAGCTGCTTTTCGATGGAATTGCTCTCATTTTGTATTTATAGCAGGGGCAGAAAAATATAATGAGCTTGGGAAGTCAGACTCCTTCTTAATCCAAAGGGTTAAACATTGAGAGTATTTCAGTATACATCTCTGTACACACTGCTCGGATATTGGCTCCTAGATCATCTGCCTGGCAACAAAGATTTTTCTTTTTATCCACCCTTCCCTAATACATATGCCCCAGCACAGTCTGTGTGACTTTTTGTTACATTAACGATACAATATTGTGTGCTTGCAAGTTTCTGATCCTTCTGGTAGTCAGGGGGAATGGCTGTGTGTGTATTAATAACACAATGCCACAGTGATTAATGGCCGCTGTGTTATCAGAGTGGTAACCACGACAACCAGTTTCCATGGCAACGCAACAATAGGCTCAGAGCAGCCACGTAGGCCTGAGCCGTGTGCGTCCCCCCCCGTGTTTGTGTTACTTTTTTTTATTGCGAAGGGGGGTGCACAGAGGGGTCAAGTGCGATTACCAAACACACACACACTCTGGAGGGCCCCAACCTGACCCCCGCGGCTGGGAACTAGGGGCAGCAGAATGGGGGGAGAGATATAATACTGTCAGGATGATATAGGGAGAGATGAAGAGGGGGGTGAAGAAATTGGGAGAAAGGGAGGAACAAGCATGGGGGGGTAGTATGGAGAAATAAAAAGGAGAGAATTTAAAATAAGATCAGACATAAGGTAGGACTTGGGTGAGTTAATTGTATTGGGGGAAGGAGGGGACAGAATGTATGATGGAATGGTGAGACAGGAGAGACAAGACTGGAGGGGAAACAGGTAGGAAGAAAAGTGGAGAGAAATTTAGGGAGGACTAAGACCTCCTAAAAATAACCCTATTATGGCCAGGTAATCCTAACGCTGCCTATGAATTTTGCTTTTGTGCCCTTTTGCAATTAAAAGGATAGTAATGTTTCAAAATAAATGCAGCTCCAATTAATCTTCATAGTATTTGGGCCAGTGTTATTATCATTATCTATAATGTGTAGTTCAAGAGTAATTGAATGATAAAGTATCCCCCACCCGCCCCTTTTACCCAGTGTAAGCTAGGGTGACCACACGTCCCGGAATGCCGGTGACTGTCCCTTATTGGGGGTCTGTGTCCCACATCCCGGGTCACCCCCCACTGGGACAACAAAGAGTTCCGGAATTGAACAACACGAGCCAGTCCAGCCAGCCAATGAAAAGTATTTGCTATATGGTCCTCATTGGCTGGCTGAGCCAGCCAATGAAGACCATATAGCAAATACATTTCATTGGCTGGCTGGACTGGTACGTGCTAGACAGCTGGGGTGGAGCAGGTATGCTGGTGCGGCAAGTAAGATCCGTGGCTGAGGCTCCCGCCGACGCTGACCATCTTTCTGAGGCTGACACAGAGTAAGAGTTCAAACTGGGAACAGCCTCAGAAAGATGGTCAGTGCCGGCGGGAGCCTCAGCCGCGGATCTAGGGTGTCCACATGTCCCGGAATGGCAGAATGGAAATGTGGTCACTCTAGTGTAAGCCACCTCCCATCAGATGTGGAATCTGGTCGACTGACTGGACAGTTCACAGCGAGGGACAATCTTCTTACTGTGAAAATAAGGAAAACACTGCCAACCTTGAAGATTGTCCCTTGCTGTGATCCATCCGTACAGTCTTGCTGTGCAGATTTACTATTATAGGTAAAAGGGAGCGGGAGGGGGACACTTTATGATTCAATTACTCTGGAACTACACATCGTACAGAATGATAATACCGCTCTACATGGCCCAAAAACTATAAGGAATAATCGGAACATTACTATCCCTTTAAAGTGGAACTGTCATGTCAATAGAAGTCACCTCGGACTCATTGTTAGTATACATGGAATAATGAAAATAGGGTAATAAAGTTTGTTAAGTGTCTGCATCATTTAAAATCGTACCTTCGTATCGGAGCTACATGAGTAGGAGAGAGCGGCCATCTTGGCAAAGTAGGATCTGTGCACCTGCCCTGTCCGTCCCTGTCTCTGTCACTCACGTGGAGTTGTACTGGAACCGTGTGGTACAGCGCAGGCACAGAGATCCCACTTTGCCAAAATGGCCACACTTTCCTATTCATTTAGCTCCAACACAAAGGTATGATTTTAAATCATGCAGACACTTCACAAACTTTATTATCCTATTTTCATTATTCCATGTATACCAACAATGAATCGGAGGGGACTTCAATCAGTCCTGGACAATGCTATGTTAATGGAGGCGGCCATAACAGCTGCTGTCAGGACCCCAGGACACAAACCACGGCCACTGCTCATGGTTGTTCTTAACAAGAAAAGAAAGGAGCGACGCAAAAGAGTCTCTCTGAGCATAATATATCAATCACTAAAACACTGTGGAAGATATCAGAATATTACTCACATTTTTCAGAGGCACACAACCTGCCTCCTGGTATCCGCACTGGCATTGGCTTACACCCCAGTATAGTGATCAAATGTAGGGGTTGTTCCGCCCAGAACTCTTCAGAAGGAGTGATGAATTATATATGCGGAATTAGCCACTTGCGCAGAGGATAATATAAGATCCAAATCTACAATAAGCCAGACCTTTTTTTCTTTTTTTTTCCAAAAAAATCAACTCCTATTTCTGAATATTAGAAACTTCTAATTCAAAAAAGCAAGCCAGTGAAAAGATATATACATGAGTAAACGTAATCAAATCTTGATTTAATTTCTTCAAAAGAAGGCAAAAAATAAAAAGTACAAAGTGAATCAATGACTCTCACAGTCAAAGAGACACACACATATATAAAAGCAGTATGCCCATATAATTAAACAAATGACAATATAAAAAATGAAAAATGAAAATCAATATGCACAATATGGGAAAACGTAACTCTTAAAGTGCGAGAAAAATTAGTTTATGACTTGGCATATTTTGCTTAATAAGTAAAGTCATACTTTTTGCTTTATTTAATTTTGTCATCCTAACCGGTTCTTTACAGTTTTGTATTCCTGACAAACTCCCTGTATTTCTTGTTTCCAGATAGCTCTCTGCCAGGCACAAGGAAAGTAGGAAAAGTCCCATGTAGCGCTATCCCTGCAGCAGGGTAGGGAGTCTGCCTCCAGTCCGGTCCATTATTTTCATTATACAGAGAGTTTGTGCTCCATCTCCTGTAAACCTTATCAGGGGTATTAACCCTTTGAGTGCCATAACGGTATCCAATGCATTGCAATACAATGCATTGGATAAGTCTCTGGAACTCAAAGGGGTAATAGCTTCAACGCGCCCTGCCTTCAGTCTTAATATAGTTACATAGTAATTTAAGTTGAAAAAAGACTTGCGTCCAACAAGTTCTATCCCTTTCCTATTACTGTTTATCGTTGTTGATTCAAAAGAAGGCAAACCCCCCCCCCCCAGCAATTTCAAATTCCCCAGAAGAGGGACACTTGGGAGGTGTGGACCACCTAATATCTCCTAAAGAGGGACACTTGGGAGGTATAGACCCCTAATATCTCCTAAAGAGGGACACTTGGGAGGTATAGACCCCTAATATCTCCTAAAGAGGGACACTTGGGAGGTATAGACCCCTAATATCTCCTAAAGAGGGACACTTGGGAGGTATAGACCCCTAATATCTCCTAAAGAGGGACACTTGGGAGGTGTGGACCACCTAATATCTCCTAAAGAGGGACACTTGGGAGGTATAGACCCCTAATATCTCCTAAAGAGGGACACTTGGGAGGTATAGACCCCTAATATCTCCTAAAGAGGGACACTTGGGATGTATGTATCCCTAATATCTCCTAAAGAGGGACATTTGGGAGGTATGAACCCCTAATATCCCCTAAAGAGGTACACTTGGGAGGTATGAACCCCTAATATCTCCTAAAGAGGGACACTTGGGAGGTACTGACCCCTAATATCTCCTAAAGAGGGACACTTGGGAGGTATGGACCCCTAATATCTCCTAAACAGGGACACTTGGGAGGTATGGACCCCTAATATCTCCTAAAGAGGACTTGGGAGGTATAGAGCCATAAGATCTCCTAAAGAGGGACACTTGGGAGGTATAAACTCCTAATGTCACCAAAAGATGGACACTTGGGAGGTATGGACCCCTAATATCTCCTAAAGAGGGACACTTGGGAGATACGAACCCTTAATATCTCCTAAAGAGGGACACTTGGCAGGTACAAACCCTTAATATCTCCTAAAGAGGGACACTTGGGAGTTATGGATCCCTAATGTCTCCTACAAAGGGACACTTGGGAGGTACGGACCTCTAATATCTCCTAAAGAGAGACTCTTGGGAGGTACAGAGCCCTAATATCTCCTAGAGAGGGACACTTGGGAAGTACAGAGCCAGAATATCACCAAAAGAGAGACACTTGGGAGGTATGGACCCCTAATATCTCCTAAAGAGGGACACTTGGGAGGTACAGACCCCTAATATCTCCTAAAGAGAGACACTTGGGTGGTAGAGTCTTAAAATAGTTACATAGTAGTTTAGATTGAAAAAAGACTTAATGTCATCTCCCAGCACTCTGCATTATTAGAGCGCCGGGAGATCAGCTGAGCTACTGCAGGGCTGTGGGCGAGTGGCGATGGGTTCGCAGGGGGCGGCCGGGCCCCTAGAGTGACAGGTCCGGTCCCAGGGGCGACCCCTATTGTTACGCCACTGGGGAGGATATTATTAAGAGGTGTTAGTTTTCCTTTAGAATGGCATGTGTGCTAGAAAGCTGGACAAAGGGGAGAGATCCAGGTGCAGGTGTGTACAGGGAAAGGTCGACAAAGGGGAGAGATCCAGGTACAGGTGTGTACAGGGAAAGGTGGACAAAGGGGAGAGATCCAGGTACAGGTGTGTACAGGGAAAGGTGGACAAAGGGGAGAGATCCAGGTACAGGTGTGTACAGGGAAAGGTGGACAAAGGGGGAGGGATGCAGGGGCAAGGGTGTACAGGGAAAGGTGGACAAAGGAGAGGAATCTGCAGGTGTGCTTGGAAAGGTGGACAAAAGGGTGGGATCCAGGTGCAGGTGTATACAGGGAAAGGTGGATAAAGGGGAGGGATCCATGTGCAGGGGTTTACAGGGAAAGGTGGACAAAGGAGAGGGATCTGAAGGTGTGTACAGGGAAAGGTGGATAAAGGGGAGAGATCCAGGTGCAGGTGTGTAAAGGGAAAGGTGGATAAAGGGGAGAGATCCAGGTGCAGGTGTGTACAGGGAAAGGTGGACAAAGGGGAGGGATCCAGGTGCAGGCGTGTACAGGGAAAGGTGGATAAAAGGGAGAGATGCAGGTGCAGGTGTTTACATGGAAAGGTGGATAAAGGGGAGGGATCCAGGTGCAGGGGTTTACAGGGAAAGGTGGACAAAGGAGAGGGATCTGAAGGTGTGTACAGGGAAAGGTGGATAAAGGGGAGAGATCCAGGTGCAGGTGTGTACAGGGAAAGGTGGATAAAGGGGAGAGATCCAGGTGCAGGTGTGTAAAGGGAAAGGTGGATAAAGGGGAGAGATCCAGGTGCAGGTGTGTACAGGGAAAGGTGGACAAAGGGGAGGGATCCAGGTGCAGGCGTGTACAGGGAAAGGTGGATAAAAGGGAGAGATGCAGGTGCAGGTGTTTACATGGAAAGGTGGATAAAGGGGAGGGATCCAGGTGCAGGGGTTTACAGGGAAAGGTGGACAAAGGAGAGGGATCTGAAGGTGTGTACAGGGAAAGGTGGATAAAGGGGAGAGATCCAGGTGCAGGTGTGTACAGGGAAAGGTGGATAAAGGGGAGAGATCCAGGTGCAGGTGTGTACAGGGAAAGGTGGACATAAGGGGAGACATCCAGGTGCAGAGGTTTACAGGGAAAGGTGGATAAAAGGGAGAGATGTAGGTGCAGGTGTTTACAGGGAAAGGTGGACAAAGGGTTGGGATGCAAGTGCAGGTGTTTACAGGGAAAGGTGGACAAAGGGTTGGGATGCAGGTGCAGGTGTTTACAGGGAAAGGTGGACAAAGGGTTGGGATGCAGGTGCAGGTGTTTACAGGGAAAGGTGGACAAAGGGAAGGGATCTGCAGGTTTTTACAGGGAAAGTTGGACAAAGGGGAGGGATCCAGGTGCAGGTGTGTACAGGGAAAGGTGGAAAAAGTGGAGGGATCCAGGTACAGGTGTGTACAGGGAAAGGTGGACAAAGGGAAGGGATTCAGGTGCAGGTGTATACAGGGAAAGGTGGAGAAAGGGGAGGGATCCAAGTGCAGGTGTTTACAGGGAAAGGTGGACAAAGGGGAGGGATCCAGGTGCAGGTGTATACAGGGAAAGGTGGACAAAGGGGAGGGATCCAAGTGCAGGTGTTTACAGGGAAAGGTGGATAAAGGGGAGGGATCCAGGTGCAGGTGTTTACAGGGAAAGGTGGACAAAGGAGAGGGATCCAGGTGCAGGTGTTTACAGGGAAAGGTGGACATAGGGGAGGGATCCTGGTGCAGGTGTATACAGGGAAAGGTGGACAAAGGGGAGGGATCAAAGTGCAGGTGTTTACAGGGAAAGGTGGATAAAGGGGAGGGATCCAGGTACAGGTGTTTACAGGGAAAGGTGGACAAAGTGGAGGGATCTGCAGGTGTTTACAGGGAAAGGTGGACAAAGGGTGGGGATCTGCAGGTGTTTACAGAGAAAGGTGGACAAAGGGGAGGGATCCAGGTGCAGGTGTTTACAGGGAAAGGTGGATAAAGGAGAGGGATCCAGGTGCAGGTGTTTATAGGGAAAGGTGAATAAAAGGGAGGGATGCAGGTGCAGGTGTTTACAGGGAAAGGTGGATAAAAGGAAGGGATCCAGGTGCAGGTGTGTACAGGGAAAGGTGAATAAAGGGGAGTGATCCAGGTGCAGGTGTTTACAGGGAAAGGTGGACAAAGGGTTGGGATCCAGGTGCAGATGTGTACAGGGAAATGTGTACAAAAGGGAGGTATCCAGGTTCAGGTGATTACAGGGAAAGGAGGACAAAGGGGAGGGATTCAGGTGCAGGTGTGTACAGGGAAAGGTGGACAAAGGGGAGGGATCCAGTTGCAGGTGTTTACAGGAATAGGTGGAGAAAAGGGAGGATTCCAGATGCAGATGTTTACAGGGAAAGGTGGACAATGGGGAGGGATTCAGGTGCAGTAGTGTAAAGGGAAAGGTGGTCAAAGGGGAGGGATTCAGGTGCAGGTGTGTATACTGAAAGGTGGATAAAGGGGAGGGATCCAGGTGCAGGTGTGTACAGGGAAAGGTGGACAAAGGAGAGGGATGTAGGTGCAGGTGTGTACAGGGAAAGGTGGACAAAGGGGAGGGATGTAGGTGCAGGTGTGTACCGGGAAAGGTGGGCAATGGGGAAGGATCCAGGTGCAGATGTGTTCAGGGAAAGGTGGACAAAGGGGAGGAATCCAGATGCAGGTGTTTACAGTGAAATGTGGACAAAGGGGAGGGATATAGGCACAGGTGTCTATAGGGAAAGGTGTACAAAAGGGAGGGATTCAGGTGCAGGTGTGTACAGGGAAAGGTGGACAAAGGTGAGGGATCCAGGTGCAGGTGTTTACAGGGGAAGGTCGACAAAGGGGATATGTATGACCATGTGTGTATGTGTATGTTTAAGTGTGTGTGTGTATCCGTGTGTGTGTATGTTCATGTGTGTGTATGTCCATGTGTGTATGTGTATGTCCATGTGTGTGTATGTGTGTGTATATATATATGTATATATATATATATATATATATATAATGTGTCAAATGAAAGAGTATTGCAGTATGTAATGGTTCCTTTTTTATTGAACTAACATTCAATTATACATTTATACAGACAAACTTTCAAGAGAGATGTTTGTGTGTCTGTGCATGTGGTCTCTGTATGTGTGTGTATGTGTCTGTGTGTACATTTGGGCATGTGTGTGTGTGTTTAGCTACAACTATTAGAGATGCTGTGTTGGCAGAGCTGGGTCTGCTGTAGGTTACTGTGTACATAATGACTACATCGGGGGAAATTAGAATAAATGCAGATTTTTCTCCAAAAATAGCCCTGAATTTGAAAGTGAGAAGCTGAATAGCATCAAAGAATTGCAGAGTCGGCCCTGTCCCGCTGGGTCCTGATTGGCTCCTGCTGCTGCGCAGGCGAGAAGAAGCGACACAGGAGTGCGCAGGAGGGCGGGAAGGGGGCCGTGGGGATGCGAGGTCAGAATGTGCAATGAGATTGATCAGATTCAGAGCATTTCTTATGTACAGAGAGGGTGGGAGAGAGTATGTGTCTGTCTGTACATACATGAGTGTGTGTCTCTGTGTATGTGTGTCTGTCTGTGTATGTGTGTATATGTATTAATATGTCTCACTCTGTGTATGTATGTGAGTGTGTATTTGTATGTCTCTCTGTGTATGTATGTGTGTGTGTGTGTCTCTGTGTATGTATGTGTGTGTGTGTGTGTATTTGTATGTCTCTCTGTGTATGCGTGTGTGTGTGTATGTTTGGGTGTCTTTCTGTTTATGCATGTGTGTGTGTATTTGTGTGTCTCTCTGTGTATGTATAAATGTATGTATGTGTGTCTCTCATGTATGTATATGTGTGTGTATGTGTGTCTCAGTGTATGTAAATATGTATGTATGTACGTATGTATGTATGCATGTATGTGTGTGTGTGTTTTTGTGTCTCTCTGTGTATGTATATATGTGTGTGTGCTGTGAGTACCCTTAAGCATACCTCCCAACATTTCAAAGTGACAAAGAGGGACAATTGTGTTTTAGGGGGTGTTGCTGGGGAGGTTGCCTGAGGGCAGACCACTACCGAGAATTTTTATGCTATTTCACGACCTATTGATACCTCCATGTGTAACCTAATACACGATTTAGAACAATAAAGTGTTTTATTTACACAGACTAATGTATAAATACACATATACTAATGTTTAAACAAACAATAACGTGAGTTTTATTGCTGTAGAACAATGTGATACACTTATATATACCACACAGTCTGATATCCCAAAAAGAGGGACATTGGGGTGGGAAAGAGGGACAGAGGGATTTGGGTCTAAAAGAGGGACTGTCCCTCCTAAAGAGGGACACTTGGGAGGTATGAACCCCTAATATCTCCTAAAGAGGGACACTTGGGAGGTATGGACCCCTAATATCTCCTAAAGAGGGACACTTGGGAGGTATGAACCCCTAATATCTCATAAAGAGGGACACTTGGGAGGTATGAACCCCTAATATCTCATAAAGAGGGACACTTGGGAGGTATGGACCCCTAATATCACCTAAAGAGGGACACTTGGGAGGTATGGACCCCTAATATCTCCTAAAGAGGGACACTTGGGAGGTATGGACCCCTAATATCTCCTAAAGAGGGACACATGGGAGGTATGAACCCCTAATATCTCCTAAAGAGGGACACTTGGGAGGTATGAACCCCTAATATCTCCTAAAGAGGGACACTTGGGAGGTATGAACCCCTAATATCTCATAAAGAGGGACACTTGGGAGGTATGCCTTAAGTTGCCCTGTAAGATCACATAGACCTAGAGTTACCCTGTAAGAACATACAGCCCTAGTGGTTCTCTGTAAGATCACATAGTCGTAGAGGTGTATTCTATAAGATCACATAGTCCTAGAGGTGTATCCTACAAGATCATATAGTCGTAGAGGTGTATCCTATAAGATCACATAGTATTAGAGGTGTATCCTATAAGATAAAATACTCCTAAAGGTATCCTATAAGATCACATAGTCCTTGAGGTATCCTATAAGATCAGATAGTCGTAGAGGTGTATCCTATAAGACCACATAGTCCTAGAGGTATCCGATCTGTTCCAGCAGTTCATGAAGTCCCAGATGCACACACACTAGTCCTGGAGGTTGTTTACACAGATAGTCCTAGAGGTGGCCTGCTCTGACACCCAGCCCTGAGTGATAACACATCCCTGCATCCAAAGTCTTCGTAATTAGCCCTGATTAGCAGCTCGTCACTTCATTAATATGTATGAGGATCTAACGAGGCTCCAATCTCTGGATCTATAGACGGAGGCTGTAAGGGAGGGGGTGAGGGTAGATAAACACACTGCAGTGGGGGGGGGGGGTGAGAGATGGGGGGAGGTATGCACTTAGGGCAGTATTCAGACGGAACAAATTAACATTTCTGTTGGTTTAAATGGTGATTTTAACCCCTGGAATGCCACGGCATTCCAGGGGTTAAGAGTACCATTTAAATCAATGGATATGATAATTTATTCCATTTTAATCAACAGGAATTTTGAGAATTTTTACTTTCCCAGTGCCTAATTATTTAAATGGAGTTTTTAACCATTTTAATGCTGGAGAGGTCTACAGCACATTGATTTGCATGTGTTAGTTTTCTGAATACAGCAGCAGCACAGAGATTAGCAAAAAGCTGGTTACTATGATAAGAGGAACGAACCAACAGACAGGTAAAAATAACAGAACTAGGGTGACCACATGTCCCTGATTTCTCAGGACAGTCCCTGATTTTAAACGTCTGTCCCATGTCCCGGGCAGCCCCCTTCTGGGACAATACAAAGTCCCGGAATGAAGACTCCAGAGCTCAGAGTTCTATACACTAGATAGAGAACTGTCCATTGTCTACTGTGACAGGAAGTGATGTCTGGGCTACAACAAAATGGAGTCTGCCAGACAGAGTTCTAAACACCAGAAAGAGAACTGCCCATTGTCTACTGTGACAGGAAGTGATGTCTCTGCTGGGCTACAACAAAATGGAGTCTGCCAGACAGAGTTCTATACACCAGAAAGAGAACTGTCCATTGTCTACTGTGACAGGAAGTGATGCCTCTGCTGGGCTACAACAAAATAGAGTCTGCAAGAGTTCTAAACACCAGAAAGAGAACTGCCCATTGTCTACTGTGACAGGAATTGATGTCTCTGCTGGGCTACAACAAAATAGAGTCTGCCAGAGTTCTAAACACCAGAAAGAGAACTGTCCATTGATTACTGTAACAGGAAGTGATGCCTCTGCTGCTCTACAACAAGATGGCCTCCAGACAGTGCTCTAAACACTACAGAGAGAACTGAGCCTCGATCCTGACATCAAACAGGATCTGTTGTGTAATTGTGTTGTAATGTAATGCTAGTCTAAGGCTTTGGGTGTGATGTACATTATCTTGTAACCTAGAACAGGCATCACGTTCTGTCTCAGCAGTGTTTAGAACTCTGTGATGTGCAAGACAGAAAGCAGGTTGCACCCTGATGTTCAGTGATATATAATGTCCCCTCCCGTATAGTCGCCCTAGAGCTGAGGACGCGTATTCTTCTGCTCTCATCTCAACAGTGTCCCTAAATGGCGGAGTGGAAATGTATCACCCTAACTGGAACGCCACAGCCAAAGGAGAATCCAAGAGAGTAGTCCACAATGGAACCGTGGTCAGGGCAGGCTGAATAGGG
This sequence comes from Rhinophrynus dorsalis, assembly GCA_037306005.1. Classification (NCBI taxonomy): domain Eukaryota; kingdom Metazoa; phylum Chordata; class Amphibia; order Anura; family Rhinophrynidae; genus Rhinophrynus; species Rhinophrynus dorsalis. Next base: position 538,243,138 of record CM074721.1, on the reverse strand, counting down.
TCAGAAAGGTAGGGCAAGCTGAGGTCAGGGCAGGCTGAATAGGGTCAGAACGGTAGGGCAAGCTGAAGTCAGGGCAGGCTGAATAGGGTCAGAAAGGTAGGGCAAGCCGAGGTCAGGGCAGGCTGAATAGGGTCAGAACGGTAGGGCAAGCCAAGGTCAGGGCAGGCTGAATAGGGTCAGAACGGTGGGGCAAGCAAAGGTCAGGGCAGGCTGAATAGGGTCAGAATGGTAGGGCAAGCCAAGGTCAGATCAGGCAGACTAGGATCACAAATGTTTTTAAGGACAGACGAGGTCAGGGCTGGAAGACTCGGAGCAGAAAATGATATTGCAAGCCAAGGGTCAAAAAAACGGAAAGAGCAAGATTTGAGGACACTGAGTATACACAGACACAAGGTAGTGATCACAGAGACCTAAGCTGCATGGCCCTCAGTGTGTATGACATCACGGTGTGTGATGTTGTGAATCCGGAAGAAGCTTTGAGTCGGTACCACACATGTGCAAACAACAGCTCACAGGGATGGGATTCGGTGTGCAACACAGAGGTACCAGACGGACACAGCAAGCAACAGCATGTTACTCAAGGCATTGGCAAGGGCATACCTGGCAACCCTCTGAATCTGCCCTGGAGACTCTGTGTTTTAGAGTTAATTACCGGGCCTTTGGGGACAGCGGCTAATTCTCCATCTGTCTTGACTTTCCTGGGTATCCTTACCTACTTCTCATACATCCCGCCTTCCTCCCACCCTGTTCCGTCCACTTCCTTACCCACATCCCATCAATCCCCACCCACACAATTAAGCCTCACCCACTTTTTTGACGAGATGTGCTTCATTTACAAGTGCCCGGTGGCAGAAGATTAACCCTCCCGAGGATGGACAAGGGCGGAGCAGTAGATGTAGCTGATTTGGATTTTAGTAAAGCTTTTTGTCCCATGTAAGAAAGTGAACCTTAAAGGATAGTAACAGATCAATAAAAGCTGAGCTCCGATTATTACTTACACTTTTTGGAACATTTTGCTCAGTATATAGTCTCTCACTTTTCTGCAGTTCAACCGCTACTGGAATCAGGTTGTGGGACCGGACGGATACAGCAAGGGACAAACTTCAGTCATTAAACAGATAGTAGTGTTTCACAATAAAAGCAGCTATAATTAATCATCATAGTATTTGGGCCATGGAGATTGTTATTTCAATACTGTCAGTGTTATAGTTCAAGAGTAATTCAATGATAAAGTATCCCCCTCCATCCCCTTTTACCTAGTGTGACACCTCCCCTGAGATGTGAAATCTGGGGCTCGATTCTATTACCAGCGCTAAAACCGGCGTTACAAGAAAAACAAGGAATGTGAATTTTGGAAACGTGTGACGTTGGTATTCTATTGCAGAACTACAGTAAAACAAAATTGGCGTAGACAGCACATTTCAGAAAATTAACAAAACTGGCGCTGTCTGCTTTTATTTGACTACCGCCTAAAAAAAAACCGTAAAAATGTCAAAGTCCAAGGAAATAGGCGTATGTTTGACGACAGAAAGATCAAGTTCAGTGTTAGATGTGTTCCCCACGTTATCAAAATCCGACATAGAGCACCCCTTCGACATATTAAACCACCCTTTTAAAAGTCCACTTGCAGTGCTTTCTTTCACCACTTTAATTCGACTAATATTGTTCACATTTTAACCCTTCGCCTTCAGAATTTGACTACAGTGCTCCCATGACTTTCTTTCACCATTTAAATTCGACAAATATTGTTCACATTCAGCATTTTAACCCTTCCCCTTTAAAATTCGACTTATAGTGTTCCTATGACCTTCTTTCTCCATTTTAATTTCAATAATATTGCTCCCATTAACAACTGTTTACTCTCCAATTTTACTGCACAATACAGACTCTTCATGTATCACAGTGATTCCTGTACAAGAATGTATAACTTGCTGTGCTAAGTGTGAAAGACCTCTCACTCCTACTATCTGATGGCTAAACCCATTTGATGTGTTAATGTTACAGTAAGAAATGATATTAACCCCTCCTTTACTGTTGTGAGGAAGGTTACTGAATAAGTGTGACCCAATTTACATAACAATAAGTGAAACTATTCTAAAAAGGAGAATCCTTTTTTTTTATTATTTGACCCCAGGGAACCCATGGCTTATAATCTAATGATCCATCTAGACTCTACTGCTAGTGGATCATTTTCACAATTACCTCCTCTGGGTGAACAGAAGACCCTCTCGATACCAGCATAGAGGATCAATTTGCCAAATCCCTCTGTCCCTGTTTCCCATTGTGATGTCCCTGTGTTTAGGAGATTAGACTGTGTGTGTATAAGTGTATTACATTACTCTTCAGCAATAAAACTCACATTATTATTTGTTTAAATGCCAGTATTTATAAATGAGACTGTGTAAATAAAATACTTTGGTCTTGTTATAAATCATTTATTAGGTTACACAAGGAGGTGTCAATAGGACACCTAAAAATTTTAACGCCCCGGCCACCAGCCACACCTCCTAAACCACAAGTGTCCCTCTTTAGCAATTTGGAATGTTGGGAGGTATGCTTCTAGTTACGACCCTGATAAGTGGAATGGGGATCGAATGATGATTTGGATCTTCTGTAAAAGGCAATGATCAGCTGTAACATGGATAACACACACAGATCAGCTGTTCTGCAGACGAACATGGGATTCACTGCCAGTTGAGGCAATACATTTTTGCTCTCCTGCCAAAAAAATCAAAACAAAACAAAGACAAAACTGATATTCATACCTGGGATTTCTCAGGGTTTTGACCCAAATCTCAGGATGAAGGGCCAAATTCTCTTGGTGAGAGAGTTCAGTGTTACCTGCTATATGATCTGCACTAGGGTGCATTCTGCCATTCAGGGACACTGCGGAGATGAGAGCAGCAGACTACATGTCCTGGCTTTAGTGCAGTTATACAGAACTGGTCACTGTACATCACTGTACATTGACTGCTGTGACAAACAGTGATGCCTATGGTGGGCTACAAGTAGGGTGACCACATTTCCCTTCTGCCATTCCGGGACGTGGTCACCCTAGTTGCCCCTTCATGCCATACCTTGAGTCCCTGGTGGTCTAGCGGCGTGGAAAGTGCTCTGTGCCTCCTCCGGCACAGAGCTGAAGCTCCCGCGCGCTGTGCTCAGTAATGCAGAGCGCTGGGAGATGATGTCATCTCCCAGCGCTCTGTATTACTAGAGCGCTTGCCTCCAGGAGATCAGGTAAGCTGCATTGCCGCCCTGGATGTCAGCCTGTAAGCGGTGTGTCATATCATGGACGCCACGAGGGAGCGCTGATTTATGCTACCAAGCGCTCCCTCGCGGCGTCCATGATGTGACACACCACTTGCAGGCTGACATCCAGGGCGGCTTGGCTTCATTCCGGGACACTTCATTGTCACGGTTGAAGATGACCCGGGACGCGGGACATAGCCCTGAAATAAGGGACAGTCCCGGACATTCCGGGACCCGTGGTCACCCTAGCTACAAGCATACCTTGGAACTTTCAGAAATGGCTCACCCTGAGAATCCCCGCCCCCCAAAAAAAGACAGTTTTGCTATTGTATTTAAACTACATTAAACTACTAATAATTCAGCAAGTTGGACCTAGCCAGGGAGACAACCTGTTTTTAGCAGGCCTTGTCTGTCTGGTTGTTAGTAGTACTTACTTGTTTGTTCCTTTTAAAGGGATAGTAATGTTTCATAATAAAAGCAGCTCTAATTAATCATCATAGTATTTGGACTTTGGAGAGTGTTATTTCAGTTCTGTCAGAGTTGTAGTTCAAGAGTAATTCAATGATAAAGTGTCCTCCTCCCGCCCCTTTTACTGATGTAACACTGCTCAGCCAGATCAGAAGGGAGGTGCCCAGGTAGATTGCAGAGAGGGACAATCTTCAATTAAGATAAGGGAAAAACCTGAAAAGCTTGTCAAGAGGGGCAGGACTTTCATTGTTCTCATAGGAAGAAGATTGTCCCCTTCTGTTATCTGTCTGGTCTATAGACTGGATTCCACATCTGAGAAGAGATGGCTTACACTAGGTAAAAGGGGCGGGAGGGGAAACTTTGCTTGTGAATATCTCTCAAACCATAAAGGTCTGAGAGATAAGACTTATATCGTTCTTCATGTTTTTTTAATGCCTACAAAATAAAATAAAGATAAAACGAAGTATTACTATCCCTGTAAGCTAGGCATTTGAAACGCAGACAGTTCGGAGTCACTCACACATATACTAAACCGGTGGTTCTCAATCTTTTTTTGTTCGGGGCACCACTAACACATAATCTAGAACATTCAGGGCACCCCTAACATATTTAATGTACTTTATCAAGGGCATAAGAAGGGTACAATACATAAATATATAGTTATAATTAGGTCTTACAATCATAGTAACAAAGCTAAACATTTTGTGCAGAATAATTTCTATTAATCTTTATTTAAAAGTCCATTTTTGTTAGTCTACATAGAAAATGTGGGGTATCCTAAGATGATGTCCGTGTCACACCAAAGTGCCATTTCACCCTGGTTGAAAATCACTGTACTAAACACTATAATAAAAAAAATGTATTTATCTATTGTGCAAATTGACCAAAAGTACTGCTAATGTTCATTCTTCATTAGATGAAGAATGAATGGACAGTGCAGTACTTTTGGTACATTTTCTTTAATTGCATAATAGATATATAATAAATTATATTTATAGTATTGAGTATATATGTCAGTGACCCTGAAATGTCTGCATGTCAAGTTGCCTATCTTAAAAGGAACACAGACCAGTAAGTACTATAACCACCAGATGGGGCACAGGAGAACTCTACCAAACAGGTTGTCTCCCTGGCTAGCTCCAAAGCCTCAACGTCTCCAGCCAGCCCAAGATCAGATCAACCACCAGATGCATCATGTCATCAAGTCAACTCCCCCCAGCCCCAGGTATGCAACAATTTGACCCTTTGCTCAGTTGCACCCATAAAATAAATTGAACGTACCGACACAGTACACTGGCAAATATTTTGTTCCGGCTTATTCCACATCTACGGGCTCTCCGTTGCCGACTGAGCTCTGCCTCTAGCCCTCCACTAACTGGTGCTTCTCCTGTTCCTTGTGCGGCTGCCCAGAGATACCATCGCAGCATTACGTCACTCAGTCAGGTGGTAGAATGACAGGTGAAGGGGTCACATAGAAATTGCAGAGGTGAATGCTCTGTACAAAGTGTGCAGGAAAGCTGCAAGGACATCTGGCAGCAGCACACTACTATTTATTACATTGTAGGTATATTTTAGGGTCACAGAATGCTGCGTAATAATTTACTCAGCATAAGGATGAGCCTACCTGGAGAATTTAAGGTTTCACCTGGAGACGTTGCTCTAAATCCGGAGTCCCCGGGTGAATCCTGGCAAGTTCCCAACTATGATAATGTACATCACACCCAAAGCCTTAGACTAGCATTACACTACAACTAAATTGCACTGCAGATCCTGTATGATCTCAGGATCAAGGCTCAGTTCTCCCTCTGGTGTTGAGCTCTGTCTGGAGGCCATTTTCTTGTAGCCCAGTAGAGACATCACTTCCTGTCACAGTAGACAATGGACAGTTTTTCTGTGTTCTGGAGTCTTCATTCCAGCACTGTGTATGGTCCCAGAAGCTGACACACATTTAAAATCCGGAACTGTCCTGGGCAATACCTCCATACTTCCCAAGTGTCCCTCTTTAGGAGATATTGGGGGTTCTAGCTCCCAAGTGTCCCTCTTTAGAAGCTATTAGGGGTCCGTACCTCCCAAGTGTCCCTCTTTAGGAGATATTAGGGGTCCATACCTCCCAAGTGTCCCTCTTTAGGCGATATTAGGGGTCCGTACCTCCTAAGTGTCCCTCTCTAGGCGATATTAGGGGTCCGTACCTCCCAAGTGTCCCTCTTTAGGAGATATTAGGGGTTCGTACCTCCCAAATGTCCCTCTTTAGGAGCTATTAGGGGTCCACAACTCCCAAATATCCCTCTTAGGATATATTAGGGGTCCATACCTCCCAAGTGTCCCTCTTTAGGAGATTTTAGGGATCCATAACTCCCAAGTGTCCCTCTTTAGGAGATATTCGGGGTCCGTACCTCCCAAGTGTCTCTCTTTAGGAGATATTAGGGGTCCATACCTCCCAAGTGTCCCTCTTTAGGAGATATTAGGGGTCTATTCCTCCCAAGTGTCCCTCTTTAGGAGATATTAGGGGTCCATACCTCCCAAGAGTCCCTCTTTAGGAGATATTAGGGGTCCGTACCTCCCAAAAGTCCCTCTTTAGGCAATATTAGGGGTCCGTACCTTCTGGCCGCCTCTCCTTAGATCTGGAATCCAGTCGTGGGACTGGACGGATGAAGCGAGGGACAATATTCAGTCAATAAGTATAAGGAAAACCCTGTCCCTCTTGACATAGGAGAGCAGGATTCTCCTTTTCCTTACTGAAGTTTGTCCCTCGCTGCTCTCCGTCCGGACCACAGATAGAGACAGTGGGACATGGCCAGTAGGGGCGGGAGGGAGAGCTTTTTACATGTAATATATTTGGAACTACATAAAAGTAAGTTATTAATCATAGTGCAATGTGTTAGTTTTACACTAGAGAAGCCTCGGAGATCTACTTTATGGCAGACACTACTATCCTTTTAAAAATTATCCTTTTTATGTAGCTTTATTTTAATTTTCAGCAGCTCTATCCTGTTACCATTAGCGGTGACCAGACCTTATGTTTCATAATAAAAGCAGCTCTAATTAATCTTCATAGTATTTGGACCTTGGAGAGTGTTATATCAATTCTGTCAGAGTTGTAGTTCAAGAGTAATTCAATGACACAGTATCCCCTCCCGCCCCTTTTACTGATGTAACACTGCTCAGCCAGAGTAGAAGGGAGGTGCCCAGGTAGACTGCAGAGAGGGACAATCTTCAGTTAAGATAAGGGAAAACCCTGTCAAGGGGGGCAGGGCTTTCATTATTCACATAGGAAGAAGATTGTCCCCTGCTGTTACCTGTCTGGTCTATGGACTGGATTCCACATCTGAGAAGAGATGGCTTACACTAGGTAAAAGGGGCGGGAGGGGAAACTTTGCTTGTGAATATCGCTCAAACCATAAAGGTTTGAGAGATAAGACTTATATTGTTCTTCATGTTTTTTTAACGCCTACAAAATAAAATAAAGATAAAATGAAGTATTACTATCCCTTTAATCATCATAGTATTTGGACTTTGGAGAGTGTTATTTCAATTCTGCCAGAGTTGTAGTTCAAGAGTAATTGAATGATAAATTATCCCCCTCCCGCCCCTTTTACTGATGTAACACTGTTCAGCCAGATCAGAAGGGAGGTGCCCAGTTAGACTGCAGAGAGGGACAATCTTCAATTAAGATAAGGGAAAAACCTGTCAAAGGGGCGGGAGGGGAAACTTTGCTTGTGAATATCTCTCAAACCATAAAGGTTTGAGAGATAAGACTTATATTGTTCTTTGTGTGTTTTTAATGCCTACAAAATAAAATAAAGATAAAACGAAGTATTACTATCCCTTTTAGGATTAACCTTTAAGTGCCAGAGGGTTGAATTGAAATTGTTATCCAGGGCAGGCATAGGATTAACCCTTTGAGTGCCAGAGTGTAATGACCTTCTTAGCTAGGACAGGCTAAGCAGGCTTGAGCAGCAGCAGGGAAGGGGTTAATTTGATTAGAGTGAAGAGTGAATCAATCTCTGGAACAGGAGCAGGGAACACAGACCAGGAAGGGTTAAACTGTACAGCCTGAGGGGTGAAACGTACTGGTCACAGTAAAAGTGGAAATATCACCCCAAATAAAGTCCCCCCCACAAAAAATATATAGTGATAAGCTTAAAAATAGTACTATTATCCATCATAAATACAGTGTTATTAAGAAATCCTACTTCGGCCAGGCATCAGCCAGACATCTTGGCTTAGAGATATCTACGCGCCTGCGTTGTCCGTCCCGTCTCCTCTAGGAGGCGCTGCATTGTACCTTAAGGTAACAGGAAGTGACTGACGATGCAGGCGCACAGATGCCTCTACAGCAAGAAGCCTGCCCTTCAGTCTCAGATCAAGTAGGATTTCTTAATAACACTGGACTTATAATGTATAATACTATTATATAGTATATAGCAATATGACTAATTATTGGGAGTGGGGTTATTTGGGGTGATAGTTCAGCTTTAAGGGGTTTAGAAACAGACCCCATGAAGCAGCAGCAGGTAAAAAGTGGATTGGAAAGGGTTAATTTTTTTAGACTGAGGTGGTGAAACAGATTTTCTGAAGCAGCAGCAAGGAAAAAAAGACCCAAAAGGGTTAATCTGTTTTTTTTTGTTCAAACTATGCCATGTCACGTTTGTTAGATAAAATATTAAAACACAAAACAACAAAAAAAAAATTAACTGTTGTGTGGTCTTTTTTGGGTTATGGACTAAAGAAACGATTGTCTTGATTGACTAGGTAGGAGACCACACAGCAGAGAGACTTAACTAGGTAGGAGTCTGTTATACAGCTGTCATTTATGTCTATATTACTGCTACATGTAACAGCCTTACCTCCCACAGAGGGGGAACTGCAGAAGCACTCAGATAACTGCTGGTGCCCAGAAAGGGCGTGCGGCAGCATTCAGACAACTGCTGGCACCCACAGAGGGAGTGCCGGCAGCAAAATGGCACCCACAGAGGGAGCACCAGCAGTCCTCAGACAACTGCTGGTATAGAGAGGGGAAGCATGCCACCATTCAGACAACTGATGTCTCCAAGAGAGGGTATGTCACAGAAGTGGAAAAGTTGCTGGTGTCAAAAGAACGAGAGAAAACCAGCAGAACAGTAGAAAATGCAATTGTTCAGACACAGACTAGCAGAATCATAAGACATGTTATAAAGAAAGAGAAAAAGGAGGTTCTCTTAGGGTGAATAAGTCTAGTATTACATGTATTAAAAAGACAACAACATATAATCTATTAAATGGATAGTAATGTCCATATTAAAGGGATAGTAATGTTTCATAATAAAAGCAGCTCTAATTAATCATCATAGTATTTGGACTTTGGAGAGTGTTATTTCAATTCTGTCAGAGTTGTAGTTCAAGAGTAATTCAATGACAAAGTATCCCCCTCCCACCCCTTTTACTGATGTAACACTGCTCAGTCAGATCAGAAGGGAGGTGCCCAGGTAGACTGCAGAGAGGGACAATCTTCAATTAAGATAAGGGAAAAACCTGAAAAACTTGTCAAGGGGGGCAGGGCTTTCATTGTTCTCATAGAAAGAAGATTGTCCCCTTCTGTTATCTGTCTGGTCTATGGACTGGATTCCACATCTGAGAAGAGATGGCTTACACTAGGGAAAAGGGACGGGAGAGGAAACTTTGCTTGTGAATATCTCTCAAACCATAAAGGTTTGAGAGATAAGACTTATATCGTTCTTCGTGTTTTTTTTAATGCCTACAAAATAAAATAAAGATAAAACGAAGTATTACTATCCCTTTAGAGTGCAGCTCCAAGTCTCCTGTATGGTTTTTATAACACACAGACCTGTGTTTAATTACTTGCAGTTCTGTAGTTCAAACGATATCCAAGCTGAAAGTACCCCCCTCTTCCTGCCCCTTTCCCTGATTCACTGTACCTCTCAGTATGGTTCGGAGGGAGAGTGGAGAGGGACAATCTTCAGAAAGCAGAAGGAAAATCCAGTCCTCCTTCGTCAAAGGGGGAGGGGCTTTCCTTATACTTACTGAAGATTGTCCCTATCTGCATCCGTCCGGTCCCACGACTGGATCATAGATCTAATGGGAGGAGAACAAAAGGGGCGGGATGAGGATCCTTTCTGTTTGAATATCTTTTGAACTACAGAACTGTAAGTAATTAAACATACCGCTACGTGTTATAAAAACCATATAGAAGACTTGGAGCTACAATTTAAAGTGGAACTACCACCGCTAAGCAACTTTGTTTCTAATAATTCCCTATCTGGCGACTAGGTGCTTAGTAGCGCTAGTCGCCAGAATTATTACCTGGTTATAGAGAAATATGCATTCATCCTCGGCTGACAGGCAGGACATCTTGCCCTAGTGACGTCCGCGCGCCTGCGCTGTCAGTCCCAGACGGCTGTAGGAGGCTCCAGAAGGGACTGACAGCGCAGTTGGGAGGACGTTACTAGGGCAAGGTGTCTGCGCTCCGTCCTGCCTGTCAGCCCCGTGGCAGCGTATCATTCTATTTAACCAGGTAATAATTCTGTGACTAGCGCTACTAAGCAGCTAGTCCCCAGACAGGGAATTATTAGAAACCAAGTTGCTTAGCGGTGGTAGTTCCGCTTTAATAGAGACATTACTATCCCTTTAAAGCGGAACTACCATGTTACAAAATGTTTAGCTTAACTAAGTCCCCTTCTGGTGACTAGCTGCTTAGTAGCGCTAGTCGCCAGAATTATTACCTGATTTAATAGAGATATGCTTTATTCCCCAGCTGTCAGTAGCATGGAGCACGGACATCTTGCCAGAATGACGTCTGCGCGCCTGCGCTGTCAGTCCCAGCCGGGTCTAGGAGGCGTTGCTAGGAGTCGGCCGGCTCCAACTGATACTGATAGCGTAGGCGCGTGGACGTGATTCTGGCAAGACGTCCGCGCTCCGTGCTACTGACAGCTGGGGGATAAAGTATATATCTATTAAATCAGGTAATAATTCTGGCGACTAGCGCTACTAAGCAGTTAGTCACCAGAAGGGGACTTAGTTAAGCTAAACATTTTGTGACATGGTAGTTCCGCTTTAAAGCCATATTTAATATGGCAGCTAACAGGCAAGAGGGAGATATTAGACTGCCCACCACGCAGTTCTTCACAGCAGGTCCCCACAAATACTCCTCAAAGAAAAGAGAAACCAGAAAGTGTCCACACAAAAGGAGGAGCCGTCTTATAGGAACACCAATAATGACAGTGGTATTAAAAAACAGACTTCTCACATTTGTTTGATATCCATACAACCAGTTAAAAACCACAGGGGAATAACAGGCCCCTGTGCAGGGATCTCCAAAGACTCTGAAATGCAGTAGAATAAAAGTATGATAGGTAAAAATATAAACACATTTTATTAACTAAACATAACAAAAAGAAGCCCAGTGTTAAAGCGTTTCAGGAATGACCTTTCTTTTGAACATACTGGTGGTTTTTACCGCTTGAATGGATATCAACCGGCCCAGCTAACCAATGTGAGTAGTATTTGTTTTTCACCATTACTACCATTGTCTTCACTGATGTTATTATAAGACTGCTTCTCTCGTTGTGTGGATAAGACATGCTGGTGTTCAGAAGGTGGACAGAAAAACCACAAAACATACTGCAGTTTAGACAGAGAACCAGCAGAACCATAAAACATACTGCAGTTTAGACAGAGAACCGGCAGAACCATAAAACATACTGCAGTTTAGACAGAGAACCAGCAGAACCATAAAACATACTGTAGTTTAGACAGAGAACCGGCAGAACCATAAAACATACTGCAGTTTAGACAGAGAACCGGCAGAACCATAAAACATACTGCAGTTTAGACAGAACAGGCAGAACCATAAAATATACTGTAGTTTAGACAGAGAACCGACAGAACCATAACACATACTGCAGTTTAGTCAGAGAACCAGCAGAACCATAAAACATACTGCAGTTCAGACTGAGAAGTCCAGCAGAACTGTAACACATACTGCAGTTCAGACTGAGAAGACCAGCAGAACCATAACACATACTGCAGTTCAGACTGAGAACCAGCAGAACCGCAACACGTACTGCAGTTCAGACTGAGAAGACAGCAGAACCATAACACATACTGCAGTTCAGACTGAGAACCAGCAGAACCGCAACACGTACTGCAGTTCAGACTGAGAAGACCAGCAGAACCGTAACACATACTGCAGTTCAGACTGAGAACCAGCAGAACCGCAACACGTACTGCAGTTCAGACTGAGAAGACCAGCAGAACCGTAACACATACTGCAGTTCAGACTGAGAACCAGCAGAACCGCAACACGTACTACAGTTCAGACTGAGAAGACCAGCAGAACCGTAACACATACTGCAGTTCAGACTGAGAACCAGCAGAACCGTAACACATACTGCAGTTCAGACTGAGAAGTCCAGCAGAATTGTAACACGTACTGCAGTTCAGACTGAGAACCAGCAGAACCGTAACACATACTGCAGTTCAGACTGAGAACCAGCAGAACCGTAACACATACTGCAGTTCAGACTGAGAAGTCCAGCAGAATTGTAACACGTACTGCAGTTCAGACTGAGAACCAGCAGAACCGTAACACATACTGCAGTTCAGACTGAGAACCAGCAGAACTGTAACACATACTGCAGTTCAGACTGAGAAGTCCAGCAGAACCGTAACACATACTGCAGTTCAGACTGAGAACCAGCAGAACCGTAACACATACTGCAGTTCAGACTGAGAACCAGCAGAACCGTAACACATACTACAGTTCAGACTGAGAACCAGCAGAACCGTAACACATACTGCAGTTCAGACTGAGAAGTCCAGCAGAACCGTAACACATACTGCAGTTCAGACTGAGAGTCCAGATGGATTTAAAGCATCAGAAGGTTGCTATTACGTGGAGTTGTTGTTCACCCAGGGAGATATTGGATTGTCTTTTGGAGTGAAGAAGGAATTTTTTACCCTATTGGGGCATAACTAGAACTGGCTTCAGTGGGGCTTTTTTCACCTTCCTCTGGATCAACAAAGGTGACATGACAAAGGTTGAAATGGGTAGATGCGTGTCTTGTTTGTTCAAACTATGCCACGTCAAGTTGGTTAGATAAAATATTAAAAGACAACACAACAAAAAATAGTATTAATTGTTGTGTAACTAAAGAAATGATTGTCTAGACTGACTAGGTAGGAGTCCATCACGCAGCAGACCGGTGTATTTATATAATTAGTGTGTAGCAGAGGGATTTAATTAGATAGGAGTCCATCATACAGCAGTAATTTATATCTATATCTCTACTGTATGTAACAGCGTTACCTCCCAGACAGAGAGCCCAAGTGGCACTCAGACAATTGCTGGGCACAGACATGAAGCACTACACTCAGTCAACTGCTGGGCACAGACATGAAGCACTACACTCAGTCAACTGCTGGGCACAGACATGAAGCACTACACTCAGACAACTGCTGAACACAGACATGAAGCACTACACTCAGACAACTGCTGGGCACAGACATGAAGCACTACACTCAGATAACTGCTGGGTACAGGCATGAAGCACTACACTCAGACAACTGCTGGGCACAGACATGAAGCACTACACTCAGACAGCTGCTGGGCACAGACATGAAGCACTACACTCAGACAACTGCTGGGCACAGACATGAAGCTCTACACTCAGACAACTGCTGGGCACAGACATGAAGCAATACACTCAGACAACTGCTGGGCACAGACATGAAGCACTACACTCAGACAACTGCTGGGCACAGACATGAAGCACTACACTCAGACAACTGCTGGGCACAGACATGAAGCACTACACTCAGACAACTGCTGGGCACAGACATGAAGCACTACACTCAGACAACTGCTGAACACAGACATGAAGCACTACACTCAGACAACTGCTGGGCACAGACATGAAGCACTACACTCAGATAACTGCTGGGCACAGACATGAAGCACTACACTCAGACAACTGCTGGGCACAGACATGAAGCACTACACTCAGACAACTGCTGAACACAGACATGAAGCACTACACTCAGACAACTGCTGGGCACAGACATGAAGCACTACACTCAGACAACTGCTGGGCACAGACATGAAGCACTACACTCAGACAACTGCTGGGCACAGACATGAAGCACTACACTCAGACAACTGCTGGGTACAGACATGAAGCACTACACTCAGACAACTGCTGGACACAGACATGAAGCACTACACTCAGACAACTGCTGGGCACAGACATGAAGCACTACACTCAGACAACTGCTGGGCACAGACATGAAGCACTACACTCAGACAACTGCTGGGCACAGACATGAAGCACTATACTCAGACAACTGCTGGGTACAGACATGAAGCACTACACTCAGACAACTGCTGGGCACAGACATGAAGCACTACACTCAGATAACTGCTGGGCACAGACATGAAGCACTACACTCAGACAACTGCTGGGCACAGACATGAAGCACTACACTCAGACAACTGCTGGGCACAGACATGAAGCACTACACTCAGATAACTGCTGGGCACAGACATGAAGCACTACACTCAGACAACTGCTGGGCACAGACATGAAGCACTACACTCAGACAACTGCTGGGCACAGACATGAAGCACTACACTCAGACAACTGCTGGGCACAGACATGAAGCACTACACTCAGACAACTGCTGGGCACAGACATGAAGCACTACACTCAGACAACTGCTGGGCACAGACATGAAGCACTACACTCAGACAACTGCTGGGCACAGACATGAAGCACTACACTTAGACAACTGCTGAACACAGACATGAAGCGCTACACTCAGACAACTGCTGGGCACAGACATGAAGCGCTACACTCAGACAACTGCTGGGTACAGACATGAAGCACTACACTCAGACAACTGCTGGACACAGACATGAAGCACTACACTCAGACAACTGCTGGACACAGACATGAAGCACTACACTCAGACAACTGCTGGGCACAGACATGAAGCACTACACTCAGACAACTGCTGGGCACAGACATGAAGCACTACACTCAGACAACTGCTGGGCACAGACATGAAGCAATACACTCAGACAACTGCTGGGCACAGACATGAAGCACTACACTCAGACAACTGCTGGGCACAGACATGAAGCACTACACTCAGACAACTGCTGAACACAGACATGAAGCACTACACTCAGACAACTGCTGGGCACAGACATGAAGCACTACACTCAGATAACTGCTGGGCACAGATATGAAGCACTACACTCAGACAACTGCTGGGCACAGACATGAAGCACTACACTCAGACAACTGCTGAACACAGACATGAAGCACTACACTCAGACAACTGCTGGGCACAGACATGAAGCACTACACTCAGACAACTGCTGGGCACAGACATGAAGCACTACACTCAGACAACTGCTGGGCACAGACATGAAGCACTACACTCAGACAACTGCTGAGTACAGACATGAAGCACTACACTCAGACAACTGCTGGACACAGACATGAAGCAATACACTCAGACAACTGCTGAACACAGACATGAAGCACTACACTCAGACAACTGCTGGACACAGACATGAAGCAATACACTCAGATAACTGCTGGGTACAGACATGAAGCACTACACTCAGACAACTGCTGGGCACAGACATGAAGCACTACACTCAGACAACTGCTGGGCACAGACATGAAGCACTACACTCAGACAACTGCTGGGTACAGACATGAAGCACTACACTCAGACAACTGCTGGACACAGACATGAAGCAATACACTCAGACAACTGCTGAACACAGACATGAAGCACTACACTCAGACAACTACTGGACACAGACATGAAGCAATACACTCAGATAACTGCTGGTGCCCAGAGAGGGAAAGGTAGTGGCATTCACACAACTGCTGGTGCCCAGAGGATGAGAGCTGGCAGCACTCAGACAACTGACTGAGTTCCAAAGAGGGAGAGCTGGCAGCACTCAGACAACTGGTGCCCACAGAGGGAGAGCTGGCAGCACTCAGACAACTGGTACCCACAGAGGGAGAGCTGGCAGCACTCAGACAACTGGTGCCCACAGAGGGAGTGCTGGCAGCACTCAGACAACTGGTGCCCATAGAGGGAGAGCTGGCAGCACTCAGACAACTGGTGCCCATAGAGGGAGAGCTGGCAGCACTCAGACAACTGGTGCCCATAGAGGGAGAGCTGGCAGCACTCAGACAACTGGTGCCCACAGAGGGAGAGCTGGCAGCACTCAGACAACTGGTGCCCACAGAGGGAGAGCTGGCAGCACTCAGACAACTGGTGCCCATAGAGGGAGAGGTGGCAGCACTCAGACAACTGGTGCCCACAGAGGGAGAGCTGGCAGCACTCAGACAACTGGTGCCCACAGAGGGAGAGTTGGCAGCACTCAGACAACTGGTGCCCACAGAGGGAGTGCTGGCAGCACTCAGACAACTGGTGCCCACAGAGGGAGTGCTGGCAGCACTCAGACAACTGGTGCCCGCAGAGGGAGAGCTGGCAGCACTCAGACAACTGGTGCCCACAGAGGGAGAGCTGGCAGCACTCAGACAACTGGTGCCCACAGAGGGAGAGCTGGCAGCACTCAGACAACTGGTGCCCATAGAGGGAGAGTTGGCAGCACTCAGACAACTGGTGCCCATAGAGGGAGAGCTGGCAGCACTCAGACAACTGGTGCCCATAGAGGGAGTGCTGGCAGCACTCAGACAACTGGTGCCCACAGAGGGAGTGCTGGCAGCACTCAGACAACTGGTGCCCACAGAGGGAGAGCTGGCAGCACTCAGACAACTGGTGCCCACAGAGGGAGAGCTGGCAGCACTCAGACAACTGGTGCCCACAGAGGGAGTGCTGGCAGCACTCAGACAACTGGTGCCCACAGAGGGAGAGCTGGCAGCACTCAGACAACTGGTGCCCACAGAGGGAGAGTTGGCAGCACTCAGACAACTGGTGCCCACAGAGGGAGTGCTGGCAGCACTCAGACAACTGGTGCCCGCAGAGGGAGAGCTGGCAGCACTCAGACAACTGGTGCCCACAGAGGGAGAGCTGGCAGCACTCAGACAACTGGTGCCCACAGAGGGAGAGCTGGCAGCACTCAGACAACTGGTGCCCACAGAGGGAGAGCTGGCAGCACTCAGACAACTGGTGCCCACAGAGGGAGAGCTGGCAGCACTCAGACAACTGGTGCCCACAGAGGGAGAGCTGACAGCACTCAGACAACTGGTGCCCACAGAGGGAGAGCTGGCAGCACTCAGACAACTGGTGCCCACAGAGGGAGAGCTGGCAGCACTCAGACAACTGGTGCCCATAGAGGGAGAGCTGGCAGCACTCAGACAACTGGTGCCCATAGAGGGAGAGCTGGCAGCACTCAGACAACTGGTGCCCATAGAGGGAGAGTTGGCAGCACTCAGACAACTGGTGCCCATAGAGGGAGAGCTGGCAGCACTCAGACAACTGGTGCCCATGGAGGGAGTGCTGGCAGCACTCAGACAACTGGTGCCCACAGAGGGAGTGCTGGCAGCACTCAGACAACTGGTGCCCACAGAGGGAGAGCTGGCAGCACTCAGACAACTGGTGCCCACAGAGGGAGAGTTGGCAGCACTCAGACAACTGGTGCCCACAGAGGGAGTGCTGGCAGCACTCAGACAACTGGTGCCCGCAGAGGGAGAGCTGGCAGCACTCAGACAACTGGTGCCCACAGAGGGAGAGCTGGCAGCACTCAGACAACTGGTGCCCACAGAGGGAGAGCTGGCAGCACTCAGACAACTGGTGCCCACAGAGGGAGAGTTGGCAGCACTCAGACAACTGGTGCCCACAGAGGGAGTGCTGGCAGCACTCAGACAACTGGTGCCCGCAGAGGGAGAGCTGGCAGCACTCAGACAACTGGTGCCCACAGAGGGAGAGCTGGCAGCACTCAGACAACTGGTGCCCACAGAGGGAGAGCTGGCAGCACTCAGACAACTGGTGCCCACAGAGGGAGTGCTGGCAGCACTCAGACAACTGGTGCCCACAGAGGGAGAGCTGGCAGCACTCAGACAACTGGTGCCCACAGAGGGAGAGCTGGCAGCACTCAGACAACTGGTGCCCACAGAGGGAGAGCTGGCAGCACTCAGACAACTGGTGCCCACAGAGGGAGTGCTGGCAGCACTCAGACAACTGGTGCCCATAGAGTGAGAGCTGGCAGCACTCAGACAACTGGTGCCCACAGAGGGAGAGCTGGCAGCACTCAGACAACTGGTGCCCATAGAGTGAGAGCTGGCAGCACTCAGACAACTGGTGCCCACAGAGGGAGAGCTGGCAGCACTCAGACAACTGGTGCCCATAGAGGGAGAGTTGGCAGCACTCAGACAACTGGTGCCCACAGAGGGAGAGCTGGCAGCACTCAGACAACTGGTGCCCATAGAGGGAGAGCTGGCAGCACTCAGACAACTGTTGACACCCAGAAAGATAATTCAACAGAACTGGAAAATTCCTTCCAGCAACATGTGTTTATATACATGTAGCAGAGAGAAAATTCTCAATACAGTTAAAGTGGAGAGTGGAGTACCTCAGGGTTCAGTATTGGGTCCGCTGCTTTTTAACATGTTTATAAATGACCTGGAAATAGATATAGAAAGCAAAATATCAATATTTGCAGATGATACTAAATTATGCAAAGTCATTAATTCAGAACAGGATATTTTCTCTCTACAGAGGGACGTACATACAATGTCAGATTGGGCAAACAAATGGAATATGAAGTTTAATGTGGGGAAGTGAAAAGTCATGCATTTGGGAGGAAATAATCCCAAGGCTACTTATAAACTTAATGGAATAATTTTAGGTGACTCGTTGCTAGAAAAAGACCTGGGTATCCTTGTCAACTACAAACTTGGAAACAGTGACCAGTGTCAAACAGCAGTAGCAAAGGCAAACTTCCTGTCTTGCATAAAAAGAGGTATTGAAGCAAGAGTGGATAACATTATTTTGCCATTATACAAATCATTGGTAAGACCTCACCTTGCATATACAGTGCAATTTTGGGCAACGGTTCTGAAAAAGGATATACTAGAACTAGAGAGGGTACAGCGAAGAGCAACAAAATTAATGAAGGGGATGGAGGACTTGACATATGAGGAACGACTAGACAAACTTGGTTTATTTACTGTAGAGAAAAGATGACTAAGAGGAGATCTTATCACATTGTACAAATATATGAGAGGTCCATACAAGGATCTCTGCGGTGAGCTATTTATTCCAAGGCCTGATCAGGTGACCAGGGTACACCCCTTGAGATTAGAGGAAAGGAGGTTTAGACTTCAGCAGAGGAAGGGGTTTTTTACGGTAAGGTCTGTTAAATTGTGGAATTCTTTGCCCAAGGAGGTGGTTATGGCAGATAAAATGGATACTTTTAAGAGAAGATTAGATACATTTCTTTCAATAGGCAGATCAGGAAGGTGTGATAAAGACTAACTTATTTGGTAGCAGGAAAGCTATAAAATTCTCAGTCACTGGGGTATGAGGCGAAGGTTGAACTTGATGGACTTTTGTCTTTATTCAACCTGATTTAATATGTTACTATATAGGGATCCTTCATACAGCAGTCATTGAGATCTGTATCAATACTGTATGCAACAGCCTTACATCTAAGAGACAGAAAGACCCAGAAGCACTAAGACTGCTGGCACCCAGACAGCGAGCACAGGCAGCACTCCGACAACTGCTGGAACCCAGAGAGCGAGCACGGGCAGCACTCTGACAACTGCTGAAATCCAGAGAGGGAGCACCAGCAGCACTCAGACAACTGCTGAAATCCAGAGGGGGAGTACCAGCAGCACTCAGACAACTGCTGAAATCCAGAGGGGGAGTACCAGCAGCACTCAGACAACTGCTGAAATACAGAGGGGGAGCACCAGCAGCACTCAGACAACTGATGACATCCAGAGAGGGAGCACCAGCACCAGCAGCACTCAGACAACTGATGACATCCAGAGAGGGAGCACCAGCACCAGCAGCACTCAGACAACTGATGACATCCAGAGAGGGAGCACCAGCAGCACTCAGACAAATGATGACAACCAGAGAGGGAGCACCAGCAGCACTCAAACAACTGATGGCTCCCAGAGAGAAAATGTTGGCAGCACTCTGTGCCCAGAGAGGGAAAGACAGCAGCACTCATAGAAATGCTGGCACCAAAAGAGGGAATGGCGTAGAAGCGGAAAGCTGCTGGTGTCAAGACAAATAGAATAGCAGCATAACAGCAGATCAGACAGAAATTAGCAGAATTGTACCACATTCTGTTGTTCAGACAGGATATACTAACAGACTGTAATACATGCTGTTGTTCAGGAGGAGGACAGCAAAACCGTATGACAGTCTGCATTCCAGACAAAGCGTACCAGCAGAACTGTAAAACATGCTGGTATTCAGAGTACCAGACAGATTAAAACCATCCAAATGCTGGCATTAAGTGAAGGGAAAGTACTAAAAAATAAAACAGCACAAAATTATATTAACTGTTATGTCTTCTTTTTGGGATATGGACTAAATAAATAATTGCCTTGATTGACTAGGTAGGAGAACAGTGTATTTATATAATTACAGTTTGTAGCAGAGGGATTTAATTAGATAGGAGACCCTCCTGCAGCAATCATTTATGTCTATATCATCCTATATAATAATTCAATAAATGTGTGTTTGTCAGAAGCTGTCATGCTCAGTAGAGAAGGCTGCGCGAGCTGCAGTCATGCGCAATACAGACTGCCCGTGCCGCGACTGATAACAGAGCGGGGCGCTCCGAATTCAACCCGTAGTCCTCTCTGCACACCAAAGCTGCGCAGACAGGACTACGGTCTGAATTTGGGGCGCCCCGCTCCGTATCCGATACGGCGCAGCCAGTCTCTACTGTCATGACTGCACCACGGCCGTTGCTGGGTGGCACTGTGGCCCGTGTACACGGGCTCTTCAACTAGTTGTATATAACAGACCTATTTCCCGGAGAGGGAGAGCCAGCACCCCTCAGTGTAAGCCATCTCTTCTCAGATGTGGAATCCAGTCCATAGACCAGACAGATAACAGCAGGGGACAATCTTCTTCCTATGAGAACAATGAAAGCCCTGCCCCCCTCGACAAGTTATTCAGGTTTTTCCCTTATCTTAATTGAAGATTGTCCCTCTCTGCAGTCTACCTGGGCACCTCCCTTCTGATCTGGCTGAGCAGTGTTACATCAGTAAAAGGGGTGGGAGGGGGATACTTTGTCATTGAATTACTCTTGAACTACAACTCTGACAGAATTGAAATAACACTCTCCAAAGTCTAAATACTATGATGATTAATTAGAGCTGCTTTTATTATGAAACATTACTATACCTTTAAACCATCAGAATGTTGTTATTAAGTGGAGGGTGTTGTTGACCCAGGGAGATATCCAATTGCTTTTTTGGAGTCAAGAAGGAATTATTTTACCCTGTACCCCAATAACTGGAACTGGGTTACAAAGGTAACATAGCAAAGGTTGGAACTGATAGGTTCATGTGTTTTTTTTTTCATGCCAGTTTGGTAACGTTAAATATTAAAAAACAAAACAACAAAATAATATTAACTGTTGTGTGGTCCTTTTGGGTTATGGACTAAACAAATAAATTGTCTTGATTGACTATGTAGGAGACGTTCACACAGCAGACCAGTGTATTTACATAATTACAGTGTGCAGCAGAGGGACTTAAAGGGATAGTAATACTTCGTTTTAACTTTATTTTATTTTGTAGGCATTAAAAAAACATGAAGAACAATATAAGTCTTATCTCTCAAACCTTTATGGTTTAAGAGATATTCACAAGCAAAGTTTCCCCTCCCGTCCCTTTTACCTAGTGTAAGCCATCTCTTCTCAGATGTGAATCTGGTTGTAAGACCAGACAGAGAACAGCAGGGGACAATCTTCTTTGTATGAAAAGAATGAAAGCCCTTCCCCCCCTTGACAAGTTTTTCAGCTTTTTCCCTTATCTTAATTGAAGATTGTCCCTCTCTGCAGTCTACCTGGGCACCTCCCTTCTGATCTGGTTGAACAGGGGAGGGGATACTTTGCTTGCGAATATCTCTTAAACCATAAAGGTTTGAGAGATAAGACTTATACCGTTCTTCATGTTTTTTTAATGCCTACAAAATAAAATAAAGATAAAATTAAGTATTACTATCCCTTTAACTAGGTAGGAGTCCATCATACAGAAGTAATTAATATCCATATCACTCCTGTATGCAACAGCCTTACCTACCAGAGAGAGAGCCCCAGAAGTGCTCAGACAACTACGGGTGCCCAGAGAGGGAATGTCTCAGAACTGGAAAGGTTGCCGGTATCAAGAGAGAGAATACCAGCAGAACAGTAGTGCATGCAACTGTTCAGACAGTGATTAGCAGAATCTTAACATATGCGAATATTCAGGAACAGTATCAACAGAACATTAAGACGTTCACAGAGAGAACAGCAGAACTGTAATACATGCTGGCGTCCAGACTGAGAGTCCCAGATGGATTTAAACCATCAGAATGTTGTCATTATGTGGAGGCTGTTGTTGACCAAGGGAAATATCCGATTGTCTTTTGGATCCAAGAAGCAATTTTTTTTACCTAATTTGAACTGGGTTGAGTAGTGTTTTTTCTCCTTCCCCTGGATCAACAAAGGCTGAATTTGAGAGACGCATACCTCCACAGTGTCCCCCTTTAGGAGGGACAGTCCCTCTTTGAGACCCAAATCCTTCTTTTTAGGACATCAGAATGACTGGTGTGTATTACATTGCTCCACAGCAATAAAACATACATAAATGTGTTGTTAATTGTCAGTATATGTGTTTATACATTAATATGGGTAATTAAAATACTTTGGTCTTGCTCTAAATCATTTATTAGTTACACAAAGAGGTGCAGATGGGTCAAGAAATAACCTAAAAATTCTTGGAAATGCCCCGCCTGCCAGCCACGCCTCCAGAAACGCCACCTAAAACAGAAGTGTCCCTCTTTTGCCACTTGAAATGTTGGGAGGTATGGAGACGCATATCTTTTTTGTTCAAAGTATGCCATGTCAAATTGGCTAGGTAAAATATTAAGAAACAAAATCACAAAAAATAATATTAAAGCAGAACTACCACCCTGAAAACACTTTATCTTCATTAACTCCCCAACTGGCGACTAGCTGCTTAGTAGCGCTAGTCGCCAGAATTATGACCTTATTCAAAATAAATATGCATTCTTACTGGGCTGACAGCAGCACAGAGTGCTGAAATCTTGCCATAGTGATGACCGCGCACCTGCGCTGTCAGTCCCTTTTGGAGCTGGCTGGCTCCTAGCAACGCCTCCTAGACCTGGCTGGGACTGACAGCGCAGGCGTGCAGATGTCACTATGGCAAGATGTCCGCGCTCGGTGCTGCTATCAGCCTGGTAAGAATGCATATTTCTTTTGAATAAGGTCATAATTCTGGAGACTAGTGCTATTAAGCAGCTAGTCGCCAGATGGGGAAATATTGAAGATAAAGTGTTTTCAAGGTGGTAGTTCCGCTTTAACTGTTGTGTGGTTCTTTTGGTCCATGGACTAAATAAATAATTGTATTTATTGACCATACATACATACAACAGACCAGCATATTTATTTAATTACAGTGTGCAGCCGAGGAACTCAACTAGGTAGGTATCCTTTTAAAAAGTCGCAGAAAAAAATGTTGTGTGGCCACACACCATATTAGCTATGTTGCCTTGATTAAAATGCTGACATGAGAATCTCGCACTGTATGAAAGCGTGAGATTCTCATGTCACTTCCTTAAATGGTGAAACTCTGGATTGTCTCGTAAGAGGAGGAGAGTCTGTCTCACTCTCCCCTTTTCTCTGTAAAACAGCGCTTCAGCCAGCATGCACTTTTGTGGCTGTGAGGACTTGCGGTGGTATGAGCCTTGGCATTTTTGACGCATGTCTGATTACAGAAGAAATTGCACACAGATGCACAGGTGTCCAAACAGCCATAGAAGCCAATTCTGGTTTTAAGATTGCAATGGGAGCTATTGATAAATCTACAGCTCCAGTGGCTGTTGATGCTGTTGGATTAGCTCAGACTTATCATTTCTCGTGAACACTTTGACAAGTATATAGAGTGAGGTCCATCCATGGAGATTCTCATGTTGCCTACTGAATGGCTTGCATTCCAGGCACTGGCCAGGGTTAATCAAGGCAAAGCTCATTTTTCTGTTTGGGAAAGTAGTTTTTATCTTTAAGATTAAGGGGCTGATTTAAGTATAAACATTACTGTTAATTATTTGCGCATAATAAAGTCAAGCTGCAATCAGCAGGTATATCTTTTGAAACCAGTGGTTAACTCATTATTCAGACAAGGATTTCTTATTAAGCCTCTGAATAACCCATCGAAAGTAGGACTATCTTACTAAGCCTCTGATGAAATCTGATTAACTGGCTGAGAGGTGAAGACACGGGAGGTGAATCACGGAAGATCCGCTCCCAGCTCTATAATTATTCTGGAGGGGATGAACGGGTTAAAGGTATGCAACCGTTCAGTAGGTGACATGAGAATCTCAAGCTGTCATGCAGTGCAAAATTCTCATGTAGCCAATTTTAAAAGTGAACCAACTAGGTAGGAGTCCATCATACAGCATTCATTTATATCTATATAATTACTGTAAGTAACAGCCTTACCTCCCACAGGGGAATAGCCCAGAAGCACTCACAAAGAGAGCACCAGCAACGCACTTACCATTGCTTTGCGCCTAAAGAGGAAACACTGATAGCATTCAGACAACTGGCACCCAATGATTGTGAGCCGGCAGCACTCAAACAGCTGCTGACACTACAAAGGGAAAGCCTTCAGTGCAAGGACAGTTGCTGGTGCCCAGAGAGGGAAAGCTGATATAACTCATAAAACTGCTGGTGCCCAGAGAGGGGGTACCAATAGCACTCAGACAACTGCAGACACTCAGAGAAGGAGAGCCAGCAGCAAACAACTGCTGGCGTCCACAAAGAGAAAGCAGCCATCACTCAGACAACTGCTGCTGCCCAGAGAGGTAGCGCCAATAGCATTCAGGCAACTGCTAGTACCCACAGAGGGAAAGCCAACAGCACTCAAACAACTGCTAGTACCCATAGAGGGAAAGCCAACAGCACTCAGACAACTGCTAGTACCCACAGAGGGAAAGCCAACAGCACTCAGACAACT
Source organism: Rhinophrynus dorsalis (assembly GCA_037306005.1). Lineage (NCBI taxonomy): Eukaryota > Metazoa > Chordata > Amphibia > Anura > Rhinophrynidae > Rhinophrynus > Rhinophrynus dorsalis. Next base: position 538,218,224 of record CM074721.1, on the reverse strand, counting down.
GCTAGTACCCATAGAGGGAAAGCCAATAGCACTCAGACAACTGCTAGTAACCATAGATGGAAAGCCAATAGCACTCAGACAACTGCTAGTACCCATAGAGGGAAAGCCAATAGCACTCAGACAACTGCTAGTACCCATAGAGGGAAAGCCAATAGCACTCAGACAGCTGCTGATACCCACAGAGGGAAAGCCAATAGCACTCAGACAGCTGCTAGTACCCACAGAGGGAAAGCCAGCAGCACTCAGACAACTGCTAGTACCCACAGAGGGAAAGCCATCAGCACTCAGACAACTGCTAGTACCCACAGAGGGAAAGCCAACAGCACTCAGACAACTGCTAGTACCCATAGAGGGAAAGCCATCAGCACTCAGACAACTGCTAGTACCCACAGAGGGAAAGCCAATAGCACTCAGACAACTGCTAGTACCCACAGAGGGAAAGCCAACAGCACTCAGACAGCTGCTGATACCCACAGAGGGAAAGCCATCAGCACTCAGACAGCTGCTAGTACCCATAGAGGGAAAGCCAACAGCACTCAGACAACTGCTAGTACCCATAGAGGGAAAGCCAATAGCACTCAGATAACTGCTAGTACCCACAGAGGGGAAGCCATCAGCACTCAGACAGCTGCTAGTACCCATAGAGGGAAAGCCAACAGCACTCAGACAACTGCTAGTACCCATAGAGGGAAAGCCAACAGCACTCAGACAACTGCTAGTACCCACAGAGGGGAAGCCATCAGCACTCAGACAACTGCTGGTACCCACAGAGGGAAAGCCAACAGCACTCAGACAACTGCTAGTACCCATAGAGGGAAAGCCAACAGCACTCAGATAACTGCTAGTACCCACAGAGGGAAAGCCAACAGCACTCAGACAACTGCTGGTACCTACAGAGGGAAAGCCAACAGCACTCAGACAACTGCTAGTACCCACAGAGGGAAAGCCAACAGCACTCAGACAACTGCTAGTACCCACAGAGGGAAAGCCAACAGCACTCAGACAACTGCTAGTACCCACAGAGGGAAAGCCATCAGCACTCAGACAACTGCTAGTACCCACAGAGGGAAAGCCATCAGCACTCAGACAACTGCTGGTACCCACAGAGGGAAAGCCAGCAGCACTCAGACAACTGCTAGTACCCACAGAGGGAAAGCCATCAGCACTCAGACAACTGCTGGTACCCACAGAGGGAAAGCCAGCAGGACTCAGACAACTGCTAGTAACCATAGAGGGAAAGCCAACAGCACTCAGACAACTGCTAGTACCCACAGAGGGAAAGCCATCAGCACTCAGACAACTGTTAGTACCCACAGAGGGAAAGCCATCAGCACTCAGACAACTGCTAGTACCTACAGAGGGAAAGCCAACAGCACTCAGACAACTGCTAATAGCCACAGAGGGAAAGCCATCAGCACTCAGACAACTGATAGTACCCACAGAGGGAAAGCCAACAGCACTCAGACAACTGCTAGTACCCACAGAGGGAAAGCCATCAGCACTCAGACAACTGCTGGTACCCACAGAGGGAAAGCCAGCGGCACTCAGACAACTGCTAGTACCCATAGAGGGAAAGCCATCAGCACTCAGACAACTGTTAGTACCCACAGAGGGAAAGCCAACAGCACTCAGACAACTGCTAGTATCCATAGAGGGAAAGCCAGCAGCACTCAGACAACTGCAAGTACCCATAGAGGGGAAGCCAACAGCACTCAGACAACTGCTAGTACCCACAGAGGGAAAGCCAGCAGCACTCAGACAACTGCTAGTAACCATAGAGGGAAAGCCATCAGCACTCAGACAACTGCTAGTATCCATAGAGGGAAAGCCAACAGCACTCAGACAACTGCTAGTACCCATAGAGGGAAAGCCAACAGCACTCAGACAACTGCTAGTACCCACAGAGGGAAAGCCAGCAGCACTCAGACAACTGCTAGTACCCATAGAGGGAAAGCCAACAGCACTCAGACAACTGCTAGTACCCATAGAGGGAAAGCCATCAGCACTCAGACAACTGCTAGTACCCACAGAGGGAAAGCCAGCAGCACTCAGACAACTGCTAGTACCCATAGAGGAAAAGCCAACAGCACTCAGACAACTGCTGGTACCCACAGAGGGAAAGCCAACAGCACTCAGACAACTGCTAGTACCCATAGAGGGAAAGCCAACAGCACTCAGACAACTGCTAGTACCCATAGAGGGAAAGCCAGCAGCACTCAGACAACTGCTAGTACCCATAGAGGAAAAGCCAACAGCACTCAGACAACTGCTGGTACCCACAGAGGGAAAGCCAACAGCACTCAGACAACTGCTAGTACCCACAGAGGGAAAGCCAATAGCACTCAGACAACTGCTAGTACCCACAGAGGGAAAGCCATCAGCACTCAGACAACTGCTAGTACCCATAGAGGAAAAGCCAACAGCACTCAGACAACTGCTGGTACCCACAGAGGGAAAGCCAACAGCACTCAGACAACTGCTAGTACCCATAGAGGGAAAGCCAGCAGCACTCAGACAACTGCTAGTACCCATAGAGGAAAAGCCAACAGCACTCAGACAACTGCTGGTACCCACAGAGGGAAAGCCAACAGCACTCAGACAACTGCTAGTACCCACAGAGGGAAAGCCAATAGCACTCAGACAACTGCTAGTACCCACAGAGGGAAAGCCATCAGCACTCAGACAACTGCTAGTACCCACAGAGGGAAAGCCAACAGCACTCAGACAACTGCTAGTACCCACAGAGGGAAAGCCAACAGCACTCAGACAACTGCTAGTACCTACAGAGGGAAAGCCAGCAGCACTCAGACAACTGCTGGTACCCACAGAGGGAAAGCCAGCAGCACTCAGACAACTGCTAGTACCCACAGAGGGAAAGCCAGCAGCACTCAGACAACTGCTAGTACCCATAGAGGGAAAGCCAACAGCACTCAGACAACTGTTAGTACCCACAGAGGGAAAGCCATCAGCACTCAGACAACTGCTAGTACCCACAGAGGGAAAGCCAACATCACTCACACAACTGCTAGTACCCATAGAGGGAAAGCCAGCAGGACTCAGACAACTGCTAGTACCCACAGAGGGAAAGACATCAGCACTCAGACAACTGCTAGTACCCATAGAGGGAAAGCCAACAGCGCTCAGACAACTTCTAGTACCCATAGAGGGAAAGACATCAGCACTCAGACAACTGCTAGTACCCACAGAGGGAAAGCCAGCAGCACTCAGACAACTGCTAGTACCCACAGAGGGAAAGCCAACAGCACTCAGACAACTGCTAGTACCCATAGAGGGAAAGACAATAGCACTCAGACAACTGCTAGTACCCATAGAGGGAAAGCCAACAGCACTCAGACAACTGCTAGTACCCATAGAGGGAAAGCCAGCAGCACTCAGACAACTGCAAGTACCCATAGAGGAAAAGCCAGCAGCACTCAGACAACTGCTAGTACCCACAGAGGGAAAGCCAACAGCACTCAGACAACTGCTAGTACCCATAGAGGGAAAGCCAACAGCACTCAGACAACTTCTAGTACCCACAGAGGGAAAGCCAACAGCACTCAGACAACTGCTAGTACCCATAGAGGGAAAGCCAACAGCACTCAGACAACTGCTAGTACCCATAGAGGGAAAGCCAACAGCACTCAGACAACTGCTAGTACCCTCAGAGGGAAAGCCAGCTGCACTCAGACAACTGCAAGTACCCATAGAGGGAAAGCCAGCAGCACTTAAACAACTGCAAGTACCCATAGAGGGAAAGCCATCAGCACTCAGACAACTGCAAGTACCCATAGAGGGAAAGCCAACAGCACTCAGACAACTGCAAGTACCCATAGAGGGAAAGCCATCAGCACTCAGACAACTGCTAGTACCCACAGAGGAATGGCTCCATAGCGGTCATGCGCAGAACGGATTCAAGGGACAAGACGTCATCAGGTAGAAATTTAGTATAAAGCTCTTATAAAGCTTTTTTGGAGAAAACTAACTATGGATTGCTAATAACGCTAGGAAGACAAAGACTTAGAGATTACATTGTGTTGGGGTGGTAGTTCCCCATTAAAATGAAATATAGTAACCAGGTGGTATAAGAACATAGCCAGTACAGAGAGACCACATTTGGAATGCATCTGTATCATTTATTGGATATAGAAACATATGTATTTAATTATATATAGCAAAATATAGAGCGTGCATTGGTCATTGGTATAAAATCAACCCTATAGACTTAAAGTGGAATTTGGGTTTGTCTGAAAGAGCTTTGAATATCGGCTGTGACAGAATGGTTGTCACCCAGAGAATGAGATGTGTCTGTTTTCAGTGATCGCCATTGTCTTAACATGTGTTCCCATTCTTGAAACATTAATGTCCCCTGTATGTGCATGTATTAGAGAGTGTTGGCCATTTACCAGCATTGAATGGGTTGGTTAGTGTGTATGATGTACAGAGGGATGGTGCCATCCAGTCTAGCTGACCACAGAGATTGTGTTATGAGATAGCCAGTGTTGGTCAGATAGAGGGGGGGTAGGGCAAATCTGTGTGTGGATTGTGTGTATCTTCCCCCTCACTTCATGCTAAGCAGAAAGAGACCTGGTAGATGATACCTGTGACATCCGATCCTGTAGGGGGTGGGCAGAAACAAGGCTAGGAATAGAGAGAGAGAAGACAGAGTTGAAAAAATGTAACATAGAAACATAGAATTTGACGGCAGATAAGAACCATTCGGCCCATCTAGTCGCCCAATTTCCTACTGTGTAAAAAACACACAACCTCAAACCTTTTTTGGTCCTTGGTCTTTTCTTATGTTAAGGACCGCCTTATGCCTATCCCATGCATGCTTAAATTCTGTCACTGTATTGACATCTACCACTTCTGCTGGTAGGCTATTCCACTTATCTACTACCTTCTCAGTGAAGTAAAACTTTCTTACATTACATTTAAACCTGTGTCCCTCTAGTTTTAGACTATGGCCTCTTGTCCTAACGTTTTTACTCTTTTGAAATGTACTTCCATCCTGTACTTTGTTGAATCCCTTCATGTATTTGAATGTTTCTATCATATCTCCTCTCTCTCTTCTCTCCTCCAAGCTATACATATTCAGATCCTTTAGTCTATCCTGATATTTCTTTTCCTGTAGACCAGTCACCATTTTAGTAACCCTTCTCTGAATTTTCTCTAGAGTATCAATATCCTTCTGGAGATAGGGTCTCCAGTACTGTACACAATATTCTAGGTCTCCAGTCCTGTACACAATATTCTAGGTGAGGTCTAACTAGAGATCTGTACAGTGGCATGACTACTTCCCTTTTTCTGCTACTAATGCCCCTAGCTATACAACCCAGTGCCCTGCTTGCATTCCCCATCGCTTTATTACATTGCCTGCTTACCTTTAAGTCATTTGAAATAATGACTCCCAAATCCCTTTCCTCTGTTGTCTCTGACAGCACAGTACCCTTAATGGTATATTTCTCCTTTGGATTTTTATGTCCCAAGTGCATTATTTTACATTTATCAACGTTAAAGTGCATCTGCCACACTCTTGACCATTCTTCTAATTTAACTAAATCATTCGCCATTTGGCTTTTCCCCCCTGGAATATCTACCCTATTGCAGATCTTTGCATCATCTGCAAAAAGGCATACCTTTCCTTGAAGACCTTTTGAAATATCACTAATAAAAATATTAAAAAGAATGGGCCCCAGTACAGATCCCTGCGGTACTTCACTAGTAACACTCCTTTCGTCCAAATATTCTCCATTGACTACCACCTTCTGTCTCCTGTCACTCAGCCATTGCCTTATCCATTTCACTATTTTTACATCTAGACCCAAACACTGCAATTTATTTATGAGTCTTCTATGACGGACAGTGTCAAATGCTTTACTGACATCTAGATAAACTATATCTACTGCTCCCCCTTGGTCTATTATTTTAGTTACCAAGTTAGTAGGAAGAGGAGAGGAGGCCTCTCCATAATGGTGGGAGGCCTAGGGTCCATGGGCATTCTAAAGGAGAAACTGGGACTGGTGAGTGCCCTCACTGGAAGAGTTAGAGTGAGTGGGCACTGTAGTGGCCAGGTGCCCTTTTCAGTTGTGGGCTTTAAGTCAAGGTGGCTACATCCACAGAAGTACCCTGATGTTCTCACCACAAGGATTGTGGACAGGAAGCTAAACTTCGGGGCCAAGACTAAGGAAAGTGGTGGGGATAATCTCTTAGGATGCCGTTCCCAACTCCTCTGTCAGGACTAAAAGATACAAGGAACCTTCATGTAACCCAGCAGCATGTGTAGTGGGCAGGGTGCCCACTATTGCCTCTAGTGGTGACTATGTGTAAACTCCAGCATTAAGCTAAAATGGACTGTGAGTATTATTTGTAACCCCTGGCAAGCTGTGCAACCAAGAAGAGAACAGCAGAAGTGTTTAGTTTTTATGTTTTACCCCTGTTTGTTTGCCTATAATTGTTGTCCTATGTTTGAGTGTCGTGACCTCTCTAATAAATGCAATTTATTATCTTTTTTGTCTGGCTGGATATCACTTAACCCTCGGTCTACCAAGCTGTAACCCCTGTACCCCTGTCACAATCAGCTATGTGTTCTCATAGTCATTTTTATACAAAATAATTGATTATGAGATGTAACAGGCCGTAGGCCATTACTGGGAGGCATTTCCAGGCCTTGGAACTTACAGTAAAAAGGGATGATATTCATGGACTGAACCTGCACCAAATAGCCGGAATACAAAGGAAACCGATACCTTTCTTTTGAAAAGTAGGCGAGCATCTGATTGGCTGCCGCCCGTTGTGATGTATACTGTCTACTTTGTATTGCATTATGTTATGTCTGCTGGACAGGTAGGCGCTCTTCTCACTGGTCTCTGCTTGTCGAACATCACCCCACTGAAGCGTGACGTTGCTTCGACAAGTAGGTGACTCAGTGATTGGTTGCCACCTGTCCCCCTAGCCTGTCGCTCCTGTTCATATTAGTTGGGGAACCGGTGCGGCATGATTGAGTCATTTGTCAGACTCGGGTAATTCAATCTCAATGGCCCGGATCTGGATTGGTCGCTAGTGTCTTATTGCTCCGATTCCTATTGGCTGGGGACCGGAGAGGCAAGACTGAATTATGTAAAGTCCCCTCACTGTACAATGCCCCACTGTCTTATGTTTACAGTGCTATTGTTCCATGTGTGCACACCATTGTCCCCATGTATTGTCCCATTGTGTCCCACATTTACACTACCATTGCTGTATTGTATCTGGTTTTACTATAATAATAACTAGTATTTATATAGCGGCTTTCTCCCAGTGGGACTCAAAGCTCTTTCAGCGCATGCTCTCGGAATTAACCAAATCGGCAGCTGAAATAATAGATGTTATTATTACCCAATCATTGGTATCCATTTATCAACCTTGGAAGGATGAATGGCTGAGTTGACCCTGCTGGGATTCGAACCTGCAACCTTGTGGTTTGAACAGACTCTAGTCAGGGAATTTACCACTGTCATAAAATGGCCCATGTCCCCTCAATAAAGGAGTAAGTTGTTTGGAACTAAAGAAGTGTCCTGTGACTTGAAGGGTCCTCTTTGACCCCCATTCTTAGATGTGACGATCCCGCTTCACCGACCAGGCTACCTGCTTGTAGCCACCTTTAGGAGGGAGAACCCCGGTACGCCGGCCCAAGACAACTCGGCGTCTTGGGTTACTGTTACATGAGATATGTATTTATGCAAGTTAGACAGTACTGGCTCAGACATGCACCAGACACTAAGATGCCACACTACTCTCCTTCCCAACTGCCGCTCCTTCATACTCTTCCCTCCTGCCTCTGGCTTACTTTAGTACATGAGAAAAGTGGTCGATAAGAAATCTCTCCACAGACAAAAAAACAATAAGTTCATTTAACCTTTTGAGTTCCAGAGGTGTATGCAACACATTGCAAAGCAATGAGTTGCATACCCATATGGCACTTGAAGGGTTAAAGCTTTGAGCTTCAGATCATGTAGGAGTGGGAAAGCAGTGTACAGTGTTAGTATCTGGCACACGACTGGGCCAGCCAATACTGATTACCCTCTGTAACAGAAGCCTAAGTCCTTGGGCTGACTTAGACAGTCGTCCTGGGTCTCTCCCTCCTAGATGCGGCTACAAGCTGGTAGCCTGTCCGGTGAAACAGGATAACTGGCTGAATCTCAGGAACTGCATTATCAATTAGAAACTGCTGGGCTCCTTGTTATGGTTTTCTGACACTCAGACAACGGTAAAAAGTAAAAACACAGTTTTATTGAAATAATGGTTAAAGAACAGCGCCCCTGGGGGCCAGGACAGGTATAAATGGTAATGACAATATACAGGCCCAAGTATGAATAATGAAATTTATACAGATCAGGAAAGCAACATGTAGAGAAACTGAACAGTAGAGAAACTGAACAGTCTGAGTAGAATTGATTAGCCAACGCCCAGTAGGTAATATCAGTCCCTTGATGGTGCGGAGGAAGGTGTATTGTGTTACTGAACTGAATCACTCTTAGTGAATCACCTTAGTGGGATTATAAGGAGGAAAGCGACTGCAGGAGCTAATGGGACCAGAACCTGAATCGCCCTCAACACTCTCTCGGAAGTAACCCTGCGTGTGCCAACGGGACCAGAGCCCTAAACACCCCTTGGGTGCCAGCACGGAGCAACACTGCGCAAGCAATTAATGAGCCAGAGCACTGGTAGTGCGGTGGATAGCGTTACACATTGAGCACTTGGAGACCAGAGCCGGGACACCCTTCCGGTGCCGTACAGAACACACACTGCAAGAGCAAACTGGAGGTACCAACGCCAACCGGCGCAACCACGGTGCTGTCTGAGCACCGGAACGGACAACTGCTCTGCTAGTTTGAATGGATAGGCTAGGTCTTAAAGGCACAGGCTCAGGAATTGTTAATGGCTCGAACGGAACACACAGGCTTGGCAAGTGTACGAGGACAGGCTCAATAAACGGAGGCTACAAGCACACCAAGGGTTAATGCAGGTTCTGTAATGGAGGCTACAGCTCAGCAGCGCTATGAGGATAGACTCAGTGCAACAAAAGGCAACAGCTCGGTATATAGAGAGATGATTAGCCAGACCGACACAAACACAGTTCAGAATGTCGCCGGAAGGCGACCGGAATCACACGGGAACACAGGATCAGATCACTGAGCAGGAACGTCAGACGGAACCGGATCAATACACGAAGCAGGAACGTCAGCCAGAGCGGGGTCAATCATGGAGCAGGGTCATCAGCCAGAACCGGGTCAAATCACGGAGCAGGAACGTCAGCCAGAGCCGGGTCAATCATGGAGCAGGGTCATCAGCCAGAACCGGGTCAAATCACGGAGCAGGAACGTCAGCCAGGACCGGGTCAATCATGGAGCAGGGTCATCAGCCAGAACCGGGTCAATCACGAAGCAGGGTCGTCAGCCAGGACCGGGTCAATCACGGAGCAGGAACGTCAGCCGGAACTGGGTCAATCACGAGCAGGATCAGCAGAATAGTCAGACGAGCCGGGTCGGTACACAGGAACGCAGGAACACAGCAACAAAGCGCAGGATCAGGAACACCTCGAAAGGGCACCTGACAGGTGCTGTGACCCCAGTACATAAAGGCACATCAATCAACAAGAGAGATTGACAGGGAATCACGGGGACCCTGATACTCCTACTGTCAGCTACAAGGGGGCAGCTGGTGAAAGTAAGCTGGCAACTGTACTCCAAAGGGCTGGAACATAAACTGGAAAGCTGGACACATCAGCTGCCTGAATGGGGGACAGAGTGGCACCTTTAAACCATCCAGAATACTGCCTGAATGGGGGACAGAGTGGTTCCTTTAAACCGTTCAGAATAAGGACACCACACTCCTTCTTAGTTTCATATGACTAACTCTCTTTATTCCATAACCCAGGGTTTTTTATACAGGATTCTAGGAATTTCCCAACATAACAACAAATGGTCACATAATACAATCACATAGATACAATGGGACACAGCAAATGGTGGAGACCTCACACAATGGGGTACAATGGAGGGGTTTGCAATACCATGGGACCCCCTGGGTTTACTGTACACACCTGAACAAAGGCAGTATGATTGATATAATCACCACCACAGTACAATGGAACCAGGTGTTACATGCAGTCAGAACCCCAGACTAATCCCATCACACAGACAGTGATACCACACACCTTTGAAGTATCATGGCACAAATACAAATAAGTAACCCCTAACTGCCCAGGCAGGACTGTAGGCCCAGAATTAACACAGGACAGTGTATTACTCAGTCCCTTTAAAGGGATAGTAATACTTCCTTTTATCTTTATTTTATTTTGTAGGCATTAAAAAAACAAGAAGAACGATATAAGTCTTATCTCTCAAACCTTTATGGATTGAGAGATATTCACAAGCAAAGTTTCCCCTCACTGACCAAAACGGTCATGTCTGCCATCTAGCTGTCAGATTTGGAATCCAGTCCACGGACCAGCCGTGGCTCTACAGCAGAGCCGAGATTGCGAGATATAAGAAGAACTACTTCATTCAATTAGTCTACAAAGTGTGTCTGGTTTGCAAGCACACCTTCCAATGAAATAGTTATTTTTCTATCTTGCAACCTCAGCTCTGCTGAAGAGCCAGCGGTTGACAAATCTGACAGGTAGATGGCAGACTTGACCGTTTTGGTCAGTGAGGGGAAACTTTGCTTTTGAATATCTCTCAAACCATAAAGGTTTGAGAGATAAGACTTATGTCGTTCTTCGTGTTTTTTTAATTACAAAATAAAATAAAGATAAAACGAAATATTACTATCCCTTTAAAGCAAGCCAGGCTTTGATTTTAGTCTTTTTGGCAGAGCCGTCCTCTGTTATAATGGCTAAAATTTCTCCATAGCCTGTGATAATGGGCTGCAAATCCATATGCCCAGAGAGGGCTTCCAGTAACGGACTGTGGTCCGTTACACCCTCCATAAACTAGGGTGTCCAGACCTCACCATTAACCGGTGACTCATAGTAAACAGGCATATTTCAGGAAGCCACTGAAATCCAAACAAACCTGCAGTATGCATTTTTTATATGTGTCCCTGGTTAAAGGTGAGGTTGGGTCACCCTAGCATAAACTGACAATTAAATGTAGATAAATATCTCAGACTATTACTTTAAATAAAAAAATGGCTAACATAACATACCCGTGGTTTTGAAAGCTTTTTCAGATTAACCTAAGCGGTCATACGGTGCTATTTCCACTTTAAATCAGCATCAAGAAACCTAGTGAACATTACAGAGTGTACTGCGAAAACATACCACTGTATAATTACAGAAAATGTTTGCCAACAGGTAGGCAGCAGCTCACTGGTGACCCCAAGTGTTCAACTCTAAGAGCTGCAGGAAGATCGAGAGAGCGGTAGAGAGAACATGTAAACATTCCATACGTGCTAAGACAAAATGGGGAGCAATTCTAGGGAAAACCATCTGCTTCACAGAGGACTGAATATCCCTGTTAATTGCAGTTGAGCTTTTTACCTCTTGAATATTAGAAAGGACTCCAGTACTTTGCGGAGCAATGTGCCACAGACCTCTCTAGCACTCAAGGGGGTTAAAAAGCCCCATTTAAATCAGTGCTAGTTTTGGGAATTGTGTCCCCTTAAGTTGCACATTGTTTACCCCAGAATTGTGCCACTTCTCCCTTGCGCATATTTAATAGGGTTGCCAGATCGTCCTTTTAAACCCTTGAGTGCCAGAGAAGTATGCAACACATTTGGTGATATGATTACCATTTACAAATACATTCAAGGTCAATACAAAGAACTATCCAATGAATTATTTACTCAAAGAACAGAGCTAAGACTAAAGAAAAGCTTCTGACTAAAGCAAAGGCAGGGATTCTTTACAGTAAGGGTGGTAAAGCTGTGGAATTCTTTGCCTCTGCATGTTGTACTGCAGATAATGCAACTGCTTTCAAAAAAAGCAATGGATGCCTATCTAGCACAGAACAATACTATGAATTATGACAGATGGCTTCAATGCAGATAGGAGGTTGATCCAGGGAAATATATGACCGTGATTTGGAGTCAGAAAGAAAAAGGGTGAGAAGGAGGAGAAGGAGGTGAAACAGGGTGGGAAGGAGGAGAAGAGTGAGAAACAGGGTGGGAAGGAGAAGTGGGAGAAACAGGGTGGGAAGGAGGAGAAGTGGGAGGAACAGGGTTGGAAGGAGGAGATGTGGGTGGAACAGGGTGGGAAGGAGGAGAAGTAGGAGAAACAGAAGGAAAAGAAGTGGGTGGGAAGTGAGATGAACAAGGTGGGAAGGAGGGGAAGTGGGAGGAACAGGGTGGGAAGGAGGAGATGTAGGAGGAACAGGGTGGGAAGGAGAAGATGTGGGCAGAACATGATAGGAAGGAGGAGATGTGGGAGGAACAGGGTGGGAAGGAGGAGATGTGGGCGGAACATGATAGGAAGGAGGAGAAGTGGGAGGAATAGTGTGGGAAGGAGGAGATGTGGGAGGGAAGTGAGATGAACAGGGTGGGAAGGAGGAGAAGTGGGAGGATCAGGGTGGGCAGAAGGAGAAGTGGGAGGAACAGGGTGGGAAGGAGGAGAAGTAGGAGAAACAGGGTGGTGAGGAGGAGATGTGGGAGAAACAGGGTGAGGAGGAGTAGAAGTAGGAGAAACAGGGTGGGAAGGAGGAGAAGAGCAAGAAACAGGGTGGGAAGGAGCAGAAGTGGAGGGGAGTGAGATGAACAAGGTGGGAAGGAAGAGAAGAGAGATGAACAGGGTGGGAAGGAGGAGAAGTGGGAGGAACAGGGTGGAAAGAACAGGATGTGAAGGAAGAGAAGGAGGAGGGAAGTGAGATGAACAGGATGGGAAGGAGGAAAAGTGGGTGGGAAGTGGGCAGAACAGGGTGAGAAGGAGGAGATATAGGAGGAACAGGGTGGGAAGGAGGAGATGTGGGCGGAACATGATAGGAAGGAGGAGATGTGGGAGGAACAGGGTGGGAAGGAGGAGATGTGGGCGGAACATGATAGGAAGGAGGAGATGTGGGAGGAACAGGGTGGGAAGGAGGAGATGTAGGAGGAACAGGGTGGGAAGGAGGAGATGTAGAAGGAACAGGGTGGAAAGGCGAGATGTGGGCGGAACAGGATAGGAAGGAGGAGAAGTAGGAGGAACAGGGTGGAAAGGAGGAGCTGTAGGAGGAACAGGGTGGGAAGGAGGAGATGTGGGCAGAGTTTCACAACTGGAGAATCAGACTCTGTCCCCGGAGCCCCAGTAATTAACTCTAAAAACGGGTATGATGATCAGGCAATGTTAATAGGGCCTACAAGCTTGGTACCGTATGTAGAATAGGAAATCATGTTTTCATCTATGAAATCTGGTTCCAGGTCTCAGTTAGGGCTCTCCCTCCTAATCTTTGGACTCCTACTTTTTGATGAAGACTCAGAACAGTTTGGTAAGGTTAAAATAACTTTATTAGAACAAAGTTCAAATACATTGATAGGCCTTTGGCCCCACAGGACATAGTAGATATACAGGCAAGTATATAGAACAGTATCAGGCCAGTAATAGAGATATATGTACATATAATGACAATCTCTGACAGTGGCGGTCCTGGCTTGGATCAGGACAGGTAGCAGGATAAGCAGACAGCGGGCTGACCACAGGACCTAGATGGTAGATGGTCCAGATGAAGGTGACTGGCACAACCCAGAGGAGCGAGGCAATTCTGCTGGCACAACCCAGACACCTGGGAGGCACAGAACCCAAGGAGCGAGGCAACACTACTGGCACAACCCAGACGCCTGGGCGGTACGGAACCCAAGGATCGAGGCACCACTGACCCTGGCACCGGATGGCAACAGACCGAGATAACTCTCCCAGAAATAACCCTAGAACACTAGGGGTGGATCGCAGCACAGAAAGAATAGAGATGTAGGCAACCAGTGTCCCCTCTAATGAGGATGGAGCAACGTAACGCTGGCTCTTGAGCCCGAGTCTCCTGCAGAGGGAAATATGCAACACTCTACCTGGAATGTCCAGGTACGCAAAGGGTCAATCGGTAATGCCCAGATGCACTGCAGCTCCCAAAGGGAGTGAGCCCAGACAGGAATGAGAGGTGGACACAGAGAGATCAGAGTAACACAGTCAGTGATAGAACATTGTACCGGTACTTCGCTTGTGCACTCCGCCAACGGCGGTATGGAGAGAAGCTATAGCACAAATGCCTAGCTAACAGTCGACAGAGATATAGCACCACGCGGCACAATGGACTAACGTAACAGCAACCACCAAGTAAAGCGAGAGCAAAACGGAGACCACAAGTGGTATGCTGGGAACGCACGGCACTCTGAGACAAGGCAGCCCACAGAGTAATTGGTAGCCAGGAAAGTCAGACCCGGAACAGATACTCAGCCCAGCACATAGTAAACGGAAGTGGGTTCTCAGCCAGATACAGTCGGTAACGGAAGTGGGTTCTCAGCCAGGCCAGGTCAGCGACGCAGCAGGTTCTCAGCAAGATACAGTCAGTAATGGAAGCGTGTTCTCAGCCATGCCAGGTCGGCAACGGAGCGGGTTCTCAGCCGGATACAGTCGATAATGGGAACGGGTCCTCAGCCGGATACGGTCAGCAACGGAGTGGGTCCTCAGCCGGATACGGTCAGCAACGGAGTAGTCAAAGAACAGCAAACTCAGGAACATCGTCAGGCAGGCCAGGTCATACATGGTCAGCAATAATGGAGCAGAATGCAGTAACAAATACACCACAAAAGGGCACCATACTGTGGAAATGACAGGGTATATAAAGGCCATCACTGGGCGGCTATAAAAGGTACTAGCCAATCAGTAAACAGTAATGCAAACTAGCAGTCAGAATGTCACCGCCTGCTGCACAAACCATGGGCACCGTGATACACTGCCACTTCTGTGGCCAGCTCCATGGCCCTCCTCTTTAGCAGAAGAAGGTCTAACACTTTGGTTGGGGATGCTTCATTCTCTCCATACCTGTGTCCTTCTCCCCAATATTGTGCCTCATCGTCAGCTCACCTATTGCTCTCATTTCATCTAAACCCCAGTTCCGTGCTAAAGCCCACAGAAGAGATGCAGAGCCCGGGTGAAGGCCAGTAGAACGTGGTGTTCTAGGCCCTGGTGGAGCTGCCCGATCACTTCTAGGTTGATACCGCGAGCAATCTCTGCTGAGCCAGCTCCTATCACCATCCGTGGATCCCCTCTCATCTCCCACTTGCCCTCACATTTCCATCAGCTCCACATCATCTTCACATTGCCCCCACTTTGCCTCCCGCACACGTTTCCTACCTCTCTGGTGGTCCAGTGGCAGATGTCTGTGCCTCCTTCTGTAGCTGCTGTTGCTCCTGCGTGGTCTCTTTAGGAATGCAGAGCGCTGGGAGATGATGTCATCTCCCAGCGCTCTGCATTAGAGCCGACAAGGGAGCAACAGCAGGTACAGGTCTGTGCCTTCTGTCTGAGCCAAAGAAGGCACGGACATTACCATTCGGTGGGCAGGTTGTTACTGTGCACAGAACGCATCGTTGTGAACAAAAATATATAATTTTTTAAAAATTTTATTTCAATGACAGGCACCCCTCTGAGGGGTGCGCCTGTAGGCAGATGCCTACTCTGCCTTATGACAAATCCGGCCCTGTCCCTCTGTCTCTCTTTTTCTTTCTCTCAGTCCCTCTTTCTCTCTCTGTTTCTCTCTGTATCTCTCCCTCTATCTCTCTGTCCCTCTTCCTATCTCTGTCTCTCTATATCTCTCTGTCCCTCTTTCTCTCTCCCTCTTTCACTCTGTCCCTCTTTCTCTCTCCATCTTGCCCTCTATCTCTCAATTTCTCTCTGTCCCTCTTTCTCTCCCGTCTCTCTATCTTTCGGTCCCTCCTTCTCTCTCTTTCTCTCCCCATCTCTCTCTATATCTCTCCCTCTATCTCTTCCTGTCCTTCTCTCTCTCTGTCCCTCTTTCTCTCACCAACTGTCTCTCTCCCTGTCCCCTTTTCTCTCCCCATCTCTCTCTCCCTCTGTCTCTCTTTTTCTTTCTCTCAGTCCCTCTTTCTCTCCTCATCTCTCTCTATATCTCTCCCTCTATCTCTCTCCCTCTCTGTCCCTTTCTCTGTTGAATGCCAGATATGTGTGTTCATTAACCCTTTGAATGCCAGACCTATGTGTCCTTTAACCCTTTGAGTGCCAGGTGGGTATCCCTCTGGCGCTCGAAGTGTTAACCTCTTTGTTGGTAGAGATACCCCTCTGGCGCTCAAAGGGTTAACCTCTTTGTTGGTAGAGATGTCTACTCCGATGTGGAGAAACCTTTGACATAGAAGGGGTGAAATCGCTAAATATGCCTCAGCAAAGTGTCGAACAAAACAATGAATAAATATAGTCGTGAAGGGCAGGTCTAACATGCGAACGCTTCAAAAGAGCGTTTGTGAATCAGTGATAACCGCCCCCCTGTGGTTCCTTTCACTCGCAATCAGAATTAAATACTTACAATTCACAAAACCGATTACAGCACAGGCCTTTCACAAATGCACTTGTCAGAAATGAGGGAATGAATCATGAAATAATAATAAAATAAATTCTGCCTAATTTACATTAGCAAATCAATGGTCCACCTCACCCCCTTGCCTTTTTAGTGATGCCAATGTACAAGAAACAATTGGACCAAATCTAGGGCAAATCTAACTACACCAGTGAGGGCAAAAAAAAAATCCTAATTGATGTAATTCTTTGCCATGCTTTGAAAATCTCTCTGGCGGTCAAGGGGTTAAAAGATTTAGATTCATGGGAATGTCTGTTTGATCCCTATGGTCATTCCTAGGTATTTTCCGGATCTCACCTTGAGACTACGATCTTTATATTTAAAGGAGCAGTAAACTTTTTTTTTTTTTATGAAAACCTACTGTATATGGTATAGTGCTTTTCTTGATGAGTAAAACAAGGGCACTCCCACCAATGTCAGTTTCGTTAGTCAAATGATATAACATTTCAAATTGTCAGGAAGTGAATTACAGTGTGACTACTTCCTGAAAGTTCTGACAGGAAGTGGCTCACCTCTCCCAGAGAATGCAACAGAATAACTAATTGGAGTCTGACCTCCCAACGTCTCAAATGGCCAAAGAGGGATGCTTTTGTTTTAGACACACCTCCCAAGTGTCCCTCTTTAGGAGGGACAGTCCCTCTTTTAGACCCAAATCCCTCTGTCCCTCTTTCCCTCCCTGATGTCCCTCTTTTTAGGAGATCAGATTGTGTATATGTGTATAATGTTGCACTACAGCAATAAAACTCTTATTAACAATTGTTTAAACGTCAGTAGATGTGTTTATACATTAGTGTGTGTAAATAAAATACTTTGGTCTTGTTATATGTCATTTATTAGGTTACACAAGGAGGTGTCAATAGGTCATGAAATAGCCTAAAAATTATCAGTAATGCCCCTCCCACCAGTTACAACCCAACAACACCCCCTAAACCACAAGTGTCCCTCTTTGGCAATTTGAAATGTTGGGAGGTATGGTTTTAGGTGATGTTTCTAGGCATGTGGCTGGTAGGTGGTGTAGTAACAAGAATTTTTTAGGTTACTTCATGACTTATTGATATCTTTTGATTTAACTGAATAAATGACTTTGAGCGAGACTGATGTATTTTATTTACACAGACTAATTTAGAAACACATATACCATAGCTTACACAAGTATTAATGTGAGTTTTATTGCTGTGGAGCAATGTGATACACTTATATACACACCACACAGTCTGATCTCCTAAACACAGGGACACCAGGGTGGGAAAGAGGGGTTTGGGACTCAAAGAAGGACACTTTGGAGGTATGGACCTCTAATATCTCCTAAAGAGGGACACTGCGAGGTATGGACCCCTAATCTTCTATATATATAAAAGAGAAAGGCTCATAACATAATTTATGTCTCCTCAGGAGACACACACACCCAGGGGCGGCAATAAGGAGGGGTTACTGCTCCCATTGGGTAATTCAATAGGGGCGTGATTTTCACACCAATTGCAGTGGATGAAGGCCACTGCTATTGGTGTGAAAATCATGCAGGAGTTGGCCCGCCCCCACTTTGCAGCCCGCCCACCACTATCAAAGTCAGAAAAAAACAAAATGGCTGCCACTTACTCCTACACCACAGACAAACACACACATGCCCCACTCACACAGCACCAAACACTCACACATGCCCCACTCACACAGCACCAAACACACACACATGCCCCACTCACACACACAGCACCACACACACAAAAGGCAGAAAGAAATATGGCTGACACACAGTCACTCACCCTGACTTACAGTGGCCTCAGCAGGACCTGTACTACAGCCACTGAGGAACAAAACGGCACTCAAAGGGTTAAGGTAGGTACTCATTGCTCAATTATTTCTTCACTGTCATCATTTGCCATACAACACAGAGGACAGACAGCCATCAGGTACACACTTAACCCACTGACTGCCACAGGGTTGTGTATCAAGTTTTACCCCTCAGGGAGCGTGTTCAAATCCCTCACAATGTAAACTTGAATTTTCCTCCTACTTCTCCTCCTTCCCCAGCCTATTACTAACATTTTTCCACATTTATGTTAAGCCCCGCCCCTACTCGCGATTAAGCCCCACCCACTTTTAACCCAAATTGCCCCATTGCTCTCTCCACATCAGCACCACATGAGGGCTTCCACAAGTAAAATTTCCCAGGTATTACACACCATGCCCCACTCACACAGCAACACACACAAAGCCTGAAACAAATATGGCTGACACACACACACACACACACACACACACACACACAGTCACTTACCCTGACTCCCAGTGGCATCAGCAGGGTCTGTAGTACAGCCACTGAAGGATGCTACAGCACCCGGGGAACAAAATGGCACTCAAAGGGTTAAGGTAGGCCCTCATTGCTGAATTATTTCTTGACTGTCATCATTTGCCATGCAAGACACAGGACAGACAGCCATCAGGTACACACTTAACCCACTGACTGCCACAGGGTTGTATATCACGTTTTACCCCTCAGGGAGTGTGTTCAAACCCCTCACACTGTAAACTTGCATTTCCCTCCCACATCTCCTCCTTCCCTAGCATATTACTAACACTTTTTCCACATTTATGTTAAGCCTCACCCCTACTCGTGATTAAGCCCCACCCACTTTTAACCCAGATTGCCCCATTTGTCTCTCCACATCAGCACCACATGACTCCCCTCCAGGGACTCCACATGTCAATGTTCCCAGGTATGAATACACTTCCCACTGCTATTTAACTCTGACATGCCT
This sequence comes from Rhinophrynus dorsalis, assembly GCA_037306005.1. NCBI lineage: Eukaryota > Metazoa > Chordata > Amphibia > Anura > Rhinophrynidae > Rhinophrynus > Rhinophrynus dorsalis. Next base: position 538,198,933 of record CM074721.1, on the reverse strand, counting down.
CTCTATACATTAACCCTTTGAGTGCCAGAGGGGTGCACAACTCATGCATGCATGTGTTTCTGCTCGTATATGTTGCGTGTGTGTACATCTCTGTTACATATTTGTGTGCATGTCTGCATCTCCAGTGTGTGTGTGCATGTCTTTTGCATGTCTCTGCCGCTTACTGTGTGTTGCACATATCTGTGTTTATCAGTGTGTCTACATTTCACACACGTGCACCCAACGGTCATAACATGACGGCCAATGCAATCCCACATAGTGTATAAGCGCCCAACATGTGTCACTTAACCCTTTCACTGCCAGAGGACTATACAACTCATTACACAGCAATGTGTTGCGTACCTCTCTCACACTCAGAGTTAAAGTGCTTCACTCCAACCAACTGCTACACTAGGTCTGTATAATGCAGTAACCCTACAGCCCTGTATTTCATGTCTACTTTACTGTCTATGTATAGTCATTTCTCCCCCTCACCCATTACCTTACTTTAACAATTCACTGTCCCTCTTCTCCTCAATCTCTCATCTCCTCCTCCCTTGTCACCCCCACTCACCTATCCCCTTGCCATTCATCCATAGTCCCAATCTCTCCATTTTACTCCCACATCACTATTACATTATCTATCACTGCATCTGTCACTTAACCCTCTGTCTGCCAACCTATTTCTTCAAATGTACTGTAGTATCCACTGCTGTAATCTAAATTATTCCCTTACTCTCAAACATCTTCTCACTGTGACCTTCACCAAGTACATAGCACACTCACTTCAATTGTAAGGATACAGGGCCTTATTCATCAAGTAACACAGCACACTCACTTCAGCTGTAAGGATACAGGGCCCTATTCACCAAGTAACACAGCACACTCACTTCAACTGTAAGGATACAGGGCCTTATTCATCAAGTAACACAGCACACTCACTTCAACTGTAAGGATACAGGGCCCTATTCACCAAGTAACACAGCACACTCACTTCAACTGTAAGGATACAGGGCCTTATTCACCAAGTAACACAGCACACTCACTTCAACTGTAAGGATACAGGGTCTTATTCACCAAGTAACACAGCACACTCACTTCAACTGTAAGGATACAGGGCCTTATTCAATAAGTACCATAGCACACTCACTTCAACTGTAGGGATACAGGTCCTTATTCACCAAGTAACACAGCACACTCACTTCAACTGTAAGGATACAGGGCCTTATTCATCATGTAACACAGCACACTCACTTCAACTGTAAGGATACAGGGTCTTATTCATCATGTAACACAGCACACTCACTTCAACTGTAAGGATGCAGGGTCTTAGTCACCAAGTAACACAGCACACTCACTTCATCTGTAAGGATACAGGACCTTATTCATCAAGTAACACAGCACGCTCACTTCAACTGTAAGGATACAGGGCCTTATTCATCAAGTAACACAGCACACTCACTTCAACTGTAAGGATACAGGGTCTTATTCATCATGTAACACAGCACACTCACTTCAAATGTAAGGATGCAGGGCCTTATTCACCAAGTAACATAGCACACTCACTTCAACTGTAAGGATGCAAGGCCTTATTCACCAAGTAACACAGCACACTCACTTCAACTGTAAGGATACAGGGCCTTATTCATCAAGTAACACAGCACACTCACTTCAACTGTAAGGATACAGGGCCTTACTCAACAAGTAACACAGCACACTCACTTCAACTGTAAGGATACAGGGCCTCATTCATCATGTAACACAGCACACTCACTTCAACTGTAAGGATACAGGGCCTTATTCATCATGTAACACAGCACACTCACTTCAACTGTAAGGATACAGGGCCTTATTCACCAAGTAACACAGCACACTCACTTCAACTGTAAGTATACAGGGTCTTATTCACCAAGTAACACAGCACACTCACTTCAACTGTAAGGATACAGGGCCTTATTCATAAAGTAACACAGCACACTCACTTCAACTGTAAGGATACAGGGCTTATTAATCAAGTAACACAGCACACTCACTTCAACTGTAAGGATACAGGGCCTTATTCATCAAGTAACACAGCACACTCACTTCAACTGTAATGATACAGGGCCTTATTCACCAAGTAACACAGCACACTCATTTCAGCTGTAAGGATACAGGGCCTTATTCATCAAGTAACACAGCACACTCACTTCAACTATAAGGATACAGGGTCTTATTCATCAAGCTGAAGAGCTGCAATTAAAACATTTTTTACAACTCTTATCAGGATATCTACATCACCACTGCATCTGTCACACACTGTCTACATATGTGACATACGTCCATGTATGTGTGTGTCTCTCTGTATGTATGCGTTTCACAGTGTGTGACAATCTCTGTCTCTTTAAGTGCGTGTCTGTAACACTGCATATTTCTGTTTCACACAATGTCTCTCTTTGTAAATAATATGACGGGCAACGCCGTCCCACATTGCTAGTATATCCTAAAGAGGAACACTGGGAGGTATGGACCCCTAATATATCCTAAAGAGGGACACTTGTGAGGTGTAGAGCCCTGATATCTCCAAATGAGGGTGCCTCGGGGGGGAATAGAAATGATGCAATTTGTGTCACAAAGGGGAGGAATTTAATCATGGGTGGGAGCGGGGGTAATGGCCTGTATCATAAAGTGGGTAGAACAGGATGGGATGAAGACGTGGGAGGAACAGGGTGGGAAGTAGAAGAAGTGAGCATGAAGAGAGAAGTAAAGGATGGGAAGGAGGAAACATGGGCAGAACAGGGTAAGAAGGAGGAGAAGTTGGTGAGAAGTGGGTGGAACAGGGTGGGAAGAAGAAGTGGGTGGAACAAGGTGAGAAGGAGGAGAAGTGGGAGGAACAAGGTGACAAGGAGTAGAAGTGGGCTAGAAGTGGGAGGAACAGGGTAAAAAGGAGGAGAAGTGGGAGGAACAGGGTGGGAAGGAGCAGAAGTGGGCAGAACAGGGTGAGAAGGAGGAGAAATGGGAGGAACAGGGTGGGAGGGAAGAAAAATGGGAGGAACATGCTATTCCTTGTCCTCAGTGGACTATACACAAATCAGATGGTTCATGTCATTAAAGGACTGGCAAGGCACTCAGCAAGGCAAACAGAGTGCCTTGCAAGACCACTGCTTGCATTGATCAGCTCATAAGTGCACTGTCTACTGAGGATTAGAAATAGCTGATCAGCTGTTTCTTGTAAGAATAGGACCAGAAGAGAAGCTGCTACATGTAACAGCAGTTCTCTCAGTTTCTTAACTGTGAAGCCGATCAGTGAATGGATTTTTAATGTTATATTCACGGGTGTCCATAGAATTTTTTCCGGGGAGGACAAAGTCTCAATCAGGGGAGGTTCTAAAGTTGATGCCAGTAGTTATGTGCTGGTCTTGGACAAGTGGACTTTGCCCCTCCCTGTGGACACTGATGCCCGCACCAGTTGTGTATACCTTTAGAGGCTATTATTTAACCCCTAGGATTCTAGAGTGGCATTGAAGATTTGGCAAGCAACAAAGGTGTTAAAGCTTTTTTCGTTCTTGCTTTTTATAAGTATAAGAGTATTTTCAGTGCCAGGAGACAGTAGATGGAACTGGGGGCAGGGTCATGTGAGTAGTGTAGGTGTGGCCATGGGCGGAGCTAAGTGTTCCTGGAGTGCCTTGCTTAGGGGTCTCAGGAATGTGAATCCAGCCTTGTATGGCCCTTTGTTTCTTACTTGTAACCCCATTTTAATGCACATTGTGTTTGATTTGTTCCCTTCTCTCTCTCACTAGAATGAAAGCTGTTTCAAACAAAGGGGGAGATTAACTAAGCGGTGATAAAGTAGAAATGAGTTCTCCAGTGATATCACTTCTCCACTTCCTATGTTATTGTATAGAGCCTGTTCACTAAGATCTCCAAAGTTGAAGAAAACTTAGTGCATAGACTCCATACAATAACATAGGAAATGGAGATGTGATGAAGTGGAGAAGTCATCTCCGCTTTATCACCGCTTAGTGAATCTTCCCCAGTGTCTTCTCCAGCATTTGTATCCATTTGATATGTGTGCCATGTGTCTGTAACGAGTTTTCTAATTGTGCAGCTATGCTGAATATGCAGGTGCTTTATAAATCAATTCTTTAAAAAGTTGCAAAAGATTACAGAGGAGATTCTGAGCAAACCTTCTCAATTTGCCCTTGTGTATGTATATCTATAGCCAGGGTTGTCCCTAATAGGGAAATTACATTTTGGCCACAGTGCTTTAGAGTGGACAACCTCAGCCACTTCTTCTGCTGGTGGACTACAACTTCATCCCTACTGACTGTCACTGACTTCCAGGGACAGACCCCGGTGTTGGCTAACTGTCCCTGGATCTGTTTGTCCTGATTTTAAAGTTCAATCCCAACCCCATTTTCACTTCTCCTTTTGAAAATGGCGCTGTGTATGCCAAAATCGGTCAAGGGTGTAAATATATATTTTTTGATAATAAATCATAGTTTTTTTTTACATAATGCCCAAACAAGACCTTCTTGTTTTCTATAGCATTTTCATCACAGATCCTTGTTCTATACCGGACGGCATACGGGTACAAACATCAATCTATATGACTACCTAATGGAGAACCAGAGTTTTTCCAGTCCACAATCTTGGACCACATGAGGGTACCTAGTGGATGTTCAGTCGGCTGGTGAGAATATATCTTTTATTATTCCGATGAACTGTTATCTTATGTACCAGCAATTATGCACGTGATTACCTGAGAAAGAAACAATAATGTACTCGACTTGAATATCTACTGTCATTTCAAATTCCGGAGTGTCATTCTATTGACTATCGGTAGAAGTCTGGAGTGGTGTGAGTTTTTTTACATTGTGGATCTACAAAAGATACTGTTGTTGATATTCATTAAAATATTAATAGGTCATTAGCAACCATTGCATTAAAGATGTGACATCTCCTAATAATAACCCTTCACTTACCTTACAATGGACAGAAAATCCTATGAATTGTCTCCTTGCTGGTTGATTCCAGAGATAACATCTTCAGTCTGCCCTGGGTGTCACGTCCAGGAAGGCGGACATGACAGTGGTTAGCAAGACCACATGACCTTACATGCTCACTGTACTTTTAACCCATAAAAGAACTAGGGTGTTGTGCAACACATTACTTTTCAATGCATTGCATCCTGTCCCCTATCTAGTTCTAAACCTTTTGATTGCAGGAGAGGTATCCAATGCATTCATTGGATACCTGTTTGGCAAACACAGGGTTGAAGTGTAGTAGACTCATGAACTCTTTACCAGCAACTGTTATGTTCACCTCTCTGGACAGGTCATCTAGAACTGATTGAAGATGTTATATCTTCAATCAAAAGCACAAGGGAGTGATTCATAGGGGACATTAACATTTTTATTTACCATAGTAAGAGAAACAGGGGGTTATCTTACGAGCTGCTTCTTCTCTTTTATTATGCCTTATATATTTGACCTAATGCAGTGTTTAGGTGTGAGGAATCTGTCCTACTGTACAAGTGCATTTAAACCAGACGACTTTCAGCTGCTGCCACACTACAACTCCTGTTGTTGCGTACCTCACAACATTTCAAATGGCCAACAAGGGACACTTTTGTTAACAGTGGTATTGCTGGGGGCATGGCTGGTGGATGGAGTATTACCAACAATTTTTAGGTTATTTTGTGACCACTGACACCTCTTTGTGTAACAGAATAAATGATTTAGAGCCCAACCAACGTATCTTATTTACACAGACTAATATACTGAAGTATTAACTGACATTAATGTGAGTTTTATTGCTGTGGAGCAATGGCATACACATATATGCACACCACACAGTCTGATCTCCTAAAAAGAGGGACAGCAGGGTGGGAAAGAGGAATAGAGGGATTTGGGTCACAAAGAGTAACTTTCTGTCCTAAAGAGGGACACTTGGGATGTATCAACCCCTAATATCTCCTAAAGAGGGACAGTTGGGAGGTATCAACCCCTAATATCTCCTAAAGACGGACACTTGGGAGGTATGGACCCCTAACATCTACTGCCACTTACGTTCAACCAATGATTGTGTTCTCTGAGCTCCTTTTGTGTCTACAGCCCTGTCACGTATCAAACCTTTTACTCTCAGTGCTCCGTATCTATGGAATGCTCTACCATCCAACCTGCGTCACTGCACCTCGCTGATAACTTTCAAATCTCACTTAAAAACGCACCTCATGGATAAAATCTCAACATGCTTGAAGGCACTTATGTTTTACAATGAACGCTCTTAAAAATTATTTACTTTACTGATGTCCTCTATCAGCATCAGAACTGTATGTCTCCCATTACCACTATAGATTGTAAGCTTTAGGGCAGGGACCACCCACCCAATGTTTTACTTTACAAAGCACCTGTAACCCTGTATTGTTTAAACCCTTAAATTGTAAAGTGCTGCATACACTTGCATTCATTCTGAAGAGGGACATGTGGGCGGTAGACCCCTAATATCGCCTAAAGAGAACACTTCAGAGGTATGACCCCTAATATCTCCTAAAGAGGACACTTCAGAGGTATGGAGCCCTAATATCTCCTAAAGAGGGTCACATAGGAGGTATGTACACCTAATATCGCCTAAAGAGGGTCACTTTGGGGGTATGGAGCCCTAATATGTCCTAAAGAGGGACACTTTGGAGGTTTGGACTCCTAATATCTCCTAAAGAGGGTCATTTGGGAGGTATGGACCCCTAATATCTCCCAATGAGGGACATTTGGGAGGTGTGGTGTGGGAGGTATGGAGCCCTTATATCTACTAAAGGACACTTAGGAGGCATGGATCCCTAATATTTACTAAAGAGGGACACTTTAGAGGTATGGACCCTTAACATTGCCTAGGAGGGACACTTGTGTGGCATGTCGTTGGAATTATGGGAGTTGTAGTTTTGCAGCATCTGTCGCCTCATCTAAGGAAACTAATAACGCTTGTCGTTTGCCTACCACTGACAGAAGGCAAACAGAGATCTTCGAACTACTAATACTCGGCTGAGGGTTTAGGAATGTCAGCGAACACATCACACAGACATTTATAGCAAACAGCCATGCTCAGCCTCCTCTCCCTGCAGCACCAATCAATGCTCTTTGTCAAGACCCGCCCACGTATAGATCGGTTTCCTGATTGCTCGGCCGATGTGTCTGTTAAATCTCCACTTCCCACCTCTCATGTGTGTTACCTACGCCAAGTTGAAATGATTAGATATTCCTATTGGGTACCCGGTTATGGGCTCCGCCTCTCCTGGATACGGGCCCGCCTCATCCCCGTTACCTAGGTGATGCGTCCACAGCAACAGTGTGGACCCGTATGAAAGTATTGCGGCTGCCATTTATACATTAATACAGATAGAGGTGCCATATACCTGTATATATATATATATATATATAGAGAGAGGTGAGTATATAATGTATTGTACATAGATGTGAATTGTGTATGGACAGTGTATAAATGTTATATACAAAGTATGTGTATAATGCTATATAATTGTATATAGAGAGAGTTGAGTATATAATGTATGGTATATAGATAGGAATTGTGTATGGACAGTGTTAACTTCTTGAGGACCAAGGGGTGTCCACTGCGTTTACTGAGTGACAGTCATCTGAAGGAATGGACTGGGCTGCTCCCTGATTCACATTTGACACGTTTATAGAGCTTTCCATAACATACCCACCAGGGCTGAATTTCTACTCGCCAGGGCTAAATTTTCACTTGCCATTGGCTAGTGGAGAGTGGAAATTCTGAGCCCTGCCTCTATGATACCATATCTGTAAACATACAGTCCTGTTGAATATTGAAAGCGGAACTGTCACCTTATTTAACCACTTAAGTACCAGCGGTCCAGGGAAGTTACCTTCCCTTAAGGACTGCTTTGATCCTTGCCGACGCGCCAGTACACGTGACCTGTTACGCGTACCGGCTCGCTGCTTTGAGGCCTAAGAGAGATCGCTCTGGTCTTGGAGCGATCAATTTTAGGCCCCGTCTTTACTTACAGTGCTCCCGGTGGAGCTCTGTAAGTAAAAAGTACGTGACGTGCTATGACTGTCACCGGTCCTTAAGGGTATAAGGACCGTGACGGTCATAGCACGTCACGTAGTCCTTAAGGGGTTAAAGTCGCCCTGCATTAATTAGGCTGATGGTGACTAACTTAATAATAGTTCTCTTACCTATCAGAACTAGACAATTCTAAAGTAATCCTTAATCTTCGGAGACTGACGGCCAGGTTAATGCAGTCTGCGCTCCTGTGCCGTCAGTCACTTCCTGTTACCTTCTGGCACAGTGCAATGCTTCTTAATGGAGACCGGGGCTGACAGCGCAGGCGTGCAGACAAGATGTCTGCACTGATGCCTGGCTTCCGGTCTCTGGAGATTAAAGGAGCAGTAAACTTTTTTTATGAAAAAATATATATTGTAGGGATTTTCCTATTGAGTAAAATAAGGGTACTCCCACTGCTGAGAGATTTATATTTCCAGAGTTATTACAGTTTAAACCCATGTTTTTTTACATTAGCAGTGCCCTCTAGTGGTCAAATTCTAATTAGATTTCCTGTTAGATTCTAATGGAGAGGAAAGTCAGAAAAGTCAGAGACATACAGTTCTCCATAGAATGTGATAGAAACTGCCTGTCACTTCCTGTCAGTTAGAACTATCAGGAAGTAAACACAGTAAATTTACTTCCTGTCAGTTAGAACTATCAGGAAGTAAACACAGTGAATTCACTTCCTGATTATTTAAACTGCTATTATATTTGAATAAAACATCTGACAGTGATGGGAGTGACCTTGTTTTATTCAGCAGGAAATGCTCTGTAAAATATGTGTTTTCATAAAAAAAGTTTACTGCTCCTTTAAGCATTTCTTTAGAATTGGCTAGTTCTGAGAGGTAAGATAACTAAAATTAATCTAGTCGCCATCTGCCTAACTATTGCAGGGCAAATTTAAATAAGGTGAAAGTTCGCTTGAAAGAGCTATAAAAGACTCAGATGTGAATCAGGGAGCAGCCCAGTCCATTGCTTCATGTGATTGTCAGTCAGTAAACGCATTGGACACCTCTTTAGACCTCAAGAAGTTAACCAAATACAGAACATTACGCTGACCTGTATTAATCCCCGTGAATGCTAGATATGTTACCAGGACTTATCCCTAACCACCAAGGTGTTAATGCAGAAAAGTAATTTTGAAGATTAATAATTATTTGTAGACCAGTGTCTCTTACAAGTTGAACACATTCATAGCATTCAAGGAGTTAAAGATACAACAACAGATGAACATGGCTGGGGTCATGTACACTTAAAGGGATAGTAATAATTTGTTTTATCTTTATTTTATTTTGTAGGCATTAAAAAAAACATGAAGAACGATATAAGTCTTATCTCTCAAACCTTTATGGTTTGAGAGCTATTCACAAGCAAAGTTTCCCCTCCCGCCCCTTTTACCTAGTGTAAGCCATCTCTTCTCAGATGTGGAATCCAGTCCATAGACCAGACAGATAACAGAAGGGGACAATCTTCTTCCTATGAGAACAATGAAAGCCCCGCCCCCCTTGACAAGTTTTTCAGGTTTTTCCCTTATCTTAATTGAAGATTGTCCCTCTCTGCAGTCTACCTGGGCACCTCCCTTCTGCTCTGGCTGAGCAGTGTTACATCAGTTAAAGGGGCGGGAGGGAGATACTTTGTCATTGAATTACTCTTGTACTACAACTCTGACAGAATTGAAATAACACTCTCCAAAGTCCAAATACTATGATGATTAATTAGAGATACTTTTATTATGAAACATTACTATCCCTTTACATATCCCAGATATCGTGATAGACTAAAACATTTCTCAATTTGTTATCATGTGCTCTGAGGGAGAAGCCCTTCCATAATATGATTAATTATCCCTGGACAGCTTTAAACCTTAACTCAGTAGTCCGTTATCTTTTGTCCCAAGTTAACCCCTTGAAAACCAAATCAGTGTGTAATGTGCTTTGCAAGGCATTGTGCACCCTATGATCTTCAAGCATTCAATTAAGCATGATTCACAATTGCTCAGCATCATGCTTGGTTAATCCTTTGAGTGTCAGAGGGGTACGCAAAGCATTGCACACCTATTTGGACTTCAAGGGGTTAACTTTTGACAAAAGATAACATTGACTACTGAGTTGAGGTTTATTTATTTATTTTTTTACTGCCAGGGGTTAAACCTTTTGAGTGCCAGAGTTGCAACGCACTGCGTACCCATCTGGTGCTCAAATGGTTAACTTATAACACAAGATGATAGTGACAGAGAATAATGGGTTAAGGTTTAAAACTGCCCAGGGGTGGGCAATCATAAAAAACACACTTCTGAACTAACGCATGCACATACCTGGAAACTTTTTGTTGTGGAATCCCCAGAGAGTGGAGTCCTGTGGTGCCTCTGGAGGAGGTAAATGATGCGATTTGTATCAGAAAGGGGTGGGGCTTGATTGTGAGTGGAGGCGAGACTTATAAAACATAAAAGTAGGAGGATTAGGCTGGGGAAGAAGGAGAAATGGACAGGGAGTGGGAGAAACACAATGAGAGGAGCAGATATGGGCAGAGCTTCATTAGAAACTCCCCATATCAGGAGAATGAGCCTCTACCACAGAGACCTGGTAATCAGCAGCAAAAACTGGAGTCTCCGGGGGAAACCCGAAGAGTTTCCAGCTATGAACATACACCAATATGGCCTGAATGTACCCATGGCTGTGTTACTGTTTAGAAATGAATTGTTAATATTTGCAAACCCTGGGCTATACCTGAGAACTCTCCGAGTTTGACCCAAATCTCAGGGTGAAGGGCCAAATTCTCTGGGTGGGAGAGTCTAGTGTTACCTACTATATGAGCTGCACCACTCAACTCAACTTTAGTCTCTAAATTAGCGCCATTTTCACCAGAAAACCAAAGGGAGTCCTGCTTGTCCAGTGTGTGCTCAGGCATTGATACCTCTAAGTTATATTAAAGGGATAGTAATGTTTTGTTATTAAAGTACAGTCGAGTCTTCTTCCTACATTTTTATAATGATATGTAGCAGTAAAATCTTATTAAACTTTGCCGTTTTGTATTCTCTAATAAGGTTTCCCCCTCCCGCCCCTTTTACTTACCTCAGCAAGCCGGTCCAGACAGAACGTGAAGAGGGACAATCTTCTTCCAGCATAAGGAAAAACCTGCCCTCCTTCCTCAAGGGGGCAGGCTTTTCCTTATACTGAAAGAGGGGAGACTGTTCATCTCTGCGATCTCTCCGCTCCTGGTACCGGATACCAGATCTGAAGGGAGGCAGCTTCAGGTAAGTAAAATGGGCGGGAATAAATGTAAAATGGCAAAGTTTTATAAAGTTTCACTGCTACACATCATTATAAAAAGTAGGAAGGACTCGATGTACAGTGAGGGAAAAATTATTTGATCCCCTGCTGATTTTGTACGTTTGCCAACTGACAAAGAAATTATCAGTCTATAATTTGAATGGTAGGTTTATTTGAACAGCGAGAGACAGAATAACAACAAAAAAATCCAGAAAAATGCATTTCAAAAAAGTTATAAATTGATTTGCATTTTACTGAGTGAAATAATTATTTGACACCTTTGCAAAACATGACTTAGTACTTGGTGGCAAAACCCTTGTTGGCAATCACAGAGGTCAGACATTTCTTGTAGTTGGCCTCCAGGTTTGCACACATCTCAGGAGGGATTTTGTCCCACTCCTCTTTGCAGATCCTCTCCACGTCATTAAGGTTTCAAGGCTGACGTTTGGCAACTCGAACCTTCGGCTCCCTCCACAGATTTTCTATGGGATTAATGTCTGGATACTGGCTAGGCCACTTCAGGACCTTAATGTGCTTCTTCTTGAGCCAGTCCTTTGTTGCCTTGGCCGTGTGTTTTGGGTCATTGTCATGCTGGAATACCCATCCATGACACATTTTCAATACCCTGGCTGAGGGAAGGAGGTTCTCACCCAAGATTTGATGGTACATGGCCCCGTCCATCGTCCCTTTGATGCGGTGAAGTTGTTCTGTCCCCTTAGCAGAAAAACACCCCCAAAGCATAATGTTTCCACCTCCATGTTTGACAGCGGGGATGGTGTTCTTGGGGTCATAGACAGCATTCCTCCTCCTCCAAACACGGTGAGTTAAGATGATGCCAAAGAGCTCGATTTTGGCCTCATCTGACCATAAAAGACACCTGTCCACAGAAGCAATCAATCAGATTCCAAACTCTCCACTATGGCCAAGACCAAAGAGCTGTCCAGGGATGTCAGGGACAAGATTGTAGACCTACACAAGGCTGGAATGGACTACAAGACCACAACCAAGCAGCTTGGTGAGAAGGTGACAACAGTTGGTGCGATTATTCGCAAATGGAAGAAACACAAAATAACTGTCATGTCCCTGACATCCCTGGACAGCTCTTTGGTCTTGGCCATGGTGGAGAGTTTGGAATCTGACTGATTGATTGCTTCTGTGAACAGGTGTCTTTTATACAGTTAACAAGCTGAGATTAGAAGCACTCCCTTTAAGAGCCTGCTCCTAATCTCGGCTTGTTGCCTGTATAAAAGACACCTGGGAACCAGAAATCTTGCTGATTGATAGGGGGTCAAATACTTATTTCACTCATTAAAATGCAAATCAATGTATAACGTTTTTGAAATGCTTATATACTAAAAAAACAAGAAAGAAGCACTACGTTAGGGTATAGTATGTCAAGCTTACTCTACAGTCTGGAAACATCATTAAATATACTCAATCTGTGGTGGTCAGAGTTTTGCCTCCAGCTTATCACTTAAGGTATCCAAGTTGCTCCAAGAGAATATATATACACAGCCGCTCACTTTGTAGAAAAAAATATTATTTTATTTTAATCCTATATAATAATTCGCTAAGTGTCTGTTTGTCTGAAGCGGTCATAAGCAGCAGAGACGGCTGCAGTCACGCGCAGTACAGACTGCCCGCTCCGCAGCTGATAATGGAGCGGTGCTCCGAATTCAGACTCGCAGAGAGGACTATGGTCTGAATTCGGAGTGCCCTGCTCCATATCAGCCGTGGTGCAGTCAGTCTATACTGTGCATGACTGCACAGAAGTCGTTGCTGGTTGGCACCGTTGCGTTTGGCAAATAACATATTCTGTTTTACGTGTAGCGCTTTGAATATTACATATATCGTATATAGCATATTGCATATTTCATTTGGCATATGGCATTTGGCATATTGCGTATAGCATTGTGTACATAGTGTTGTGTGTATAGCATTTGGAATATGCAGTACAGCGTTTGGCATATTGCGTATAGCATTGTGTATGTAGTGTTGTGCGTATAGCATTTGGAATATGTAGTACAGCGTTGTGCGTATTGTGTATAGCGTGCGCATAGTGTTTGGCATATAGCGTTTTGAGTCTTGCACACGCACAACACACCAACGCAACACACACACATATACAAACTCAGTATACAAACACAATGCAGCAATACACACAACACATACAATAAACACAATAGACAGAAAATAAACACAGACACAATGCATACACACATATTGAACACACATACACCCACAAACAATACCGAAAAACTATTAGCTAAATGCTATGCGCAAAACGCTATATGCAATATGGTATACACAAACTACTAAATGCAAACCACTATACCCAAATTGCTGTAGACAATGCGCAAGACGCTATATGTAACACTCAATCTTCAGTGATATCACTTCTTCAAAGTTGAAGAAATCTTAGTGCTTAGGCTCTTTAGGAACTGGAGAAGTCATATCACTAGATAAGTGATCTCCTCTTTATCACCTCTTTATCACTCCTTAGTAAATAACCCCCCCTGGATGTCAGGGGAAAATAGTCTTACACATACATCCTCTTTTAATTTTTTAAGACTATTAGTGCCAAACGCATCACATTCTGTGTTATTTACTCATGCATACAACTGCATGGGACTTTTGCTTTGTTTGTTTGTTAATTTGTTGTATTAACCTCATGGGCAAAGCCATGTCAATATTGCTAATATGTATATATAGATTAATGCTCCGTACCTCTCAAGTGTCCCTCTTTAAGAGATATTAGAGCTCCATACCTCCCAAGTGTCCCTGTTTAGGAGATATTAGGGTTCTGTACCTCCCAAGTGCCCCTCTTTAGGAGATATTAGGGTTCCGTACCTCCCAATCTCTTTAAGAGATATTAGGGATCTATACCTCTCAAGTGTCCCTCTTTAGGAGATATTAGAGCTCCATACCTCCCAAGTGTCCCTCTTTATGAGATATTAGGGGTCCGTACCTCCCAAGTGTCCCTCTTTAGGAGATATTAGGGTTCCGTACCTCCCAAGTGTCTCTCTTTAGGACAGCGGTTATCAACCTTTCTAGTGCCGCAACGCTTTGATAAAATTTCCCAAGTTGTGGCGACCCCTAACAGTAAAATTATTTTCGTTGCTCCTTCATCACTGTTATTTTGCTACTGTTATGAATCGAAATATAAATATCTGATGGCTTTAGGCGACCCCTGGCAAATCGTCATTCGACCCCCTAAGGGATCCCAACCCACAGGTTGAGAACCACTGCTTTAGGAGATATTAGGGGTCTGTAACTCCCACGTGTCCCTCTTTAGGAGATATTAGGGTTCCGTACCTCCCAAGTGTCTCTCTTTAGGAGATATTAGGGGTACGTACCTCTCAAGTGTCCCTCTTTAGGAGATATTAGAGGTCTGTAACTCCCAAGTGTCATTCTTTTGGAGATATAGGGGTCTGCACCTCCCAAGTGTCCCTCTTTAGGAGATATTAGGGGTCTATACCTCCCAAGTGTCCCTCTATAGGAGATATTATGGCTCATTACCTCCCAAGTGTCTCTCTTTAGGAGATATTAGGGGTACATACCTCTCAAGTGTCCCTCTTTAGGAGATATTAGAGGTCTGTAACTCCCAAGTGTCATTCTTTAGGAGATATAGGGGTCTGCACCTCCCAAGTGTCCCTCTTTAGGAGATATTAGGGCTCTATACCTCCCAAGTGTCCCTCTATAGGAGATATTATGGCTCATTACCTCCCAAGTGTCTCTGTTTAGGAGATATTAGAGGTCTGTAACTCCCAAGTGTCCCTCTTTAGGAGATATAGGGGTCTGTAACTCCCAAGTGTCATTCTTTAGGAGATATAGGGGTCTGCACCTCCCAAGTGTCCCTCTTTAGGAGATATTAGGGCTCTGTACCTCCCAAGTATCCCTCATTAGGACATATTAGGAGAACATACCTTCCACGTATCTCTCTTTAGGAGATCATCCATTCCTCCTAAGTGTACCTCCTTTAGGTCCATCTGTACTCCTAAATCTTTCTTTAATGAGGATTCCCCAAGTTGTTTCCTATTTAGTGTACATGTTTCATGTTTGTTTCTATGGCCCAAATGCATAACCTTACATTTATCTACATTAAAGGGATAGTAATACTTGAAAATAAGTTTATTTTATATTGTAACTCTTAAAAAAACATAAAAAATGAAATAAGTCTTATCTCCAAAACCTTTATGGTATATTCAGAATAAAGTTTCCCCTGGAGTGACATAATTTCTCCACCCTTCAGATTTGGAATCCGGTCCCGGGACCGGCTGTGCCTCTCCAGAAGTGCTGAGATCACCATCTTTAAAAAGAATTTCTTAATTGGAATGGTCTACAAAGTGTGCTTTCAAGCCAGGCACACTTTGTAGATAGTTCCAATTAAGTAGTTCTTTTGAAAGATCGTGATCTCGGCACTGCTAAAGAGCTGCTGGTTGCTCTATGGACCGAATTCCAAATCTGTCCACTAGATGGCAGACTTGGCTGAAACAGCAAGGAAAAGTGAACTATACTATATTTTACATGTGAATATCTCCCAAACCATAAAGGTTTGGGAGATAAGACTTATATCATTTTTCATGTTTTTTTAAGGGCTACAATATAAAATACAATTATTTTCAAGTATTACTATCCCTTTAAATGTCATCTTCCACTTTTCTGCTCATTCACTCAGTTTATCTAAAGCCTTCTACAGAGAAAAACCATCCAGCTCTGTACGTATTTCCTTACACAGCTTAGTGTCATCAGCAAAGACTGAGGCGCTACTTTCCATTCCCACTTCTAGATCATTAATAAACAAATTAAAAAGCATTTGGCCCAGGACTGAACCCCGTGGCACCCCACCTATAACTTTACACCAACCAATTTAGTCGGATAGTTGATGAAGCTCAAACAAGACCTGCACCCATCATGTACAGCCTTTGCCATATGACCCTATTGATCCAGAATAAAAAAAAAGAAAAAGAAATGTAACCTTTTTCCAATTAAGGCCCAAGTGCATAAAACTCTTTCCTGACTCCTAAAAGCAGTTGGTTATTTCCCTGGATCAGCATGCTATCTGCATTGTACACAACTATCATCATTTTCAGTTATATTGTAAGATAGAAAGGAATCCAGTACTATCCACAGTGGATTTACACCCTGTCCCTCCCCAGGAATATAATCATCTGACCTTTAAGACTGAATACCTGGAAGCTTAATAGCAACATATAGTTTAACCCCTTAACGACCCTTGATGGTCATAGTATGTCATGGGTCGATCCGAGTTAACGACCCACGACGTACTATGATCGTCATGGAATTCCGGGCTCCCCCCGCGGCTGCGCGCCATTCGGGGAGTCCGGAACCGGAAATAAAAAAAATAAAAAATGCTTTGTGATCCTTAACTGACCGCACCACCCCAATCGGCCGGTTGTTAAGGGGTTAATATATATTAAAAAACACTGTGTGTATAAGCTGGGTAGCCTCTGGACGTTTTGTGGCTCCACAAGAGATAATTGTTGTACCTTTTGAGGAGTTGACTAGGGTACTCAAGCAGTTAAATTCTTTGAGAGAATCCTGTAAAAAAAGCAAGGCCTGGACTATCCACATGAGTATTGAGTGTGGGATTGACGCTTCGATCTGCCAGCCGCAGGGCTGTGTGAGTCAGTCTCTAGAGCTGGAAAATACATGGTGTCCCCGGACAGTCTCTGGGGTTTGTTTACCATTTTGTCTTTCCCGTGGGTGCAGGAAATGTGTTTATTAACTATGGCTAACCCTTTCATTTCTAGAGAATCTGGCACCATGTGCACTATACTTCAGACTCATATCTCCTTCTGTCTGTGTCACTGTGTCACCCTGCAGGAGGAGGGACAGACTCGTATCTCCTTCTGTCTGTGTCACTGTGTCACCCTGCAGGAGGAGGGACAGACTCATATCCCCTTCTGTCTGTGTCACTGTGTCACCCTGCAGGAGGAGGGACAGACTCGTATCTCCTTCTGTCTGTGTCAATGTGTCACCCTGCAGGAGGAGGGACAGACTCCTATCTCCTTCTGTCTGTGTCATTGTGTCACCCTGCAGGAGGAGGGACAGACTCATATATCCTTCTGTCTGTGTCATTGTGTCACCCTGCAGGAGGAGGGACAGACTCATATCTCCTTCTGTCTGTGTCACTGTCACCCTGCAGGAGGAGGGACAGACTCATATCTCCTTCTGTCTGTGTCACTGTGTCACCCTGCAGGAGGAGGGACAGACTCATATCTCCTTCTGTCTGTGTCACTGTGTCACCCTGCAGGAGGAGGGACAGACTCATATCTCCTTCTGTCTTTGTCACTGTGTCACCCTGCAGGAGGAGGGACAGACTCATATCTCCTTCTGTCTGTGTCACTGTGTCGCTCTGCAGGAGGAGGGACAGACTCATATCTCCTTCTGTCTGTGTCACTGTGTCACCCTGCAGGAGGAGGGACAGACTCATATCTCCTTCTGTATGTGTCACTGTGTCACCCTGCAGGAGGAGGGACAGACTCATATCTCCTTCTGTCTGTGTCACTGTGTCGCCCTGCAGGAGGAGGGACAGACTCATATCTCCTTCTGTCTGTGTCACTGTGTCACCCTGCAGGAGGAGGGACAGACTCATATCTCCTTCTGTCTGTGTCACTGTGTCACCCTGCAGGGGGAGGGACAGACTCATATCTCCTTCTGTCTGTGTCACCCTGCAGGGGGAGGAGGGATAAAATCTTAGGTCCCATCTGACTTTGTACCATGTGTCCTTTCCTTTAGGGGCGAGAAGACCGCCATGTCAGACACAGACACTGCTCATGTGTCACACGAGGAGCCTTCACCGACCATATCAGACCAGACTCCCAGATCTTCAAACACGAGGGTTGATCAAATAGTGGATGTTTCCGAAGATCAGTCAGTGATGGCAGTCAGAAGTGAACAGGATCCAGGTAAAGACAGTGATGTGTTTAAAGGAACAGTAACACTTCAAAATCACGAATCACTATTTTGTAGTCCATAAAAAAACAAAACAAAAATGCGCCCAGTGGCATCTCTCAAAACCTTATGGTTTGAGAGATAACCGCTTACAATGTTTGCCCATCTGACCTTAGCGTTCTATCTGACAGCAGGGGAATTCGGTCCCGGGACCGTTGGAGGCTCTGCAAAAAATGCACGAGATTGTGTTACTGAAAAAGAAATCCTTCACTTAAAAGGTCTTCTACGCGTGCTTGCAAAACAAGCACACGTAGAAGACCTTTTCAGTGAAGAATTTCTTTTTCATTAACGCGATCTCGGCTGTGGTGCAGAGCCGCCGGCTTGTCCCAGGAGCAGATTCCCCTGCTGTCAGATAGAACACTAACGTCAGACGGGCAAACTTTGTAAGCGGTTATCTCTCAAACAATAAGGGTTTGAGAGATGGCACTGGGCGCATTTTTTTAATAAAGTGGCGCTTCTGATTACTCTAAATGTCCAACCCCATCAACCGTGGGCAGCTATAACAAACCTCCTACTCCTTTGGGAGAAAAAACAAAATTGTACAACTAAATTTGTTCAGTGCTCCAATGGTTAATACCGGACAGAGAATTGTCTTAAAGAAAATAATGTATTTAAAATCAAATGTATACCAACATATACAGTAATCAAAATGCCGTCAACAGATCTAAACAGACCAATACACACTCTGGACTCGGTCCACAGCACCGGAACACAGAAACACTCGCGCGGCAAAGCCCCCAACGTAACCCGGACTCAACCACTGTGACGTTTAGTGGGCATATCTACTCACAGGTGTATCAGTAAGATACCAGTGTGATGGACCCCCTTGTGTGAATGGTCCTGAAAATATCCTAAATGGAATGCAACCATAGCACTCCCCCCGTACTTGTCATACACAAAAATGTCAATGTCGCAGTATAGCAAAATATTATAAATACCACATGATGTTACAATATCTATACGCTATACTTAAAAAACAAAAAAAAACACCACTTGTTAAAAATATATATAAAAAACAAATAAAATAATTATAGTTCAGACTGACCATATAAAGACAGGCTGACCATCAATAAGAGCCCCTACAGCTGTGTGACCGATAATCCCAGTCTCGATCATACAGAGGACTATCTGGTCATCTCATTTAAATACACACCACATATCCACTTGTAAATATCAAACTAAATAAAGTACTTCAGAGGGCTAGCACCTCTATAGTTACCCACTCTAATATGATCTATAATAGAGATGCACCGATACCGTTTTTTGAAGACCGAGTACGAGTACCAATACTTTTTTCAAGTACTCACCGATACCAATTACCGATACTGTTTTTGCGGTCATTTGCCAGTTTTCCAAGTACCTATATGCTTTAGGTACTTGGAAAACTGGCAAATGACCGCAAAAAAAAAGTATAGGTAATTGGTATCTGTGAGTACTTGAAATATATTATACACACACACACACACCACCTCTTGATTCTCCACTTTTGCCTCTTTCTCCCCCACTTGTTTCCCACCTTTTGCTTCATTCTCCCCCACTTGAGCCCCCTTCTTTTGCCTTGGCTTTTTCTCTCTGTTTTGATCCCCCTTTCTCCCCCTCCTTGACTCTTGATCCCACCCTTTTGCCTCTCTCTCTCTCTGTTGATCCTCCCTCCTTTTGCCTCTTCTTGCCCCCCTCCTTTTGTCTCCTGATCCTTCCTCCTTTTGCCTCTTTCTCCCTCTTCACCCCACTCTCTGCCTCTTTCAACACCCGCTGCCCCATCTTGTCTCCCTTACCCTCCTCTGCCGGGTGCTCGCTGTTCTCTCGCGAGCCCCGGCAGAGGTCAGCGTCGGAGCGTTGCCATGGTAACCCACGGCAATGCTCCGACGCTGCAGGAGTGAGAGAGGTGACCGGGGAGCATTGTGAGCAGCTCCCCGGGCTCCCTCTCTGCAGCACCGACCCTGACACAGGGTATCGGTGCTGGCATCGGCCGCATTTGCGCGAGTACAAGTACTTGCGCAAATGCTGGTATCGGCACCGATACTGATACTAGTATCGGTATCGGTGCAACCCTAATCTATAATCAATCCTGTCCAGTATGGAAACACCTTCGAGTTTAGTTGAATGCCTCTCATGTGTCTTTTATTATCGGTTTCACCTGTTTGTTGGAGACTGAATAACAATCTTCCTGCTTCTTATGAGCCACACACCTGTTTATCGGGAGTCCGTATTGCCCTGTATCTCTGTCACCTATCTGTGACTCCGTTGTCTCTCTCTTCAGATTCTGTTTCTTACACTGAAATATACACCTATGATTCCTCTGGACATTCGTATCATTCCCTTTATTTCATCACTTATCTGTGACTCGGTGTCTTGCTCCGTCTTTCATAGGTGGTAGAGACATTAAATGGCTGTGCAGTATTAATATGTATACTCCCACACGCTGATCTCCAAATGGCTGTATTCGAGTTCTATACCTTCCTCCAAAACGTTTCAAAACCTTGACTGATTTCTTCCTCAGGGAATATGATGTTTGAACACTTGGGGGGTCCACCTACTGGTATCTTACTGATACACCTGTGAGTAGATATGCCCACTAAACGTCACAGTGGTTGAGTCCGGGTTACGTTGGGGGCTTCGACATGTGAGTGTTTCCGTGTTCTGGTACTGTGGACCGAGTCCAGAGTGTGTATTGGTCTGTTTATATCTGTTGAGGGCATTTTGAGTATTGTATATGTTGGTATACATTTGATTTTAAGTAAATTATTTTCTTTAAGACAATTCTCTGTCCGGTATTAACCATTGGAGCGCTGAACAAATTTAGTTGTACTGGGCACATTTTTGTTCTTTTTTTTAAGGGCTACAAAATAAGGATTATTAATTTTGAAGTAGTACTATCCCTTTAATGAGCTGAAGGCATGGCACTTGTGTCGGGCAGTTCCGGCACAAGATAGCTGCACCTCAGAGGAGAACTGAACATGTTCCCCCCTCCCTCCCCACTCCCTGAAGTCAGCGTTGTGCTGACTGCAGGGATATCCGGTCTGACTTTCATCATGCGGCTCTTCAGCTGAGCCACAATCGTGTTAATGACAAAGAATTATTTCACTAAAACGTGCATGCAAACCAAGCACAAACCAATCACATGTAGAAGACCATTTCAGTGAAATAATTATTTTTCACTAATGGGATCTCGGCTCAGCTGCAGAGCCGCAAGCCTGTCGTACGACAGACTTCCCCTGCAGTCAGCACAACTCTGACTTCAGGGAAGGGGGAGGCAGGGGGGAACTTTGCCTTCGGTTATCTCTATAACCATAAATGTCTGAGAGATGAACCTGGGGGCTATTACATTATTTTACAAATATCTACAATTAGGGGGGATAGTAATAATAAAGTATTACTATCCCTTTAAATACATTTATTGCAGTCTATCTTGGTTTCTTTCTACTCTCTGAGAGAGATCCTCCACCTCAGTCCGTGGCTTCCCATAGTAATTGATAGGAATAGCTCCACCTGGTGACAACAGTAGAACACTGTAGGTCAATTACAGTAAATAAAACATGAAATGAAAAATTATTTCGACCTGTAATTGACTTTTGAATGAATCATTTCCCAGCAGTTAGCACCCTTGTTTTACTCACAGCAAAAACCCAACAATTCATATGCATTTTACATAATGAGGTATTATTGTTTCTTTTGGCTGTGATTGCTTCTTATGTATTTCATTTGTTTTTTTGTTGTGGTTTTTTTAGCAGACACCGAGAAGCAGAAAGGAGTGAGTAACTCACCTTCCCCCATAGAAGAATACTTAGATTTGGTAAGTGGCATATCTGCATTTCCAAGTCCTGACACATTCTTTACAGAGATTCTCAGAAATGATACAGACTGCAGCATTGTAACTGTATACTCAGTACCATTATACAGAGCGGTGTGATCAGTATCAGTGTGTAGATATCAGTACCATTATACAGAGCGGTGTGATCAGTATCAGTGTGTAGATACTCAGTACCATTATACAGTGCAGTATGATCAGTATCAGTGTGTAGATACTCAGTACCATTATACAGAGCGGTGTGATCAGTATCAGTGTGTAGATATCAGTACCATTATACAGAGCATTGTGATCAGTATCAGTGTGTAGATACTCAGTACCATTATACAGTGCAGTGTGATCAGTATCAGTGTGTAGATACTCAGTACCATTATACAGTGAAGTGTGATCAGTATCAGTGTGTAGATACTCAGTATCATTATACAGAGAGGTGTGATCAGTATCAGTGTGTAGATACTCAGTACCATTATACAGAGCGGTGTGATCAGTATCAGTGTGTAGATACTCAGTACCATTATACAGAGCGGTGTGATCAGTATCAGTGTGTAGATATCAGTACCATTATACAGAGCATTGTGATCAGTATCAGTGTGTAGATACTCAGTACCATTATACAGAGCAGTGTGATCAGTATCAGTGTGTAGATACTCAGTACCATTATACAGTGCAGTGTGATCAGTATCAGTGTGTAGATACTCAGTACCATTATACAGAGAGGTGTGATCAGTATCAGTGTGTAGATACTCAGTACCATTATACAGAGCAGTGTGATCAGTATCAGTGTGTAGATACTCAGTACCATTATACAGTGCAGTGTGATCAGTATCAGTGTGTAGATACTCAGTACCATTATACAGAGAGGTGTGATCAGTATCAGTGTGTAGATACTCAGTACCATTATACAGTGAAGTGTGATCAGTATCAGTGTGTAGATACTCAGTACCATTATACAGAGCAGTGTGATCAGTATCAGTGTGTAGATACTCAGTACCATTATACAGAGAGGTGTGATCAGTATCAGTGTGTAGATACTCAGTACCATTATACAGAGCGGTGTGATCAGTATCAGTGTGTAGATACTCAGTACCATTATACAGAGCGGTGTGATCAGTATCCGTGTGTAGATACTCAGTACCATTATACAGAGCGATGTGATCAGTATCAGTGTGTAGAAACTCAGTACCATTATACAGAGCAGTGTGATCAGTATCAGTGTGTAGATACTCAGTACCATTATACAGTGCAGTGTGATCAGTATCAGTGTGTAGATACTCAGTATCATTATACAGTGCAGTGTGATCAGTATCAGTGTGTAGATACTCAGTACCATTATACAGTGCAGTGTGATCAGTATCAGTGTGTAGATACTCAGTACCATTATACAGAGCGGTGTGATCAGTATCAGTGTGTAGATACTCAGTACCATTATACAGTGCAGTGTGATCAGTATCAGTGTGTAGATACTCAGTACCATTATACAGAGCGGTGTGATCAGTATCAGTGTGTAGATATCAGTACCATTATACAGATCAGTGTGTAGATACTCAGTACCATTATACAGAGCGGTGTGATCAGTATCAGTGTGTAGATACTCAGTACCATTATACAGTGCAGTGTGATCAGTATCAGTGTGTAGATACTCAGTACCATTATACAGAGCAGTGTGATCAGTATCAGTGTGTAGATACTCAGTACCATTATACAGAGCGGTGTGATCAGTATCAGTGTGTAGATATCAGTACCATTATACAGAGCAGTGTGATCAGTATCAGTGTGTAGATACTCAGTACCATTATACAGAGCGGTGTGATCAGTATCAGTGTGTAGAGACTCAGTACCATTATACAGAGCGGTGTGATCAGTATCAGTGTGTAGATACTCAGTACCATTATACAGAGCAGTGTGATCAGTATCAGTGTGTAGATACTCAGTACCATTATACAGAGCAGTGTGATCAGTATCAGTGTGTAGATATCAGTACCATTATACAGAGCAGTGTGATCAGTATCAGTGTGTAGATACTCAATACCATTATACATAGCAGTGTGATCAGTATCAGTGTGTAGATACTCAGTACCATTATACAGAGCAGTGTGATCAGTATCAGTGTGTAGATACTCAGTACCATTATACAGAGTGGTGTGATCAGTATCAGTGTGTAGATACTCAGTACCATTATACAGAGCAGTGTGATCAGTATCAGTGTGTAGATACTCAGACCATTATACAGAGCGGTGTGATCAGTATCAGTGTGTAGATACTCAGTACCATTATACAGAGCAGTGTGATCAGTATCAGTGTGTAGATACTCAGACCATTATACAGAGCAGTGTGATCAGTATCAGTGTGTAGATACTCAGACCATTATACAGAGCAGTGTGATCAGTATCAGTGTGTAGATACTCAGTACCATTGTACAGAGCAGTGTGATCAGTATCAGTGTGTAGATACTCAGTACCATTATACAGAGCAGTATGATCAGTATCAGTGTGTAGATACTCAGTACCATTATACAGAGCAGTGTGATCAGTATCAGTGTGTAGATACTCAGTACCATTATACAGAGAGGTGTGATCAGTATCAGTGTGTAGATACTCAGTACCATTATACAGAGCGGTGTGATCGGTATCTCTGTGTAGATACTTGTTATTTGGAAGTTTTAGTGTTTCATTAACCATTTAATGGGATGACCAGACATCACCTGTAACCACATATGAAAAATGAATAGGTTGCATTGATTTCAGTGCTGCCCTGAAATACTCATATTTCTGGTGTATCCCCAATCCCCAGTTAAAGGTAAGTTCTGGCCAGCTTACCCTTTAAGAACAAAGAACAGAGCAACGTGTTAGACACCTCTCTTGTCCTTGAAGTGTTAACCCTTTAAAGGGATAGTAATGTTTTAAATTAAGTATATCGCCAAGACTTCTTCATTATAAATGTAACAGTTTATGTTATATTTAGTACCTTAGTTTTATGTAGTTCTCGAGTTAATCAATATAGTAGCATCCCCCTCTCGCCCCTTCTGGCCCCCTGCCTCTCTGTCTGGTCTGGACGGATGCAGCGAGGGACAATCTTCAGTAAGCAAAGGAAAATCCTGTCCTCCTTCGTCAAGGGAGGCAGGGTTTTCCTTATACTTACTGACTGAAGATTGTCCCTAGCTGCATCCGTCCGGTCCCAGGACCAGAATGAGAATTCAGTGGGAGGCGGCCAGAAGGGGCTGGAGGGGAATCCTTCTACATTTAATAACTTGAGAACTACATAAAAGTAAGGTACAAAATATAATGCAAACTGTTAAATCTATATATGTATAAAAGAGAGAGACTCGTTATATCATTTTTGACTCCTCAGGAGACACACACACCCAGGGGTGGCAGTAACGAGGAGTTACTGCTCCCATTGTGTGATTCAATTGGGACGTGATTTTCACAGGACTATCCAGCCTGCCCACCACTATCCAACTGAGGAAAAAAACAAAATGGCTGCTTCTGCACCACTCACATGCACAGCACCACACACACAGAGCACCAAACACACACACAACGCCAGAAAGAAATATGGCTGACACACACACACACACACAGTCACTCATTCTGACTTCCAGTGGCCTCAGCAGGACCTGTAGTACAACCACTGAAGGGAAGCTGCAGCACCAGGGTAACAAAATGGCACTCAAAGTGTTAAGGTAGGCCCTCATTGCTGAATTATTTCTTGACTGTCATCATTTGCCATGCAAGACACAAGAAATGGAGCCATCAGGTACACACTTAATCCACTGACTGCCACAGGGTTGTGTTTCAAGTTTTACCCTTCAGGGAGTCTGTTCAAACCCCTTACACTGTAAACTTGCATTTCCCTCCCACTTCTCCTCCTTCCCCAGCCTATTACTAACACTTTTTCACATTTATGTTAAGCTCCGCCCCTACTTGCGATTAAGCTTCGTGTACTTTTATCCCAAATTGCTCCATTGCTCTTTCCACATCAGCACCACATGAGGGACTCCACAAGTAAAAGTTCCCATGTATGAATACACTTCCCACTGCCCAGCCTGCCCACCACTATCTAACTGAGACAAAAAGCAAAATGGCTGCCACTTGCTCCTACACCACAGACACACTGACATGCCCCACTCACACAGCACCAAGCACACACACACAAAACCAGAAAGAAATATGGCTGAAACACACACAGTCATTCACTCTGACTTCCAGTGGACTCAGCAGGACCTGTAGTACACTGAAGGAAAGCTGCAGCACCAGGGGAACAAAATTACACTCAAAGGGTTAATGTAGGCCCTCACTGCTGAATTATTTCTTGACTGTCATAATTTGCCATGCAAGACAGAAGACAGGCACCCATCAGGTTAACACTTAACCCTAGGGTGACCACACGTCCCGGAATGCCCATGACTCTCCCTTATTGGGGGTCTGTGTCCCGCGTCACGGGTCACCCCCCACCGTGACAGCAAAGAGTCCCGGAATGGTGCAACACGCACCAGTCCAGCCAGCCAATGATATGTATTTACTATATGGCCCTCATTGGCTGTGCATGCCAGACAACTGAGATGGAGCAAGTATGCTGGAGCTGCAAGTGAGACCCATGGCTGTGGCTCCCGCCGGCGCTTACCATCTTTCTGAGGCTGACACAGAGTAAGAGTTCCCACTCTTACTCTGTGTCTGCCTCCTTTCTGTGTATCTGTTGCGTGTCTGTGTGTATGTCTGTTGCATGTCTGTGTATGTCTGTTGCATGTCTGTGTGTACAAATATCAGTTGCGTGCATGTGTCTGTAGCGTGTGTGTCTGTAGCGTGTGTGTCTGTAGAGTGTGTGTGTGTGTGTCTGTAATGTGTGTGTGCATGTGTATGTAGCATACGTGTGTGTGTGTCTGTAGCGTGTGTGTGTCTGTAACGTGTGCGCGTATGTCTGTTGCATGTGTGTGTGCACGTATGTTTGTTGCGTGTGTGTGTGCATATCTGTTGCATGTGTGTGTGCATATCTGTTACCTGTGTGTGAGCATGACTGTTGCACGCATGTGTGTCTGCGAATGTATGTTGTGTGTGTGTGTGTACATCTCTCTTACATATTTGTAGGCCCTCACTGCTGAATTATTTCTTGACTGTCATAATTTGCCATGCAAGACAGAAGACAGGCACCCATCAGGTTAACACTTAACCCTAGGGTGACCACACGTCCCGGAATGCCCATGACTGTCCCTTATTGGGGGTCTGTGTCCCGCGTCACGGGTCACCCCCCACCGTGACAGCAAAGAGTCCCGGAATGGAGCAACACACACCAGTCCAGCCAGCCAATGATATGTATTTACTATATGGCCCTCATTGGCTGTGCATGCCAGACAACTGAGATGGAGCAAGTATGCTGGAGCTGCAAGTGAGACCCATGGCTGTGGCTCCCGCCGGCGCTTACCATCTTTCTGAGGCTGACACAGAGTAAGAGTTCCCACTCTTACTCTGTGTCTGCCTCCTTTCTGTGTATCTGTTGCGTGTCTGTGTGTATGTCTGTTGCGTGTCTGTGTATGTCTGTTGCATGTCTGTGTGTACAAATATCAGTTGCGTGCATGTGTCTGTAGCGTGTGTGTCTGTAGCGTGTGTGTCTGTAGCGTGTGTGTCTGTAGCGTGTGTGTCTGTAGTGTGTGTGTCTGTAGAGTGTGTGTGTCTGTAATGTGTGTGTGCATGTGTATGTAGCATACGTGTGTGTGTGTCTGTAGCGTGTGTGTGTGTCTATAGCGTGTGTGTCTGTAACGTGTGCGCGTATGTCTGTTGCATGTGTGTGTGCGCGTATGTTTGTTGTGTGTGTGTGCATATCTGTTGCATGTGTGTGTGCATATCTGTTACCTGTGTGTGAGCATGACTGTTGCACGCATGTGTGTCTGCGAATGTATGTTGTGTGTGTGTGTGTACATCTCTCTTACATATTTGTGTCCATGTGTGCATCTCCGGTGTGTCTGTGTGTGCGCATGTCTTTTGCATGTCTCTGCCGCTCACTGTGTGTATGTGTCTGTATGTGTATTGCATACGTCTGTGTTTATCAGTGTGACCACATTTCACACACATACGCCCAACGGTCATAACATGATGGGCAACACCGTCCCACAAAACATAATAAAGAAGACTCGGCAATATACTTCATTTAAAACATTACTATCCCTTTAAAGACCAGAGGGGTTGCAAACCTTCCTGGTGTTCAAGGGGGTTAAATAAGTGAATATGTCAGTATTCCTTTAACTGTTCGGTGTTAAAGGCACAGGGTGACCTCTCTAGATCGGAATGGACAAAGTAAAATGTAATAATTACACTGTAAATTGGGAATTTATTTGATTCAACAGCTGCATATACAAATGTTAAATGCACATGAGGAGATCTCCAAATGAAGTGCCTTATGCGTTTCATGGCATGTGGCGATTTTATGGCCCTAAGGTAAGAGGTTAGTTATTATTAGGAACCGTTAATGTTAAAGGGATAGGGCGGCCTGTCTGTGCGAGTGTTGTGCTCCGGCGGTTGTGCTGATCCAGTGCTTGTTCTGGGGTGCTGCAGCGACATATCAGATAATTGTACAGAGCATCTGGCAACGGGTTTCCATGTTTACACAGCAGATGTTACCAAGATGAAATCATTACACTGCAAATGTTCTCACAGGGAGGCGAAAGAGTCGAATCTGCAAAATGTCAGGAGGAAAATTTTATATACAAAGCGTATAATTAACCTCCCCGAAGCGTCATATAATGTCTCTCTGCTACTTCCATTTCCATAAAGCTGCTCCTTCATCTCCTGTTGTTCTATATAAACCTTCCTTGTAAATCTGGTCAAAAGCAGAACCGGTGATATTCCCACCTTAAAGGGGAAGTAACACCTTTTTTAATAACTCCCACACTTTTCTTACTGTGGTCAGAAAACGCTAGGAATTTTGCCCTTGTGCCTTTAACACTTGTAGAGCAATGCGTTATGTACCCCTCTGGCACTCAAAGGGTTTAGATATAACCACTTCAATCAGTCCTGGCTTTCATGTCCGAAGGAGGCGGAAATGATACATACCTGATGCAGGTAAATGACATGATCTTACTTAACCCTTTAAGCACCGCACACTCCAATAGTCCTTAAAGGGTTAAGGTTGCCACGTGCAGTGGATAGTTTGTGCCTGTGGTCTTGCTAGCGACTGTCATGTCCGCCTCCATGGACATGATCCAGGACTGAGTGAATATGGCTTCTCTTGAGCCAAAGAACAAGATTAAAATTCATGGGGGCTATTAGGATTTTTCTGACCATAGTAAGATATGTGTGTGTGTGTGTGGAGGGGGGATATTATTACTTCCCCTTTAAAGGGCTAGTAATTGCTGAATAAAAATGCAGCTCCGATTGCTCCTAATATAACGAGGATCATGTAGGACTGTATTCCAGTAGTTTACATTTTGTAGTTCAAGAGTAATTCAGATCTAAATATCCCCCTTCCTCCCCTTTTAACTACCCTTAGACACCTCCTGTCAGATACGGAATCCAGTCGTGGGACCAGATAGCGCACATCAAGGGACAATCTTCATCCACTGAGTATTAGGAAAACTTTGCCCCCCTTGATAAAGGAGGGCAGGATTTTCCTAATGCTTACTGAAGATTGTCCCTCGCTGCTCTCCATCCGGCTGGCTCAGAGAGGCAGCATGACGTGAGTGAAAGGGGAGGGAGGGGGATCCTTTAGAAATGAATTACTCTTGAAGTACAAAACCTAAACTAATGAAATACAGTGCTACATGACCAATGTTGTATGAGGAGCAATTGAAGATGCATTTTTATTCAGCAATTACTATCATTTTAAGCCATTAATGACCAGCCACGCGGACGGCAGTTAAGGACCATGAGGCATTTTTAAAAATGTTTTTAATTTGATTCAGGGACTCCTGAGTGGCGTGCAGCCGACGTGCGGACCCCTGAATTCAATGATGTGCCAAGACCGTCACTAGTCCTTAATTGCAGGACAGCTGTGACGGCCCTGGCACGACATTGGTCCTTAAGGGGTTAATGGAACACTAATGCTCCTTTATAATAGCCAGTATTTCCTTTAAGGCAGGGATGGACAACCTGAGGCCCTCCAGGTGTTGAGACGACAGTTTCATTCATGCTGGCCGGGGTTTGATGAGAAAATGAATTCTCAACAGCTGGAAGTCCATGCGTTGCCCTGCCATGCTCACAGTTGATCAAATGTAAGCACTAAAGCACTGAAAGAGTTAATGGGACTGTCTATGCAGAGCCGCACTGGAATTCCTGTCCAGGTGCAATAGCTCTTTTATCTGTTTCAGCGCTGGGTTAATCATCTTTGCTCACCTTAGGGGAAACACTGGTTATTTTTAGAGATGATAACCCTCCCATTTACCTTATTATGATTAGTAGGGTTGCACTGATACCGATACCAGCATTTGTGCGCGTACTCGTAGTTGCACAAATGCGGCCTATGCCAGCACCGATACCCTATGTCAGGGTCGGTGCTGCAGAGAGGGAGCCCGGGGAGCTGCTCACAATGCTCCCCGGTCACCTCTCTCCCTCCTGCAGTGTTGGAGCGTTGCCGCGGGTTACCATGGCAACGCTCCAACGCTGACCTCTGCCGGGGCTCGCGAGAGAACAGCGAGCACCCAGCAGAGTAGGGTAAATGCAGGCAAAGGGGGATCAATAGAGGCAAGATGGGGCATCAAGAGTGAGTGAAGAATGAGGCAGAGAGGGGGGTCAAGAGGGAGAAAAAGAGGCAAAAGGAGGAAGGATCAGGAGACAAAAGGAGGGGGGCCAAGAAGAGGCAAAAGGAGGGGGATCAGTAGGGAGAGAGAGAGAAAGAGGCAAAAGGGTGGGATCAAGAGTCAAGGAGGGGGAGAAAGGGGGATCAAAAGGGAGAGAAAAAGCCAAGGCAAAAGGAGGGAGCTCAAGAGGCAAAAGGGAAAATCAAGAGGTGGTGTATGTATGTATGTAATATATATATATATGCTTTAGGTACTTGGAAAAGTGGCAAATGACCGCAAAAAAAAGTATCGGTAATTGGTATCGGTGAGTACTTTAAAAAAGTATCGGTACCCGTAGTCGGTCTTAAAAAATTGGTATCGGTGCATCTCTAATGATTAGAAAATTCTAATGGCCATCATTAATTTTTCCCTTGTGTCTTGATTAAATAGTTAATGTACTAAGACGAACCGGGGGGGTGCACTAAGATGTGATAAAGAGGTGATAAAGTGGAGATAATTTCTCTAGTGATATCACTTCTCCATTTCCTATGTTATACTGTGTAAAGTTGGAGAAAGCAGCCAACCCCAGACGTACGTTTCAGACTTGCTGGGCCTCATCAGTGAGGTGTAGCTGATCTCTCTAGGCACTGTGAGCAAGGGGTCCATGACTAGATTCCCCTGTTTCCCCTGGTTTGACCAACCCCAAAGGTAATTTGCATATGCAAACAAACTGGTCAGTGACACTCAACTAGGAATGAGTCTGCCCTAGTATCGAACAAGCTCTATAGGAATGGTGTTCTACCCAGGGTACAGTCTCATTTGGCTCATTAGTGCCTTACATAGAGAGGCAGACTCGTTCCTAGTTGAGCATCTCTGATCAGTTTGTGTATGCAAATTATCCTTAGGTTTGGTCACCCTAAGGGTAACAGGGGAATCCAGATGTGAACCTCTTGCTCACAGTGGCTAGAGAAATCAGCCTCACCTCACTGATGAGGCTCAACAAGGCTGAAAAGGATGTCTGTGGTTGGCTGCTTCTCTTGTTCAGAGAGGAATTGCCAGGCACTTCATGGCTGGACTGCTCGTTTGGCAGTATAAATATGATATACTTTAGGTTACTTCCTCTCTGTGAAAGGCACTAGTGAGGTAAAAGAGACTCCACCCTCTGTAGGACACCACTTCTATACAGCCTTCTGAATTCTATAGCAGACTTGTTCCTATTTGAATGTCTCTGTCCAGTTTCTTTGCGTGTGCATCATCCTAAGGGTAACACCGTAATCCAGACTTGGACCCCTTGCTCACAGTGCCTAGAAAGATCCGCTACACCTCACTGAGGAGGCCCAACAAGGCCAGAACTTTTGTCTGGAGTTGGCTGCTTCTCTTGTTCAGAGAGGAATGGCTTGGCGTTTCGTAGCTGGACTGTTATTTCGGTAGGATCAGTATGATGTGCTTTAGGATATTTTCACTCTTTTAAAGGCACTAGTGGGCTAAAAGAGACTGCACCCTGGGTAGGGCACCATTCCTATAGATCCTGCCACATTGTACAGCAGACATGTTCCTAGTTTTGTATCTCTCACCAGGAATTGCCTGGCGCTTTGTGACTGGACTGCTATTTTTGCAGGATCAGTATGATGTCCTGCATCCCCTCAGTGGACTAAGAGAAAAGTACAAAATCCCTTTCTTTAGCGTCATTTAGGAATACAGCGACCATGGAGAAATCCCAAAGTGGTCCAAAAATTTTTAAAGGGTTGAAAGAAATCTAATGAATAGCAGCCTACAAAACTTTATGGCCAAAATTGTAATCCTGAGGAGCAAAAATGTTAACTTTCTAAAACTTTGCTAACGTGTGAACAGTTGACCATGTTGCTGCCTTGCATAACTGGTCATCAGTGGCTTGGTTCTTCAAGGCCTATGGTGTAGTAACTCTGATAGGTGGTGGAACAGATTTCAGTCTGTACGCTTGTCTTTTTAAGCCATACAGCAATGTTTGCCTTAGATACTGGTCTGCCCTTCTTCGGGCCTTTCTGAATGACAAATAATGTCTCATTTTTTTATAGGATTGTGTGACTTAGTATTGTGTGACCTGAACAGTCATCTAACCATGTCTAATGTGTGAATAGATTCCTCCTTTTTATTAGATTAGGTTAGGACAGAACGAAGGAAGGACCACGTCTTCATTTATGTGGAAGGTTGGAACTTAAAGGGATAGTAATACTTAATTTTAACTTTATTTTATTTTGTAGGCATTAAAAAAACATGAAGAATGATGTAAGTCTTATCTCTGAAACCTTTACGGTTTAAGAGATATTCACAAACAAAGTATCCCCTCCCTGTTCAACCAGATCAGAAGGGAGTTGTCCAGGTAGACTGCAGAGAGGGACAATCTTCAATTAAGATAAGAGAAAAAGCTGAAAAACATGTCAAGGGGGGAAGGGCTTTCATTGTTTTCATACAAAGAAAATTGTCCCCTTCTGTTATCTGTCCTGTCATACAACCAGACTCACATCTGAGAAGAGATGGCTTACACTAGGAAAAAGGGGCGGGGAGGGGAACTTTGCTTGTGAATATCTCATAAACCATAAAGGTTTGAGAGATAAGACTTATATCATTCTTCATGTTTTTTTAATGCCTACAAAATAAAATAAAGTTAAAACGAAGTATTACTATCCCTTTAAAAACAACTTTATTTTGATGGAAGATCAGATGTGGGGATATACAAGACAGTGCGCTGAGTTCTGAAACTCTTCTTGCTGATACAATCACTGTGAAAAACACTGTTTTGAAGGTCAGGTCTCTAATAGAGGCTGATGGTATTAGTTCAGACAGAGAAGACTGAAGAACCTCTAGGGCTAAACTCAAGTCCCATGGTGGAATCAAGTCTTTATATGGAGGAACTATTCTTTTTACCCCCTGAATCAATGTTTGAATTTCAGGAATAATGGCCATTTTCTTTTGAAAAAGAATTGACATGGCCGTGGTCCTTGAAGTATTAGATCTGGTATCTGAGGAAGACGCTAAGGATCTCTTATTGACAAATCTCTTAGATGGTGAAACCAAGTTCTCATTGGCCAGAAGGGAGCAATAACAATGGTTTGCACTCTGTTTCCTTATTTTGAGAAGTATTCTGGGAATCATAGCTAGTAGAGGGAAGATGTATATTAGTTTGTAATTCCATGGAATCGTTAGAGCATCTACTGCTATAGCTTGTGGATCTCTTGTTCCTGCACAGCATATTGGGAGTTTTCTGTTTCCCCTTGAAGCCATCATGTCTATGAGTCTGTGGTCTGTTAGCTGCAGGAATATTTCCTGTTTTTATTTCCTTTCCCCTGGGTCTGTGATCTTCCTCCCAATTCTCCACTCCTGGAATGTATATGGCTGACAATGCTGGAACAAGGTTTTCTGCCCAGAGGAGGATTTTTTTCGCTTTCATCCAAGCAGCTTTGCTCTTTGTTCTTCCTTAGTGATTTATGTAAGCCACCGCTGTGGTATTGTCGGGCTGATGGGAAGGTTCTTCAGAATTTTCTTCCATGTTGAAAGTGAGTGTAAATTGCACATAATTCCAGAATATTTATAGGTAGATGTGTCTCCAGTGTAGTCCACCAACCTTGAATGGAATGATGTTTGAATACTGCTCCCCATCCGAATAGGTTGGCATCTTTTTGGTATTATTTTCCATTCTGTTATCGAGAATTGTTTTTCTGTGGACAGGTTTGGACTTCTGAGCCACCACTGTAGTGATTGTTTAGTGGCCTTTGATGTAGTCATCATGTGGTGAAACTGGTTTGGATTCTTGGACCAATTGCAGTATAGATCCAATTGAAACTGCTCCTATTCTGGATACCATTTTCCCTACAATTTTCATGCAGTGTCTGACTGGGATTTCTGGTTGTCTGAGAAATATCTGGATTTCCTCCTGTAGTTTCTAAGTTTTGTTATAAGGTAATTTCACCCTTTGACTTTCAAAATCGAATATTACCCCCTGGATTTGTATCTTCTATGATGGAACCAATTGAGATTTGTTTAGATTGATAATTCAACATTGAGTCATCAAATTTTTATTGTTAGACGAAGATGTTGTTGGGTTAAAGGGTTAATAATGTCCAAAAAAAGTTTTTTTGCATCTAGAAGATCTTAAAAAGCTGAGCTTAATGCAAAAAAGTATCTCTCAAACCGCTGTGGTTTGAGTGATACAGGCATTTAAAGTTCGATGTCTCCTACTGACAGCTGTAAAGCTTCAGCAAGAGATCCGTTTCAGCCGACATGGACGCGCTTGAGCAGAGCCGCAATCTTGTTAGTTACAACGAATCCCTTCATTGGAATGGTCAAAAACGTGTGCTTGCAAACCAGGCACGCGTTTTTCAACACGGCTTGATCAGAGCTGCAATCTCGTTAGTTACAACGAATCCCTTCGTTGGAATGGTCTAAAATCTGTGCTTGCAAATCAGGCACACGTTTTTGACGAATCCAATGAAGGAATTCATTGTAACTAACGAGATTGAGGCTCTGCTCTAACTCCTCCGTGTCGGCCGACATGGATCTCTTGCTGACAGCTTTACAGCTGTCAGCAGGAGACATTGAACTTTAAATGCCTGTATCTCTCAAACCATAGCGGTTTGAGAGATACATTTTTTTGCATTCAGCTCAACTTTTTAAGCTCTTCTAAATGCAAAAAAAAACTTTTTTGGACATTACTAACCCTTTAATTCCTCGGACAAAGCTTTTAGTGACAGGTCATCCAGGTATGGAATCAAGTTTAGTCCCTTTGATTGAAGATGCGCCGTAAGGGTGCCATCACCTTGATAAATACTCTTTGTGCTGTTTCTAATCCGAAAGGGAGCGCCATGAATTGGTAGGTTTGCTTTTGGAATGCAAAGCAGAGAAATCTATAGTGTTTGGGCCATATCTGTAAATGGAGATATATATCTTTGATGTCTAGTGGTCTCATGAACTCTGCTGGTTCCATGGCTGCTATCACTGATTTGATTGCTCTAAGGAATCGATTTTAATGCTTTAAAGCAGAACTAACACCACTAACAAACATTGTCTTTAATAATTCCCTATCTGGTGACTAGCTGCTTAGTAGCGGTAGTCGCCAGAATTATTACCTCTTCACAGAGAAATTTGAAGTGATCCTCGGCTGACAGGCAGGATGGAGTGCGGACATCTTGCCCTGGTGAAGTCCGCGCGCCTGCGCTGTCAGTCCTTTCCGGAGCCGAATGGCTCCTAGCAACGCCTCCTACAGCCGTCTGGGACTGACAGCGCAGGCGCGCTGACATCACCAGGGCAAGATGTCCGCGCTCCGTCCTGCCTGTCAGCCGAGGATCACTTCAAATTTCTCTGTGAAGAGGTAATAGTTCTGGCGACTAGCGCTAGCAGCTAGTTGCCATATAGGGAATTATTAAAGACAATGTTTGTTAGCGGTGTTAGTTCCGCTTTAAGTTCAAAATTGGATGGAATCCTCTGTCTTTTTTGGGTACCATAAAAAGAATGGATTAAAAGCCCCTGAACTTTTGTTTTTTTGGCATTCGGAATTGCCAAGTTACTTGATGGAGTTCCTCTTTGAGTGTTTTTCATTTGGGTTCCCAGGACATGAAGAAACGAGGTGGTGGTAGTGTTGTGAACGGCATCCTGTGCCCTTCTTGCATCATTGTTGAATGTAGTGTCGGAACATTCCCCCTAGCAGACGCTCTCTGGGGAACTCTGAACTCCATGCTGTGGTAGGTTTGGGCTCAGATGACTTGGGCAAGTTTTTCTTATGAGCCCAAGCTGATTTTGTTTTGCAGTAACAAAATAAATCTCTGACATTGGATCTTGCTTGTTGGGAAGAACCTTTATTGTGATATGTAAAGCTTTTCTTTTTTGAAGTCAAATCTTCAAGGTTTATTTTGATGTAAAAACGTACTATTGCCTCCTGTAGCTTGACTGACAATTTTGTCCTGTTCTGTATCAATAACAATAAGCCTGTAAATGTTAAGGCTTTTTTGGAAGCAGAATCTGCATTCCATATTTTGAGCCATAAGGTACATCATGCTGCAACTATTTTTGCTAGTTCCAAGACTAATTCACATATATAGCTAGTGGCCTGTGGTAACCCATCAGTGGGAGTAGATCTATCTTGGGCTTGTTGTCTTGGATGGATGGATGGATATTTTGGTTTTGCCAAGCTTCTGTCACTCTGCATGCCCAAGCTGAAGCAAAAGATGCTCTAATAATCGCTCCCTGGCCTGAGAACATTAACTTATTCAATGTACCAATATTTTTGTCTACAGAGTCTTTAAGTACTGCTGCATTTTGTATTCGAATTGTTCTATTTTTAAACAATCTTGTATATTGTGGCGTCTACTGCTGGGAGGTTAGACCAAAGGTCTACTTTGTCTTTAGGGAATGGGTAAATATGTTCAAATTTCTTGGCAATTAACAAGGATTTATCTGGATTACACCATTCATTTGTAATTATTTGATGTAATTCCTCATAAGCAGGAAAAGAGATTGAAGATTTTTTTCTTGCATGATCCCCACATCCCTCAATGACGCTAGAGAAAAATCAATATGGCCTTCAGGCTTAAAGGGAACTGTCACTCCAGTAGTGTCTTATCTGCTGGTCTGCACCTCTGGAAGCAGACATGCTGACAAAGCCAATACAGCATTGTGAGCATCGTGTATTTAAAGGGATAGTAATACTTGCAAATTACTAATCCCCATATTGTAGTTTTGTTAAAAAGAAATATATTGCCCCCAGTGTCATCTCTCAAACCCTTATGGGGTTTATGGCTTCCAGTATCGGAAGCTTAAGGATTACTTTACTCGGGGGCACTTTTGAGAGGTAAAATAACGATTATTAAGCTAGTCGCCACCTGTCTATGTATTGCATGGCGTCTTTAGTTGATGTGGTAATTCCTCTTTAAAAAATAAATTAACTGGTTCAATTCCCGTCTCTCAAACATTTATAGTTTGAGATTTATAAGGTTTTAAGGTCCCCCTCCCTCTCCTTTCACTGACGTGAGCTGTAAAGCTGACAGAAGGAGATTCAAGTCGGACGACCAGACGGCGGCTCTTCAGCAGAGCCAAAATACAGCTATCTAAAAAGAATTACTTCAATGGAACAGTCTACAAAGTGTACTTGGTTTGCAAGCACACTTTGGAGACCGTTCCAATTAAGTATTTATTTTTAGATATCAGTATTTCGGCTCTGCTGGTCTCCCGACTCGAATCGACAGCCGACGTCAGTGAAAGGGGAGGGATGAGGGAACTTTAAAACCTTATAAAGCTCAAACTATAAATGTTTGAGAGACGGGACTTGGACCAGTTAATTTATTTTTTTTAATATCTAAATTATTACGTTATTAATATAAGACATTACTAACCTTAAGTTCGGCCCACTGGAGCTATTGTGCTAATTACGTTTTAGATGGGTGATTTTTTTTATTCAATCATGGCATATACAAATGTTAAATGCATATGAGGTGATCCTCAAACTAAGGCCGGGATTCATCAAACTGAGGGAAAAGCAATATGTCAAATGCGATTGCTCTTCACCAGCACTTCACTGCGATCATTGATGGATACCTTCGGGTATTCATCAATGATTTGTCGTGTTTCCCTGGTTAGTGTATGCGAAGCAGGGAAAATTGCATAAATAGTCCAGTCAGGTGATAAACCCACACATACGCAAAAATGTGTATGCATGTGTTCTCCCCATATATTGCAGTGGGATCCGCCAGTATGAAGCTGGCAGACCAAATTAGAGGATCTATCTGGGCATTGCTTATTGATGAATAAGCGATGGCTGATACAATTCAGCATTTGCTGAATGGGCAAATGGTTAGTGCACAAAGAGATCCTCTGAGTTGCTTGAGCATTAAGCCATTCACACCTTGATGAATCTAGGCCTAAGTGTCTTACGCGCTTCATGTCAGGCAGTGATTTCATGACAACAGTAAGATAATTGGATTATTAGGGTCTGTAAATGTTCCTTTAACCTCTTAAAGCGGAACTTTCAGATCTTAGTAAGTCGCCATGCATTCATTAAATGCATGGCGACTAGCTTGGAAATCGATGTCTTACCTTTAAAAAATCGCAGATTGTAAAGAAATCCTTATCTTTTGGGGACTGGCGGGTAGGTTATTGAGGTCTGAGCCTGCACCATCAGTCCCTTACGGTAACCATATGGTGCACTGCAGTGCTACTCAATGGACACCGGGACTGACAGCGCAGGCGTGCAGACAAGATGTCTGCTCTGTAGCTGGGTTCTGGTCTCCAGACGGCAAGGATTTCTTTACAATCGGCTATTTTTTTTAAAGGTAAGACATCGATTTACAAGCTAGTCTCCATGTGTTTAATGAATGCATGGCGACTTAGTAAAATCTGAAAGTTCTGCATTAAGAACCAGAGTGGTGTGCAAGAAACTGAAGTTAAGAATGGTGGAATTAAATATCCCATAGTATAATGTAAGGTAAAACAGTGCATTGTTTTTCTGTAGGTCAGCCTCTCTGTATGGGGTTGTACCAGATCTCATAGCTGTGCATATCCCATGTAAGATAGGAGGGTGGGAAGTTACTAGTCTGAGTGTTTCCCTTCTTCACAGAAACCCAATTTGAAGCAGAGAGTTGCCCTGAGTCAACTGAGACCCGAAGTCTGGACAGCAGAACTGGACGCAGCTCTTGACCGCTTTGCTTCAGATGTCAATCAAAACACTCTTTCTGTTTACTTCGACCCTCACATTGGACTCCGGGTGGAGCCAAACGTGCCAGCACAGGTGAGCCACATCTACTGTCAGCTATTGTATATGTACCCAGTGGACTACAGCTCCCATCATACACCACTCCAGCGCTCAGGTGGTTAAACAGGTATTTCCGCTACTTCCTTCTGCTCAAACATCTGTTACTGAACCAATCCAACGTTGACTCCACTGAGAATGATATAGCAAAACGATTTTTGGAGCAAACCAATTGCACCATAGAGGGGAGAAATAAAAATCCCTGTTAATTTATTTGGTGGTATTAACCAATTCAGTGCCACAGGGATTTCCAGATGCAATGCTCTGCAGTGCATTGAAGACTTCTCTGTTATTGTAAAGGTTAAATGCTCCATTTAAATCAAAGAAATTCTGTATTTGTCCTTGATAGTGCAATTGGTTTGCTCTTGAATTGCTTCGGATCTTCTCATCTCAGAACATGGGGCACAGTGATCTTAGTATCAGCTATTTTAGCCTCCTTTCTGTAGTTTAAAACTTTGTGTGCCAGAGGGTTACACAATGCAAGGCTTTGATTTAAATTAGACTCAAAGGGTTAATCTCTTCGCTCTTAAGCCTTTTCACCCCTCAGTTTAACCCCTTAACGTTGCGTGACTAGACAGAACCTTGTCCAGACATTAACCCTTTGAGTGTCAGAGTGGTACGCAATGCATTGCAAAGCAATGCGTTGCGTACCACTCTGGCACTCAAAGGATTAAGGACCGGTGACGGACCTGGCACGATATGAAATTCTGTGAGGCGATGTGGCTGCACGCTGCTCAGCCATCCCAGAATTCATTGCAATTAAACAAAAAAATGCTCCATGGTCTTTAACGGAGACCTTCCCATGGGTCAGGTGGTCGATAAGGGGTTAAAGTGGAACTATCACCCCAGATAAAGTCCCCTCCCAATAATCCTATACAATAATTCACTAGGATGTTTGTCAGAAGCTGTCATGTGCAGTAGGGATGGGTGCGTACACTTCAGTCCTGCGCAGTACAGACTGCCCGCGCTGCGGCTGATAAGGAGTTAGGGCGCTCCTAATTCAGACCGTAGTCCTCTCTGCGCATCTTCCTGTGACCAAGCAGTCCCAGTGCACAGAGAGGACTCCGGTGTGAATTCAGAGCTCCCCACTCCGTATCAGCAGAGGCGCGGGCAGTCTCTACTGCGCAGGACTGCAGTGTACGCACCCGTCCCTACTGCACATGACAGCTTCTGACAAACATCCTAGTCTTATTGTATAGGATTATTGGGAGGGGACTTTATTTGGGGTGATAGTTCCACTTTAACCCCTTATCGACCACCTGACCCATGGAAAGGTCTCCATTAAAGACCATGGAGCATTTTTTTTATTTGCAATGAATTCTGGGATGGCTGAGCAGCGTGCAGCCACATCGCCTCCCAGAATTTCATATCGTGCCAGGTCCGTCACCGGTCCTTAATCCTTTGAGTGCCAGAGTGGTACGCACACTGCAGTCCTGCGCAGTACAGACTGCCTACGCCGCGGCTGATACAGAGAGGGTCGCTCCGAATTCAGACCAGAGTCCTCTCTGCGCTTCTTCCTGGGACCAAGCAGTCTCAGGAAGGTGTGCAGAGAGGACTCTGGTGTGAATTCAGAGCATCCCTCTCCATATCAGCTGTGGCGCGGGCAGTCTCTACTGCGCAGGACTGTAGCGGTGGCACTGATTATTGATATAGAGATAAGTATATAAATAATAGTATTATACAGAATAACTCCAGAGTTATTAAGAAATCCTACTTCTGAGACCCACTGGCAGGTTTCTTGCTTTAGAAGCATCTATGTGCCTGTACCGTCAGTCACTTCCTGTTACCTTAAGGTACAATGCTACTCCTCCTCACCAATCCTGGAGGAGACCGGGATGGACAGTGCAGACTCACAGAAGTCTCTAAGGTAAGGTGTCTGTGCTGATGCCTGCCTGTTCGTCTCGTATCAAGTAGGATTTCGTAATAACGATGGATTATGATTATCGCCATATCAATTATTATTTGGGGGGCACTTTATTTGGAGGGATAGTTCCGGTTTAAACATATTTTCACTAGTTGCTACAGTTTAAGGTCAGATTACAATTTTAGATGTTTCTTTGTGAACAACCCACAAATGACATGCACAGGTTTTTTTTTTCCAGCAGACTCTGCGCTTTCAAAAGATACCACTGTGGATACCCCCCTAACATGACCAAATATTTATAACCTGAGTGTGAAATGTTTTTTATATAAATTATAATATCAATAAAATGAATGACAACTGTCATGGAGTGTATTTTTCAGTGTTCCACAGGGAAATCTTTAGGGTCCTAAATTTAGCATTAACTAACCTTTATTTAAAAAAAATAAATAAATAATAATAATGTCCCATAAAACATTGTTATAGTTCTGTAGAGGATAAAAAAACAAACTCTATGGCACAAATCCTATCTCTCAAACCGCTATGGTTTGAGAGATATTCACATTCAAAGTTCTCACCTTCTCCTGACGTCAGCGATGTGCTGACGTCAGGAGATCCTGGTCCGGGGACCGGCCGGCGGTTATTGGAAAATAATTACTTCATTGGAAAGGTCTACAAAGTGTGCCTGGTTTGCACACTTTGTAGACCTTTCCAATGAAGTAATTCTTTTTAAATAAAGCAATTTTGGCTCTTCTGAAGAGCCTCTTTGTGTCGGTCGACTTGAATCTCCTGCTGTCAGCTTTACAGCTCACATCATGACAAGTGCGAATATCTCTCAAACCATAGAGGTTTGAGAGATAGGATTTGTGCCATAGAGTTTATTTTTTTATCCTCTACAAAACTAAAAGCACTTTTTATGGGACAATACTGTCCCTTTAATACAGGATGTCCAAGATTTTTTAGTCATGGGCCACATGATCAGAAAGTTTCAAAGAATATGTGACACTAATCTTAATTGGTATTGGAGAAATATCACTCACCAGCATAAGGGAGACACGGTGCAGGAGGAGAAAGACGAGCCGAATAAACGGATGCACAGCTGTTACAGTTTTCAAAGTAGACAAGGAGTCAGACGGTATAGTTAAAATCACCTTTATTTGAATGATAATAGAAATGATATCAACAGTATTATAGAGCAGAGGGCGACTAGATAGGCTAGAGACTCTAGCAGGAATAGGAGCCACCACAATGTCAACCACAACTGCTGGAGACTAGGCTGGAGCCAACTGGTAGTCTCAAAGGTAATAACAGAGCCCAGGATAGAACTCAAAGTCTCCCGCAGGGAGATACCAGGGAGAACACTGACTCACGCCTGCAGTCAGTTAGGCCAGAGTCTGCCAGAGCCTCAGGTCCGCACCAAGATGGATGTCTGTGGGAAACGGGCAGCACAACAAAGCGAACAGACAGAGCCACAGGTCAGCACCAGTTAGGATAGTCAGACAAGCCAGGGTTATACATGGAGCGGGTAGTCAGCCAGAGCCACAATTCTGTACCAGATAGGATGTCCAATAAGAGTAGGCAACAATGGGAGGATATTAGGACAGAGCCCCAGGTCAGCACCAGAATGGATAGTCAGACAAGCCAGGGTCATACACGGAGTGGTTAGTCAGCCAGAGCCACAGGTCTGCACCCGACTAGATGTCTAAGACAAACGGAGCACACAGAGAGAATGGTCAGACAGAGCCACAGGTCAGCACCAGAATGGATAGTCAGACAAGCCAGGGTCATACACGGAGCAGTTAGTCAGCCAGAGCCGCAGGTATGCACTAGATTGGATGTCTAAGACAAATGGAGCGCACAGAGAGAATGGTCAGACAGAGCCACAGGTCAGCACCAGAATGGATAGTCAGACAAGCCGGGACATACACAGGAAACAGGAACAACTGGAACTAGAATAGCACTAAACAGCGTAAGGGTAACTGGATAGAAATCCAGTTCCCTTTTAAAAGGCAACCCAAGAAGTATATGGGTGGAGCTATCAGTCCCAAACAGTACAAAACAGAGGCCTGTGACATATTGCAACCTCGCGCCCGAAAGTGACACATGGCCACGAGATGCGTCAGAACACAGATCCCACTCCGCGTAATTCTATGGAGCAGGCCTGGTTAGCACGAGGACACGGATGGCCACTGAGAACGCCAAGCGCGCCTAGACCCAGACATTTCAGACCATCTATTACCTGCGTCATCCCACCAGTCGTCGTTGGCTCTAAGGTAACTGTGAAAGTACCCCCCATTTAAAGACTCCTCCTCCGAGGGTCTACCCGGGGTTTGTCTTGAAAGCAGGCATGAAACCTGTGCACCAACCTAGGAGCATGCACATCATTGGCAGGTGTCCAGGAGAGCTCCTCAGGACCATACCCTTTCCAGCGAATTAGATACTGAAGGCACCCTCTGACCCATCTGGAGTCCAGAATGCTTTGTACCACAAATTATTTGTGATTGCTAACCTTCACCGGAGCTGGCCAAACCGTACTAGTGGTATACCAGTTACAAACCAGAGGTTTGAGCAAGGAAACGTGGAACACATTGTGGATGTGCATAGAAGCGGGAAGCTTCAGAGCATATGCCACAGGGTTAATTTTGCGCAACACACAGAAAGGGCCAACAAATCGAGGAGCCAGCTTATTACACGGCACCTGGAGGTTCAGATTTTGGGATGACAGCCACACCCTCTCCCCTACCTGGAAGGTAGGTGCCGGCAAACGCCTACGGTCAGCCTGCCTCTTCTGCCGCTGCATGGAACCACGTAGGGTATGCTGTACCCGAACCCAAGAGGAACGGAGCGCCCTTAAATG
This sequence comes from Rhinophrynus dorsalis, assembly GCA_037306005.1. Taxonomy (NCBI): domain Eukaryota; kingdom Metazoa; phylum Chordata; class Amphibia; order Anura; family Rhinophrynidae; genus Rhinophrynus; species Rhinophrynus dorsalis. The sequence goes on along the minus strand of CM074721.1, from coordinate 538,154,640 downwards.
CTCATCCAGAGCCGGAATTTCCTGTGCCTGAAACACATCAGGAAGAACAGAGGGTTGGAACCCATAATTAATCAGAAAAGGAGAACTCTGTGAGGAAGAGTTCACGTCACAATTCTGAGCACACTCCGCGTAAGGTAACAGGGTAGCCCAATTATCCTGGTGGTCAGAGATATAACAACGGAGAAATTGTTGTAGGGCTTGGTTGGACCGTTCAGCCGCACCTTTCGACTGGGGTGCTGCTGAGCACAAAAGCATCTCCAAAACCGAGACACGAACTGGCTACCTCTATCTGAGACAATAACCCTGGGTATGCCATGGAGTCGAAAAACCTCCTTAGCAAAAACCACTGCCAGTTCCTGCACAGATTGTAGGCCTTTGAGTGGTTCAAAATGAGCCATCTTAGAAAATTTGTCTACGATCATTAGGATGACCGTGAAACCAGAGAATGCTGGTAAATCAACCATAAAATCTATGGACAGATGAGGCCACAGGGTGAAGAAAACCGACAGGCAAATGTTGAGGCGATTTATTTTGGGCACAACTAGTGCATGCTGCGGTAAAAGCCACACAATCGGAGCGAAGGCTCCGCCGCCAGAACAGTCGAGACAAGGACCAAATGTTAGAGGCATGGTAGTTTTCAAGTAGTTTAATGCGCAACTGAGTGGGAACAAAGCATTTCCCGCTAGGTTTCTCCTCCGAAGCGGATGTCTGAGCGGTCAATATCTGTTTTCCCAGAGATGTAATACATGGGTGTATAGTAGCCAAAATAGGTGAGGGAGGAACCTCTTCCTTAGATAGCTTGCAAAATTGGCGTGATAGGACATCCGCTTTCACATTCTTAGAGCCCGGTAAGTATGAGACCACAAAACTGAATCTTGATAGGAACAATGCCCATTTAACTTGGGGACAACAGGCATTTAGCCTCGGACAAGTAAATGAGATTCCTATGTTCAGTAAGAATCAAGATTGGGGAACTATTACCCTCCAGGAGGTGTAGCCATTCTTTCAGTGCCAGTATAATAGCCAATAACTAACTGTCCCCAATCTGGTAAACCTTCTCTTCCTTAGACAGTTTCTTCAAGATATACCTGCATAGGCGTAAGGCCTCCCCTGGGGCCGAGCTTTGAGAAAGGAGGGCACCTACTCCAATCTCAGACGCGTCAACCTCCAGTGTGAAGGGCAGGGTGGGATTGGGATGCACCAAAATAGGAGCTGCTGCAAATGCTGCCTTGAGGTCTTCGAAGGCACGTAACTCACTGAGGGACCATTCTGTAATCTTAGCACCCTTATGGGTCATATTGGTGATAGGTTTGACAATAGTCAAGAAATCCTTAATAAACCTTCGGTAATAGTTAGTGAAGCACAGGAATCTTTGAATAGATTTGAGTCCCTCAGGACGAGGCCATTGTAGCACAGCGGACAGTTTCTGGGGGTCCATGGCCAACCCAGAAGAGGAAATGATGTAGCCCAAAAAAGGTAACGGGTTTTGTGAAATTCTCATTCTCCAAATTGCAAAACAAGTTGTTTTCTTTTAACAAACTTAAGACTTTGGATACATCCGAGCGATGAGTCTCCAATGTAGGAGAGTGAATGAGGATGTCATCCAGACAGACCACAACACAACTTTTCAAAAGGTCTGTCAGTACATCATTGATAAATTCCTGTAAAACAGCAGGAGCATTGCAAAGACCAAAGGGCATGACAAGATATTCATAATGCCCGCTCGGGGTGTTAAATGCTGTCTTCCATTCACGGTCGTCCTTTATTCTGACCAGATTGTAGGCCACCCTTAAGTCAAGTTTTGTGAACATTTTTGAACCTTTGAGACGGTCATATAGTTCCGTAATCAGTGGTATAGGATAAGTGTTCTTAACCATTAATTTGTTTAAGCCACTGTAGTCAATACATGGGCGTAACTCTCCGTCTTTCTTTTTGACAAAAAAAATCCAGCACCAGAAGGAGATGTGGATTTACGAATTATGCCCCTCTCCAAAGCATCGGCAACATAGTCCTCCATCGCCTTGTTCTCCTCGATAGACAAGGGGCACCCAGGCATTAATTCTATCGAGCAATCGTAAGGCCTATGAGGAGGTAATGCTCCAGCCTGGACTTTATTAAAGACCTCCGTAAAGTGAGAATAGGCTTCCGGTAGGCCAGAAGACTCGGCATATGCAGTCAGGATTCGCCACAACTTGGACCCCACAACAGTATTTTGCAAGTACTCCAATCAATCCTAGGGTTATGTGCCTGCAACCAAGGAAACCCTAGGATGATGGCATAGTGAGGAGAGGAGATAACCTGAAACTTCAGGGTTTCTTAATGAAGGGCTCCCGCTTTCAGGGTTAACGGAGCAGTTTCATGGGTGATATGGGAAGGCAACAGAGGTCTGCCATAAATGGCTTCCACAGCCAGGGGAGAGTCACGTGACAGTAAGGAAATATCATTCTGGTCAGCAAAGGCGGCGTCCTTGAAATAATCTGCCGCACCCGAGTCTATTAATGCAGGCACAGAGATAGACTCATTGGCCCAGGTAAGAACCACCTCAAGCATGGGTTTATCCTGCGTAGCTTCAGGGGACTGAGAGATGCCACCTAAGAAGTAAACCTGCTTCTTTTGCAGCCACCAGCGGACAACAGTGCACACATTTTAGAGGAAAGTTGCCTCTGAGTCTGCTCTGTGTGTCCAGTGCACTGCCCGGATTGGTGGTGACGTTAGTTGGTTACTGTAACGGAAGCTAGAAGGGACTGCGTCGCCTTCCGCCATCATTCCCGAGTTTCTCCCTCTTGCCACCAGACCGGAAGTAATTTTGGCTAAACTCAAATAATTAATCCTTATTGCCCATTTCCTTGGAAGCAAGCCAGCAGTCCATGGTTGTCAGTCTCTTTGGGCCCAGAAATGTCCACAGTCTCTGGGGTTTCTTGGGATACCAGTTCCAGGCCCAGACAAGGGCTCCAGTAACGGTCTATGCTCCGTTACAGTTACCTCAAGGTAACGGAAGTTGTTGTCTGTGCAGGCGCTTAGAGCTTCTCTTGTAAGCTGTGTACCCTGGATGCCTGCAGAAGAAGCTGTATTACTTCAATAACGCTGACTTATTAAACATAATACAAGTATGCCTTTGCCTGTCGCTAGATTAGTAATGTATTAGGAGGGCAATATTATGAAGACAATAGTTCCGTTTTAAGTGTATCTTAATACAATTCTTAACTATAAGGTCCTGGCAGTCTGACAGGTGTTACTGGACTGCAAATACATGTGTGCTAATTACCTTACCATGGCCAGAGAACCCTAATGACCCCTATGAATTTTATGCTTTTGTTTAAGAGATAGCATGTATCTTTATTCAGTCCCGTCCGTGGAGGAGGCCATTACAGATGTTAGTATGAACAGAGGACCTGAAACTCTGCTCACTGGCCCTGGTAATCTTAACTCACTAATGACCAGAAGGCTGTCAAGTGCATTGCATTGCAAAGTGTTGCACAACCCTCTGGTCCTTAAAGTGGAGTTTTCACCTTATTTCAAGCTTGCATATTTGAAAATTGCATTAAAAACACCTAAATGTCATGTTAACCATATGATCAGCAAGTTTACAGTTCAAATGATATTCACACTTGTAACCGTATGCTAATGTATGCTAATTGTGGCACCAGTGAAGTCTTATATGCTAATTAAGCTATTCAGTGACATGTCATGTGCTAATGAAGCCTTGTCAGTGACGTGCCATATGATAATGACTATTTTCTGTGACTTTTCATATGCTAATGAAGCAATGTGCAGTACCAGGTGACTTTCACTTTCCCCAGAAATAAAAGTGTGACTATCGCCTAAACTAGACATCTGCTGGAATTTTGGTTAACATGACAAATAGGTTTAAAGGGATAGTAATACTTCGTTTTATCTTTATTTTATTTTGTAGGCATTAAAAAAAATGAAGAACGCTATAAGTCTTATCTCTCAAACCTTTATGGTTTGAGAGATATTCACAAGCAATGTTTCCCCTCCCGCCCCTTTTACCTAGTGTAAGCAATCTCTTCTCAGATGTGGAATCTGGTTGTAAGACGATAGATAACAGAAGGGGACAATCTTCTTCCTATGAGAACAATGAAAGCCCTGCCCCCCCTTGACAAGTTTTTCAGGTTTTTCCCTTATCTTAATTGGAGATTGTCCCTCTCTGCAATCTTCCTGGGCCCCTCCCTTCTGATCTGGCTGAGCAGTGTTACATCAGTAAAAGGGGCGGGAGGAGGATACTTTGTCATTAAATTACTCTTGAATTACAACTCTGACCGAATTGAAACAACACTCTCCAAAGTCCAAACACTATGATGATTAATTAGAGCTGCTTTTATTATGAAACACTACTGTCCCTTTAAAGGGATAGTAATAGATCGATTTAATGACATTTAATACTGTAGATAGTAAAAAAAAGTAAATACATTGAGCCCAGTCCGATCTCTCAAACCTTTATGGTTTGAGAGATATAAGATTACAAAGTTCCCCCTCCCTCCCCTTGCACTGATATCCGCTTTCTATCTTACAGAAGGAGATCCCAGTCCACAGACTGTCCTGTGGCTCTTAAGCAGAGCCGAAATAGCGCTATTTAGAAAGAAATACTTTATTTGAATGGTCTTCAACGTGTGCTTGCAAACCAGGCACACGGAGACCGTTTAAATGAAGTATTTCTTTCTATATCCAGCTGTTTCGGCTCTGCTGAAGAGCCGCAGGACGGTCTGCCGACCGGGATCTCCTTCTGTAAGCTAGACAGTGACGTTAGTGCAAGGGGAGGAAGGGGGTACTTATATCTCTGAAACCGTAAAGGTTTGAGAGATCGGACTGGGCACAATTCATTTTTTTTTTACTCTCTACAGTATTACGTTTCATTAAAACTATCTATTACAATCCCTTTAATGCAGTTTTCAAATATGCAAACTTGAATTAACCCTTTGAGTGCCAGAGGGGTATGGAACGCATTACAAAGGGTTAAAGTGAAATTTCCACTTAAGTCTGAAAAAACTACCAACAACTGTCATGTCCACCTCTATGGACGTGACACCCAGGACTGATTGAATCAGGAAGCAAGAAAAAAAAATTCATAGAGGTCATTAGGATTTCCTGGCCATATTAAGGTAAGACGGGGGGTGGTATTATTAGGTTGTGTTCTCGTTTCAGCCCCGATATTTCCTCGCTCACCTACTCACATTCCCTGGGAACATTTTGTTTAGAACGTGGAGCAGTTGATGTATTTCATTCGGAAGCAGCGGACCCGACTGAACCCCGAGAATATGGAGGAGACCCTGCAGTTTGGTTGTATTCGAGGGTCCTACATTGTGGCCTTGCTCAGGCTGATGAATGGACTCTATGCCCCGTACATATTCAGCAACACCACCTGGCCAGAGAGTATCCGCAACAACTTCTCCTCCCATGTGCACCGCTTCCTGGCTACGCTCACAGGTTGTTGTTCTCCTCTCTCTCGCTCTCGCTCTTCTTCTTCTTTCTCCCTCTGCATCATTCTCACTCTCACTCTCTTTCCCTCTGTCTTTCTTTGCTCCTCCCTCTCTTTTCCTCTCTTTCTATTTCTCTCACTTTATTTTTTTCCCTTTCTGTTTCTTTCTCCTCTCTTCCTCCCTCATCTTCTATCTTTCCCGCTACTCTGTCTTATTCCACCTCTCTTCCTTTCCCACTCTCACTGTTCCTCTTTCCTTCCCCCTCTCTTCCTTTCCCACTCTCACTCTTCCTCTTTCCTTCCCCCTCTCTTCCTTTCCCTCTCTCACTCTTCCTCTTTCCTTCCCCCTCTCTTCCTTTCCCACTCTCACTCTTCCTCTTTCCTTCCCCCTCTCTTCCTTTCCCACTCTCACTCTTCCTCTTTCCTTCCCCCTCTCTTCCTTTCCCTCTCTCACTCTTCCTCTTTCCTTCCCCCTCTCTTCCTTTCCCACTCTCACTCTTCTTCTTTCCTTCCCCCTCTCTTCCTTTCCCACTCTCACTCTTCCTCTTTCCTTCCCCCTCTCTTCCTTTCCCACTCTCACTCTTCCTCTTTCCTTCCCCCTCTCTTCCTTTCCCACACTCACTCTTCCTCTCTCATCTTCTATATTTCCCGCTACTCTGTCTTGCTCCTCCTCTCTTCCTTTCCCACTCTCACTCTTCCTCTTTCCTTCCCCCTCTTCCTTTCCCAATCTCACTCTTCCTCTTTCCTTCCCCCTCTCTTCCTTTCCCTCTCTCACTCTAACTCTTCCTCTTTCCTTCCCCCTCTCTTCCTTTCCCACTCTCACTCTTCCTCTTTCCTCCCCCCTCTCTTCCTTTGCCTCTCTCACTCTCACTCTTCCTCTTTCCTTTCCCCTCTTCCTTTCCCACTCTCACTCTTCCTCTTTCCTTCCCCCTCTCTTCCTTTCCCTTTCTCACTCTTCCTCTTTCCTTCCCCTTCTCTTCCTTTCCCACTCTCACTCTTCCTCTTTCCTTTCCCCTCTACCTTTCCCACTCTCACTCTTCCTCTTTCCTTCCCCCTCTCTTCCTTTCCCTTTCTCACTCTTCCTCTTTCCTTCCCCCTCTTCCTTTCCCACTCTCACTCTTCCTCTTTCCTTCCCCCTCTCTTCCTTTCCCACTCTCACTCTTCCTCTTTCCTTCCCCCTCTTCCTTTCCCACTCTCACTCTTCCTCTTTCATTCCCCCTCTCTTCCTTTCCCTCTCTTTCTCTTCCTCTTTCCTTCCCCTTCTCTTCCTTTCCCACTCTCACTCTTCCTCTTTCCTTCCCCCTCTCTTCCTTTCCCACTCTCACTCTTCTTCTTTCCTTCCCCTTCTCTTCCTTTCCCACTCTCACTCTTCCTCTTTCCTTCCCCCTCTCTTCCTTTCCCACTCTCACTCTTCCTCTTTCCTTCCCCCTCTTCCTTTCCCACTCTCACTCTTCCTCTTTCATTCCCCCTCTCTTCCTTTCCCACTCTCACTCTTCCTCTTTCCTTCCCCCTCTCTTCCTTTCCCTCTCTTTCTCTTCCTCTTTCCTTCCCCTTCTCTTCCTTTCCCACTCTCACTCTACCTCTTTCCTTCCCCCCTCTTCCTTTCCCACTCTCACTCTTCCTCTTTCCTTCCCCCTCGCTACCTTTCCCACGCTCACTCTTCCTCTTTCCTTCCCCCTCTCTTCCTTTCCCACTCTCACTCTTCCTCTTTCCTTCCCCCTCTCTTCCTTTCCCACACTCACTCTTCCTCTGTCATTTTCTATCTTTCCCGCTACTCTCTCTTGCTCCTCCTCTCTTCCTTTCCCACTCTCACTCTTCCTCTTTCCTTCCCCCCTCTTCCTTTCCCACTCTCACTCTACCTTTCCTTCCCCCTCTCTTCCTTTCCCACTCTCACTCTTCCTCTTTCTTTCCCCCTCTCTTCCTTTACCACTCTCACTCTTCCTCTCTCATCTTCTATCTTTCCCGCTACTCTGTCTTGCTCCTCCTCTCTATCTTTCCCACTCTCACTCTACCTTTCCTTCCCCCTCTCTTCCTTTCCCACTCTCACTCTTCCTTTTTCCTTTCCCCTCTCTATCTTTCTCTCCCCCATCCATCTCTCTCTCCTTCTTCCTTTCTGTCTCTCCTTCTCTCTCTCTCTCTCTCCCCATCTCTTTCCCATTCTCTGTCTCTGCATCATCTCTGTTTCTCTCCCCTCTCGCCCTCTCTTTCTCTCTCTCTGTCTATTCCCACTCCCCCTTACTCTCTCATTCACTATTACTCTCTCTGTGATTGCAACTATGTTCTCTTTCATATTATAGCAACTTGTATTTTAGCATCAGGGTTCCTTTAAAACCCTTGACACAATAATGCATACAGAACCACAAAAACAAATACACACACACACACACACACACACACACACACACATACATAAACACACACACACATATATAAACACACAGTGGCGTACTTTTTGAACTAAGTAAAGCAAGTGTATTGCACTGCTGGTTCCTGTTTTATTTAGAAGTTATCACAGCTCACATCACACTTCATTCTGGGCACTTCCGCATTCTGCGGCACACCGTATCTTCGGCACAGCTCTGAAAGACTTCCCAGTCCTGTAATTCTCCTCCCTCTCAGCTGTCTCAGGGAGCGTGTTCACGCTTCCCTTCGTAGTGGTGTGAATCATATCTATCTTTACAGCAAGCTCCGTTTATCATTATACTGAGCTTGTTCCACTTGTCTTTGTGCATATAGTTCACTGAGTATATTTCTCAACACCCTTCCCTAGGCCGCTCATCTAATGATCCTCTTCTTCTGTCCCCTCAGACACCAGGTACAAGTTGCAGGGACACACCGTCCTCTACATTCCCATTGAGGCCATGAAGCTAGGCGTCGAGGCAGCCATAAAAGACAAAGAGCTGGTGCAGAGGCTGGAAAGTGAGTATGGTGGCACAATCGACCAATCAGTTCTTATACATTGCTAGTGTCACTGACACATCCCTCTGATTGGGGAAGAGTTGTGACACACATGATTCTTGGAAGTTATAGGGTCAGTGATGCCTCCTTAGGGTCTCACACATAGGATTCATATAAGTTATAGGGTCAGTGATGCCTCCTTAGGGTCTCATACATAGGATTCATATAAGTTATAGGGTCAGTGATGCCTCCTTAGGGTCTCACACATAGGATTCATATAAGTTGTAGGGTCAGTGACACCTTCCTCTGAACTGAGAAGAGGACGTCTCACAAACAGGATTCCTTTGGTCAATGATACCTCCCTGTGATGTGATAAGAGGGTGTCTCGCACACACACACACACACATACACACACAGAGTTTTCATATAACTTATAGAGTCAATGATACCTCCCTATGATGTGATAAGAGGGTGTCTCTCTCTCACACACACACACACGTAGTTTTCATATAAGTTATAGAGTTAATGATACCTCCTTAGGGCTAGAGAAAAAGATGTGTCTCATAGGATTCCTTTAAGGTATAGTTTTAGTAACACCTCCCTCTGATGGGATAAGAGGACGTCTCACACATAGGATTCCTATAAGTTATAGGGTCATTGGCACCTCCCTCTGATGGGATAAGAGGATGTCTCAAACACACAGGAATCCTATAATGTATAGGGTTAGTGACACCTCCCTCTGATGGGATAAGAAGACATCTCACACAGGATTCCTATATAGTATACGGTCAGTGACACCTCCCTCTGATGGGATAAGAGGATGTCTCATACAGGATTCCTATAAGTTATTGAGTCAGTGACACCTCCCTTTGATGGGATAAGAGGACATCTCACACACACAGGATTCCTATAAGGTATAGGGTCAGTGACACCTCCCTCTGATGGGATAAGAGGATGTCTCATACAGGATTCCTATAAGTTATTGAGTCAGTGACACCTCCCTTTGATGGGATAAGAGGATGTCTCACACACACAGGATTCCTATAATGTATAGGGTCAGTGACACCTCCCTCTAATGGGATAAGAGGATGTCTCATACAGGATTCCTATAAGTTATAGGGTTAGTGACACCTCCATCTGATGGGATAAGAGGACATCTCATACAGGATTCCTGTAAGGTATAGGGTTAGTGACACCTCCCTCTGATGGGATAAGAGGACGTCTCACTCAGGATTCCTATAAGTTATAGGGTTAGTGACACCTCCCTCTGATGGGATAGAGGACGTCTCATACAGGATTCCTATAAGTTATAGGGTCAGTGACACCTCCCTCTGATGGGATAAGAGGACTTCTCACTCAGGATTCCTATAAGTTATAGTGTTAGTGACACCTCCCTCTGATGGGATAAGAAGACATCTCAGACAGGATTCCTATAATGCATAGGGTCAGTGACACCTGCCTCTGATGGGATAAGAGGACGTCTCACTCAGGATTCCTGTAAGTTATAGGGTTAGTGACACCTCCCTCTGATGGGATAAGAAGACATCTCAGACAGGATTCCTATAAGGTATAAACTCAGTGACACCTCCCCCTGATAGGATAAGAGGACGTCTCACTCAGGATTCCTGTAAGTTATAGGGTTAGTGACACCTCCCTCTGATGGGATAAGAAGACATCTCAGACAGGATTCCTATAAGGTATAAACTCAGTGACACCTCCCCCTGATAGGATAAGAGGACATCTCATACAGGATTCCTATAAGGTATAGGGTTAGTGACACCTCCCTCTGATGGGATAAGAGGACGTCTCATATAGGATTCCTATAATGTATAGGGTTAGTGACACCTCCCTCTGATAGGATAAGAGGGTGTCTCATACAGTATTCCTATAATGTATAGGGTTAGTGACACTTCCTTTTGATGGGATAAGAGGATGTCTCATACAGGATTCCTATAATGTATAGGGTTAATGACAACTCCCTCTGATGGGATAAGAGGACATTTCACACACACAGTATTCCTATAATGTATAGGGTTAGTGACACCTCCCTTTGATGGGATAAGAGGACATCTCATACAGTATTCCTATAACGTATAGGGTTAGTGACACCTCCCTCTGATGGGATAAGAAGATATCTCATACAGGATCCCTATAATGTATAGGGTTATTGACACCTCCCTCTGATGGCATAAGAGGACATTTCACACACACAGGATTCCTATAACGTATAGGGTTAGTGACAACTTCCTCTGATGGCATAAGGAGACATCTCACACACACAAACAGGGTTAGTGACACCTCCATGTAATAGAATAAGACAATGTATTACACACAGGATTCCTATAAGTTATAGGGTTAGTGACTTATTTTCCTGGTAGTATAAGAGGATGTTTCAGACACAAGATTCCTATAAGTTATTGGGTCAGTGACTCCTCCCATTGATGGGCTAAGAGGACATCTTACATACAGGTTTTCTATAAGTTTTAGGGTTAGTGACATCTCCTTTTTATGGGGTAAAAGGACATCACTCATGCACACAGGATTTGTATATGTTATAGGGCTAGTGACATTTCTATAAGTTTTAGGGTTAGTTTATTGCCTCTCTTAGAGGGTCACCTATCACCGTTCTGCTAAAATGGTAGTGTTAAATGTTTCTTATATGTTGCTATGGTCCATAATTCCTCCATATGATTTAATAAAAGCGTTCCCTTTATGATAATTAATTATTCCCTCTCACAGCTGTAATGGTCCACTGGACACGTCAAATCAAGGAGGTCTTGAGCGCTCAGGAGACAGTGGAGATGGGCGAGAGCTCGGGGCCCCTGGAAGAGATTGAGTTCTGGAGGGACCGGTGCACGGACCTGTCAGGAATCAGTAAACAGTTGGACAAACCAGGAGTCAAACACATTGAGCAAATCCTAGAAGCCGCAAAGTCCTCTTACGTGGGGCCATTTCAGAAACTGTCCAAGCAGATCCAAGTGAGTGAAGGGCACAGGGTAGTAATGGAGTGGGGGAGAGGAAAGCAATGGAAAGATGGCTATTGTATTTTGCAGGTCGCAACTTTTGTGCTTTGTAGGATAGTATGGTATATGTAGGGAGAATGTAGGGAGACCGCAACAGCAGAGGAAATAGACTTTAGAGTTAGTTTATCAGATGACTTAAAGGTAAGACAGTAACTAACATAAGACCTTATGTATGAAAGGAAATCGGGCAGTTTTATGAAAGACTATTTGCACCGTAGGGATAAAGGTAATCATCCTATTTATTCAAATGTGGGTTTTAATCTCTTGAATGCTCTGCTATTTCTTGGAGACTTGTCTAGCATTCATGAGGTTAAAGGGAAAGTAATACTTCGTTTTATCTTTATTTTATTTTGTAGGCATTAAAAAAACATGAAGAACGAGATAAGTATTATCTCTCAAACCTTTATGGTTTGAGAGATATTCACAAGCAAAGTTTCCCCTCACTGACCAAAACGGTGAAGTCTGCCATCTAGCTGTCAGATTCGGAATCCGGTCTGCAGATCAACCAGTGGCTCTTCAGCAGAGCCGAGATCGCAAGATGTAAAAATAACTATTTCATTGGAAGGGTCTAAATAGTGTGCTTGCAAACCAGGCACACTTTGTAGACTATTCGAATGAAGTAGTTCTTATGTCTCGCGATCTTGGCTCTGCTGTAGAGCCACGGCCGGTCCACAATCGCAAGATATATGAAGAACTACTTCATTCGAATAGTTTACAAAATGTGCCTGGTTTGCAAGCACACTTTTTAGACCCTTCCAATGAAATAGATATTTTTATATCTTGCAGTGTCGGCTCTGCACGCCTTTCGGGGAGTCCGGAACCAGAATAAAAAAAAAAAAAATGCTCCGTGGTCCTTAAGTGACCGCAACGAGCCGATCGGCCGGTCGTTAAGGGATTAAACCTACTTTGCATAGAAAATTACCTAAAAACACACAATAAAAAGTCACCTAGCACCACAGCCAATCACAGCACCCCAAAATATCAAGTTCAGTCAGAAAACCCAAAATAACTGACACACCTTTGTCTATGTTCCATGAACTAGATCACAGGACCCAGGAGTGAATGCAATTTAACTCATGTTATCCCTAGCTCTCTATCTTGTTTTCCTCTACGGTGGTTTTCTACTCTGACTTGTGTGATGTTCTCCTAAAAAAGTAGTTAGATTTTAGGAGGAAAATGTTGCAATTTAACACACGTTATCCCTAACTCCAACATTTGAATGGCTCTGGGGTTAGCTTTCACATTGATATTTTGATATTTTGGTGACAAATGTCGTGTTTTCTTACTTGTGGGAACATTTGCATCACATACTTGAGTTAAAAAAAACACTTTCACCAGTTTTTTCTGCCGGCGCCAACATTTGGATCGAGCCCTTCATCTGTAGTTACTACTGTCATTCGAGGTCCATCTGAGGTAGCTTGTCAATTAGCTGCTCATTACCTGGGTATAAAACACTGTTTCTCCCTGACGACTGGGTCAGTTCATTGTTCCTGTTGTTTAATTCTCAGACTGACTTTTGTTTGCTGCCTGCCCTGACCTGTGGTACCGTGTCTGACTACTACCTTGTCTGATTCTACATTCCTATTTCTGTTCCTGCCTAGCCTCCGTGCACAGATTCACAGTCCAGGTGGCTTTTTACCTGGTCACCCTGGGTTGTGTTTATCCGCAAGGGTAAGCGACATCTCTGCACTATGGACTCCTATCAAAGTAAACTGTTACAGAATGAACTGACCACTGTGGAGTCCGCTTTCCACCCTTAACCAGCAATTGCCCAGCCTGGCTCAGACTATTTCAGAGCTGCAGCAAGAACTTTTGATTCTTAAAGGGACAGTACACCCACCACACCCAACCGTGGAACCTGTATATCCTGAGCCATTTGTTATAATGCCTGAGAGATTTGATGGTAGTTGTGCCTCCTTCCAGTGCTTTAAAGTGGATTGTGAGTTGTTATTTGCCTTGAAGCCTCGGACATATGCCACTTATTATATCAAGGTTCGCACGGCTATCAACCTGCTGTCTGGACGGATCACGATATGGGCACACGAGATGTTGTTGCCCAGGAATCCTGTCCTCGACTACTGGGGGTTCTTTATGACTGCTATGAGCTCGCAGTGCACGACTTCTAGAAAAAACAGTGTTCCTAGGTCTGTTTCGCATTCACACGGATCATGGCTTCACCGAGAAAGAGATATCCCGTACCTGAGCAACACCTCCATGTTGTCGCCACATGGACAGGTTTCAAGAGACACTCCTGAGGTATCCTATGCTCCTTCCCTAGACACTGAGGAATCAATGGAGATAGGGCTCATCTGGACTCAATTGTCTTCTGGTGAAAGAGAGTGGAGGAGAGGCTGTGGCCTCTGTTTTTATTGTGGAGAAAGAGGGCACTTAATTTCCCTCTGCCCTACACGTCTGTCTAGAACTACACGTGTGGACACGGTCTATGTTCGCCCTGTCAAGTCAGCTGACAACTATCAGGCATCAAGGATGCTGTTGCACTGGAGCATGTTTGACACCTCAAAGCAGTACTTGTATCTCTGAAGAATCTTCTTCTGCTATTCCAGGTGAACCTGCCTTTGGAATGCCTGCTCAGCCACTGGCCCTTCGTTTGGGTACTGCTCAGGTCCACCTTGTCATCACTGCACCTCAGCCTGAACCTGCACCCGAGATCCTTGAGATACCCCTACCACTTGATCCAGAGGCTCCTCCTCTCCCTTCTAACGATACGATTGTTCCAGAAATCACCATCACCTCTGCGGTGGCAAGCACCAACACCACTTCCTGTCCTGCAGGACAAGTCCTGCCATCTGACAGTGCCATTTGAGGCATAAGTATAATCCTCTGCAGGCAGGATCTTGAGATGTTTGAAAAGGCATTACAAGCTGCGAATACCTCCCCTGCAAGTTCTTTGAAAGCATCTAAGACTAAAAAGAATAGGAAAAAGGGTAGAGTTGCCATCCTGCCATACAACATCTTTGACTTTTCCGAGGATGTTGGCAACTTTGATTCAGAGGTCAATGTGGCATCAAACGAATCTAGTTCGGGTACTGTCACAGTCTGCCACGGACTGGGCAGACTGCCAGGCGTGGTCACCCCTCTGGCAGGTCATGGTGGACTTGAACCAGAGTTTTCATGTTCTCTGGTCCTGCTTCTTGTCTTTGAGCCACTGCTGAACCTGTTCTATCAGTGTGGATCCAGCCCTGTATACTTGCCTTGCCTGCAGCACTAGGGGGCTGGACTGATGCTATCAGATTTCATCAGTAGTTACTCCTGTCATTCAAGGTCCACCTGAGGTAGCTTGTCAATTAGCTGCTCATTACCTGGGTATAAAACACTGTTTCTCCCTGACGGCTGGGACAGTTCATTGTTCCTGTTGTTTAATTCTCAGACTGACTTTTGTTTGCTGCCTGCCCTGACCTGTGGTACTGTGTCTGACTACTACCTTGTCTGATTCTACATTCCTATTTCTGTTCCTGCCTAGCCCCCGTGCACAGATTCACAGTTCAGGTGGCTTTTTACCTGGTCACCCTGGGTTGTGTTTATCCGCAAGGTGAGCAACATCTCTGCATTATGGACTCCTATCGAGGTAAACCGTTACAGAAAGTCAGTTATCATTAAGTTCCATCATCATCATCATCATCAGTTGTTGGCTTTCTGAGATTGAATGGGATTGTAGTTATCAACAGCTGCAGGGCCTCAGGTTGCCTGGCCCTGCCCAAGATCTATAGATAACAGCCTTACCTGTTTATTTGAGGGGCGTTTCACTTACTAACACTTACTTTCTCCATTTGTGTGGTCTGATTGTAAAACAGATACATAACCAATTACTAAGGAACATCTCAAGGACAATATTTAATTATAGTTCTTATTTAAAAAGCATCTAACAGGAAAAAACAACATATGTTAAAGTTTTGTCTGGGAGAAATTGTGTTATAAATTTACAGCCCTAATCACAAAGGTCTGCCCTGTGTTTTCGTCCACACATCCTTCTGCAATAGCTGAAGCTGCCAATGGCAGACTCATTGCTGTTGGCTGTACAAGTGGATGATCCATCACAGCAGTCAACAGTAATCATCAGCTGCCTCTATGGAGCTCACAGCAACAGCTCTAGGGAATGAGTGGGGTGATGTACACTGAAGGCTGTACGTTTATAGTGCTGGTACAGCCAGAGGTGGGACTAGCAGTCTGATTATCATTTCTATTGGCTGTACATGTGAGTGTGACATCA
This sequence comes from Rhinophrynus dorsalis, assembly GCA_037306005.1. Lineage (NCBI taxonomy): Eukaryota > Metazoa > Chordata > Amphibia > Anura > Rhinophrynidae > Rhinophrynus > Rhinophrynus dorsalis. The sequence continues at coordinate 538,139,054 of CM074721.1, read as the reverse complement.
TGGAACCCAATTAAAATAATCAGCTTCCTCTTTGGAGGTCACATTAAAATTTCTGGGGCGTAGTAGCTCAGTGGGGACCTGAACACGAGAGGTTGAATGTTTATAGTGCTGACACTGACAGGAGTGGGAGTAACAGTATCGGCCTTTTTCCTATTGGCTGGGTGTGGCATCACAGCAGCAAATAGGAATCCTCAGATTCTTCTGTGGAGCTCACAGCACCAGTGGGGAGGAGAAGCCAATGGAAGACCTGTGCACTGTGTGATGTAAGTGGTGGCAATAGCAATGATTAACTAGTAATATATATATATATATATATATATATATATATATATATATATATATATACATATGTGTGGGTATAATTATTTTTTCATGTTAATTGCCCTTTAATGCCATTCCCCATGTACTATTTGCTCCTCCCTCTAGGACGGTTCGGTCCAGGCCCAGTCTAACCTGGCCTTCCTGTCAGTGCTGAAACAGCCATTCGAGGAGCTGACATCACTTCAGTTGAAGGACATCCCGGAGAAGCTCCCGCGGCTGATCAGTCTGGTTCGCGTCATCTGGGTCAATTCACCCTATTACAACACCAGTGAGCGTCTCACCTCGCTCTTCAGCAAGGTCAGAGGTTAAGTAGCGGTAGTGATGGGTTCAGAAGGTCCCCACACAAGCTTTTGTTTTATATCTCTTAGAGTCCGATGTCCCAGAAATAATTCTGGGACAAACAAACTGGACCATAGGGGGCAAGTAAAACTTCACTGACTTAAATGGGACTTTTAATCCCTTTAAAGCAGTGGTTCTCAACTCCTGTCCTCAGGACCCACTAACAGGCCAGGACTTAGGGATTTATCTGCTAGAGCACAGGTGTGGTGATCAGAGGCTCATTCACATTGATTAACTCACCTGTGCGCTAACAAGGAAATCATGTGATCAGAGGCTCATTCACATTGATTAACTCACCTGTGGTCTAACAAGGAAATCGTGTGATCAGAGGCTCATTCACATTGATTAACTCACCTGTGCTCTAACAAGGAAATCATGTGATCAGAGGCTCATTCACATTGATTAACTCACCTGTGCGCTAACAAGGAAATCATGTGATCAGAGGCTCATTCACATTGATTAACTCACCTGTGGTCTAACAAGGAAATCGTGTGATCAGAGGCTCATTCACATTGATTAACTCACCTGTGCTCTAACAAGGAAATCATGTGATCATAGGCTCATTCACATTGATTAACTCACCTGTGCGCTAACAAGGAAATCATGTGATCAGAGGCTCATTCACATTGATTAACTCACCTGTGGTCTAACAAGGAAATCGTGTGATCAGAGGCTCATTCACATTGATTAACTCACCTGTGCTCTAACAAGGAAATCATGTGATCAGAGGCTCATTCACATTGATTAACTCACCTGTGCTCTAACAAGAAAATCGTGATCAGAGGCTCATTCACATTGATTAACTCACCTGTGCGCTAACAAGGAAATCATGTGATCAGAGGCTCATTCACATTGATTAACTCACCTGTGCGCTAACAAGGAAATCATGTGATCAGAGGCTCATTCACATTGATTAACTCACCTGTGCGCTAACAAGGAAATCATGTGATCAGAGGCTCATTCACATTGATTAACTCACCTGTGCTCTAACAAGGAAATCATTAAATCCTGGCCTGTTAGTGGGTCCTGAGGACAGGAGTTGAGAAACACTGCTTTAAAGCAAGAGTGGACTTTAATGCATTGCATAGCAATTTGTATGAGAACTCTCTAGCATACAAAAACAGGAAAAAGCGGCTCAGATCGAGAGGGGGTTTAACTTATATCCCCAAAAGCGTCAGTCCTTTTATATTCAGGGTAAATATATTTAAACTGAGTGACTCTGTCTTCATGTACGATATAAATGTGCTGGTTTATTGGGCTCTCTGACCCCTCAATGTAGACACTCTTTAAAGTTGTAACCGCACCTACTTCAAATCACACAACAACAGACAATATTAAAATCCAAAGTCATATACCTTTATTTATTTCTTCCGATAATAACAATTTCTTTTCCAAGACCACACTGCATTGGAAGGGCAGCTATCAGGTTACGGCAAGGTGACAGATTTGATCGACATGTTTCGCGTACTAGCGCTTAATCATAATTGCCCTCCCAATCCAGTGTGGTCTTGGAAAAGAAATTGTTATTATCGGAAGAAATAAAGGTATACGACTTTGAATTTTAATATTGTCTGTTGTTGTGTGATTTGAAGTAGGTGCGGTTAAAACTTTAAAAACTCTCTAGCATTCCAGAGGTTAAAAGTTCTATAGAAATCTGTGTGGATGTTTATTGGTCCCCTATGAGGCAGTTGGTTTGCCCCAGAATTACTCCAGTTTTCTTAGTACATTAGCCTTATTTTCTTCTTCCTTTAAAGGGATAGTAATGTTTCAAAATAAAAGCAGCTCCAATTAATCTTCATAGTATTTGGGCCATGGAGAGTGTTATTTCAATATTGTCAGAGTTGTAGTTCAAGAGTAATTGAATGATAAATTATACCCCTCCCGCCCCTTTTACCTAGTGTAAGTCACCTCCCCTCAGATGTGGAATCTGGTCTCTTGACCGGACAGGTCACAGCAATCTTCTTACTGTGATCATAAGGAAAACCCCGCCCCCTTGACAGGTTTTTCATGTTTTTTTCCTTATGATCACTGAAGATTGTCCCTCTCTGAGATCCATCTGGCCATTCTTGTTGCTCTGAGGTGAGCAGTGTTACACTAGGTAAAAGGGGCGGGAAGGGGATACTTTATCATTCAATTACTCTTGTAATACAACTCTGATAGTATTGAAATAATCCTCTCCATGGCCCAAATTCTATGAAGATTAATTGGAGCTGATTTTATTGTGAAACATTACTGTGCCTTTAAGAATGTGCCTATCTGGCACTCAGATGGTTAAATTAAGAGCGGGATGTGTATGTGGTGGTGGTGGGGGGACAGCAGATCAGCTGTTAGAAGTCAGAAAATAAACGGGTTGATCCAACTGTACCCCGACTATATTTAACCCCCTTCAACACTAGAGAGTTCTAGGAATGCGCTGGAAATTTCTCTTGCATATTAGTAAAGAAATGTAAGCAGCACCAGTCCTGACAGTAACATACGTTGCTTCACTCACCAACATGCATGGGAACACGGTGCATAGCGGAGAGATGAACCGGAACATCAGAACTGCAAAAACAAGGAAAAGAAATCCACTGCACTCAAGTATCCTTCATGTAAAATCATGTCTTGTATTTGAAATGGAACACAGAACACCGAGGACTCATAGTGTCTCGCGTTTCGCACATACAGTGCTTATTTATAGACTCATGAGTGTACATACATACATAAGCACTGTATGTGTAGAATGCATGAGACTACGAGTCCTCGGTGCTCTGTGTTCCATTCTATATAATAATTCGCTAAGTATGTTTGTCAGAAGCTGTCATGCTCAGTAGAGATGGCTGTGTGCTCTGCAGTCATGCGCAGTATAGACTGCCCGCACCGCGGCTGATACGTAGCAGGACGCTCCGAATTCAGACTGGAGTCCTTTCAGCGCACAGGAAGAATCTCCATCCTATATTATAATTTGCTAAGTATGTTTGTCAGAAGCCATCATGCGCAGTAGAGATGGCTGCATGTTCTGCAGTCATGCAAAGTATAGACTGCCCACACCGCGGCTGATACGTAGCAAGGCGCTTCAAATTCAGGCAAGAGTCCTCTCTGCGCACAGGAAGGATCTCCATCCTATATTATAATTCGCTAAATATGTTTGTCAGAAGCAGTCATGCGCAGTAGAGATGGCTGCTTGTACTTCAGTCATACGCAGTACAGATTGCCCACACCGTGGCTGATACGTAACAGGGCGCTCCGAATTCAGACCAGAGTCCTCTATGCGCACAGGAAGGATCTCCATCCTATATTATAATTCGCCAAGTATGTTTGTCTGAAGCCGTCATGCGCAGTAGAGATGGCTGTGCATGCTGCAGTCGGAGCGGGACGCTCTGAATTCAGACCGTAGGACTATGTTCTGAATTCGGAGTGCCCCGCTCCGTATCAGCCAAGGTGCGTTCGGGCAGTCAGTACTGCGCATGACTGCAGTGCCGCCAGTGTTGGCCTGTGTACACGGGCTTTAAAACTAGCATCAAATAAAAGAAGTGATTTTACGTGAAGAATACTTGAGTGCAGTGGATTTATTTTCCTTGTTATTGACCTTCTTTTGCATTCAAGGGGTTATAAATCATGAGGAGTTTGGGGAATTCGGCCCCAATGGTCCAGTAAGTTTACCCCAGAATTGTTCCACTTTTATCTTTACTTTTTTGCCCATTCTGTTAACTGATATCAATCCTACTCCCTCCCCCAGATCAGTAATGAGCTGATCCGCCTGTGCAGCCGCGAGGTGTCTCTGGAACGTGTATTCCATGGCTATATGGCATCTAGTCGGCAGGTGCTGAAGGACTGTATCCAGTGCTGCCTGGCATGGAAGGACCATTACATGAGAGCTGCCAACGTTCATCAAAGGTATGAGATGCCCCTCGGGACTGGACTTTGTCATCCTCCCAGGTTATGTCTCTCCCCTGGCTGATAAGTCATTCAAAATGAATTACATTTCATGCTTTCACACAGCAGCAGAGCAGTTAGTATCATGTTCTATCAAGGACTGTAGTCAGTGACTCACCTCTCCCACAGAAAAACTGTGTAGACACCAGGTGGCACTGAAAGGGTTAATATATAAAAAAAAAAAAAAACAACAGTCTGAATGGTAAGTTTTGGATGAAGCATCTCCCAACAGCAAAGGCCCTACATTATTTGTTTTTTCCCCCATAATAAAACATTACTTCTCTTTCGATGGGGGAAATAGTAAGTATTAGAAGTAGCCTGTGTGGACGACACTTACTGTTAAGAGTTGTTTCTTTAAAAAATCATTACAATTCAAACTCTCTTTTTTTTTTTTTTTTTTTTTTTTATGTTAACCTGTTGGCTACAGCACCATCTGGTGTCCACACGGGCCACAGTGCCACTGCCAGCCGGTCGCAGGGCAGTCATACACAGTAGAGACTGCCTGCATCACGGCTGATACAGAGTTGGAAGCTCTGCACATGGCTGAAGCACGCGCAGCAGTCTCTACTGCGCATGACTGCGTCGTTACACACGTTTAACAAATTATTATATAGGTTAGGAGAGGTGATCCACTGACTTCAATTCACAATAGAATTTGATAGTAACAGCTTCACCACTCTGTGACAGTTTAAACTGTTTTAATACACCTTAAATAAAGGGGTGGGCAACCTGACACCCGCCAGCTATTGAGGACTAGACGAAGGCTAGCTGGCGATTATGGGCATTCTAGCCGTCTACAGCTGGAGGTCATAAGGCTGTCCACCCTGTTTTAATATCTGTGTTAAATGCTTGCAGCTGGTTTTGATGATTAATTATTTGGCTCTAGAGGAGGCCAAGAGAACACTGAAATAATTATGACTGTGTCAAGAGCAAGTAGCTGATTCATATCCCTCCCTGACAGTTAATTATTTTGTATTTTAGGTTTTCCAAGATAGGATGGGTTTTGGATCAAACCAGCATTTTTGCTCAAGTTGATGCCTTCATACAACGATGTAAAGATCTCCTGGAGGTAACTGTCTGGCAGACACAGTAACAAGGGCAAGAGGGGGGAAATGTTGTCTTAAAGGCTCTGACACCTCCTCCTGCAGGGTGAGACCGTGACACAGTGATATGGAGCTATGTCTTTGTCACTCCTCCTGCAGGGTGACACAGTGACGCAGACAGACGGAGCTATGAGTCTGTTCCTCCTCCTGCAGGGTGACACAGTGACACAGACAGAAGGAGATATGAGTCTGTCCCTCCTCCTGCAGGGTGACACAGACAGAAGGAGCTATGAGTCTGTCCCTCCTCCTGCAGGGTGACACAGTGACACAGACAGAAGCAGATATGAGTCTGTCCCTCCTCCTGCAGGGTGAAACAGTGATACAGACAGAAGGAGATATGAGTCTGTTCCTCCTCCTGCAGGGTGACATAGTGACACAGACAGAAGGAGCTATGAGTCTGTCCCTCCTCCTGCAGGGTGACACAGTGACACAGACAGAAGGAGATATGAGTCTGTCCATCCTCATGTCGGGTGACACGGAAGGAGCTATGAGTCTGTCCCTCCTCCTGCAGGGTGACACAGTGACACAGACAGAAGGAGATATGAGTCTGTCCCTCCTCCTGCAGGGTGACACAGTGACACAGACAGAAGGAGATATGAGTCTGTCCCTCCTCCTGCAGGGTGACACAGTGACACAGACAGAAGGAGATATGGGTCTGTCCCTCCTCCTGCAGGGTGACACAGTGACACAGACAGAAGGAGATATGAGTCTGTCCCTCCTCCTGCAGGGTGACACAGTGACACAGACAGAAGGAGATATGGGTCTGTCCCTCCTCCTGCAGGGTGACACAGTGACACAGACAGAAGGAGATATGAGTCTGTCCCTCCTCCTGCAGGGTGACACAGTGACACAGACAGAAGGAGATATGAGTCTGTCCTTCCTCCTGCAGGGTGACACAGTAACACAGACAGAAGCAGATATGAGTCTGTCCCTCCTCCTGCAGGGTGAAACAGTGATACAGACAGAAGGAGATATGAGTCTGTTCCTCCTCCTGCAGGGTGACATAGTGACACAGACAGAAGGAGTTATGAGTCTGTCCATCCTCATGTCGGGTGACACGGAAGGAGCTATGAGTCTGTCCCTCCTCCTGCAGGGTGACACAGTGACACAGACAGAAGGAGATATGAGTCTGTCCCTCCTCCTGCAGGGTGACACAGTGACACAGACAGAAGGAGATATGAGTCTGTCCTTCCTCCTGCAGGGTGACACAGTAACACAGACAGAAGGAGATATGAGTCTGTCCCTCCTCCTGCAGGGTGACACAGACAGAAGGAGATATGAATCTGTCCCTCCCCCTGCAGGGTAACATAGCGACAGACTGCTTTTCTGGCAATGTCCACTCCTCTGCTTTGAGACTGGGATCTAATCATTATGGAGCTCTGGCTTTTTGCGTCCTGCCTCTATCTCTATAAAAACCCCATTCAGCCTGGCAGCGGGGGAGCTGTTAGCGGCCGTGCTCGCGTGGCATGTTGCCATGGCAATGAAGCATGTAAAGGACACATCTCGGAGCAGTACCTGCAGTTTGCCAGAACAGAGGGTGGGTAGAGGTCAGAATAACCCTTTCTCTGCTAAACTGAGAGCACTGACACCTCTGCCAAAGAGAACGGGCTAACTATTCGAGTGCCAGAGAGGTAGCCAAAGCATTGGGTTGGATACCTCTCTGGCACTCAAAAGGTCCATTTAAAGCCACCAAATGACCCTGAAAGGGAAGAGTTACAAATGACGAAAACACTATATGGGCAGCGGGCAAGAAAGTAGAGAATTAGCTGTTCGTTGAAAGCCATAAATGTATCTGTTATTAAAGGGATAGTAATGTTTCATAATAAAAGCAGCTCTAATTAATCATCATAGTATTTGGACTTTGGAGCGTGTTATATCAGTTTTGTCAGAGTTGTAGTTCAAGAGTAATTCAATGATAAAGTATCCCCCTCCTGCCCCTTTTACTGATGTAACACTGCTCAGCCAGATCAGAAGGGAGGTGCCCTGGTAGATTGCAAAGAGGGACAATCTTCAATTACGATAAGGGAAAAACCTGAAAAACCTGTCAAGAGGGGCAGGGCTTTCATTGTTCTCATAGGAAGAAGATTGTCCCCTACTGTTATCTGTCTGGTCTATGGACTGCATTCCACATCTGAGAAGAGATTGCTTACACTAGGTAAAAAGAGGCGGGAGGGGAAATTTGCTTGTGAATATCTCTCAAACCATAAAGGTTTGAGAGATAAGACTTATATCATTCTTCATGTTTTTTTAATGCCTACAAAATAAAATAAAGATAAAACAAAGTATTACTATCCCTTTAACCCTTTGAGTGCCAGAGGGGCACGGAACGCATTGCAAAGCAATGTGTTCCATACCCCTCTGGCACTCAAAGGGTTAACCATGTTTTGTTGCAACAACCATACGAGCCCCTTGATAATAAACAGCAAATACTCCTAAAGTAACACCGCAGTCGGGCAGACACATGAAAGTGGGTGCTGATTGCTCTGCTGAATTAGGCGCAATCGCCAATTGTCTAACAAAACAACGTTCTCACCACACCCACGTTTTGAAAAACATTTGCTAAAAAAAGAACAAACGTTCACTAATTCAGAAAAGCATGAACGGTTCAGTAACATTTTGGAACTAATACATTTTCCATCAAAATGACATTGTAAATAGCCCTGTGGGCTTTATGTTCAGAAGTATGGAGAAGTAATACTGAGGCACATTAGCTGTTCCGTAGGGGAGAAATACATTTTCCCAAAATTCCCATTGATTGGAAAGGGAAGCATTGGATTCAAGAGGTTAATTCACTGGGAATGTGGGGGAAATGTATTTGTTCCCTATGGTGTTGTTTGTTTGCTACAGAATTGCTTTTCTTTTGTTTTGTCCATCTGGCGATCTGTGAGGTCTTTTAGTCTCTGATACCATCTACTGGTCTATTCTTCTGCTTTACAGACAATACAGACTGCAGACCTCTCATTTTGCTGTAGTATTTATGTTTCCCATTATGTATGTCTATCTAGCAATCTAGTTATCTATAAGTTTGTCTATATCTATATAATTACTGTGTGTAACAGAAGCACTTACCTAGGTAGGAGTCCATCATACAGCAGTCAGGTGTATCTATATAATTACTGTGTGTAACGGAAGCACTTACCTAGGTAGGAGTCCGTCGTACAGCACTCGGGTATCTCTATATAATTACTGTGTGTAACAGAAGCACCTACCTAGGTAGGAGTCCATCATACATCAGTCAGGTGTATCTTTATAATTACTGTGTGTAACAGAAGCAGTTACCTAGATATGAGTCCATCACACAGCAGTCAGATGTATCTATATAATTAGTGTGTGTTTCAGAAACACTTACCTAGGTAGGTGTCCATCATACTGCAATCAGGTGTTTCTATAAAATTACTGTGTGTAACAGAAGCACTTACCTAGGTAGGAATCCATTGTACAGCAGTCAGGTGTTTCTATATAATTACTGTGTGTAACAGAATCACTTACCTAGGTAGGAGTCCATCATACAGCAGTCAGGTGTATCTATATAATTACTGTGTGTAACAGAAGCACTTACCTAGGTAGGAGTCCATCATACTGCAGTCAGGTGTATTTGATATTATTTGATCCCCTGCTGCCCACTGACAAAGAAATGATAAGTTTATAATTTTAATGGTAGGTTTATTTGAAAAGTGTGGGACAGAATAACAACAAAAAAATCCAGAAAAACGCATTTCAAAAAAGTTATAAATTTATTTGCATTTTACTGAGTGAAATAAGGATTTGACCCCTTTGCAAAACATGACTTCATACTTGGTGGCAAAACCCTTGTTGGCAATCACAGAGGTCAGATGTTTCTTGTAGTTGGCCACCAGGATTGCACACATCTCAGGTGGGATTTTGTCCCACTCCTCTTTGCAGATCCTCTCCAAGTCATTAAGGCAACATGAACCTTCAGCTCCCTCCACAGATATTCTATGGGATTAAGGTCTGGAGACTGGCTAGGCCACTCCAGGACCTTAATGTGCTTCTTCTTGAGCCACTCCTTTGTTGACTTGACTGTGTGTTTTGGGTCAATGTCATGCTGGAATATCCATACACGACCCATTTCAATGCCCTGCCTGAGGGAAGGAGGTTCTCAACCAAGATTTGATGGTACATGGCGCCGTCCATTGTCCCTTTGATGCGGTGAAGTTATCCTGCTCCCTTAGCAGAAAAACACCCCCAAAGCATAATATTTCCACCTCCATATTTGACAAAGGGGATGGTGTTCTTGGGATCATAGGCAGCATTCCATCTCCTCCAAACACGGCGAGTTAAGTTGATGCCAAAGAGCTCGATTTTGGTCTCATCTGACCACAACACTTTCACCCAGTTCTCCTCTGAATCATTCAGATGTTCATTGGCAAACTTCAGATGGGCCTGTACATGTGCCTTCATGAGCAGGGGGACCTTGCGGGCACTGCAGGATTTCTGTTCTTCACAACGTAGTGTGTTACCAATTGTTTTCTTGGTGACTGTGGTCCCAGCTGCCTTCAGATCATTGACAAGATCCTTCTGTGTAGTTCTTGGCTGATTCCTCACCATTCTCATGACCACTGAAACTCCACGAGGTGAGATCTTCCATGGTGCCTACTTACATAGGTAGGAGTCCATCATAGAGCAGTCAGGTGTATCTATATAATTACTGTGTGTAATAGAAGCACTTACCTAGGTAGGAGTCCATCATACAGCAGTCAGGTGTATCTATATAATTACTGTCTGTGACAGAAGGACTTACCTAGGTAGGAGTCCATCACACAGCAGTCAGGCGTATCTATATAATTACTGTGTGTAACAGAAGCACTTACCTAGGTAGGAGTCCATCATACAGCAGACAGGTGTATGTATATAATTACTGTGTGTAACAGAAGCACTTACCTAGGTAGGAGTCCATCATACAGCAGACAGGTGTATGTATATAATTGCTATGTGTAACAGAAGCACTTACCTAGGTAGGAGTCCATCATACAGCAGACAGGTGTATGTATATAATTACTGTTTGTAACAGAAGGACTTACCTAGGTAGGAGTCCATCATACAGCAGTCAGGTGTATCTGTATCATTACTGAGTGTAACAGAAGGACTTACCTAGGTAGGAGTCCATCATACAGCAGTCAGGTGTATCTGTATAATTACTGTGTGTAACAGAAGCACTTACCTAGGTAGGAGTCCATCATACAGCAGACAGGTGTATGTATATAATTACTGTGTGTAACAGAAGCACTTACCTAGGTAGGAGTCCATCATACAGCAGTCAGGTGTATATCTATATAATTACTGTGTGTAACAGAAGCACTTACCTATGTAGGAGTCCATCATACGGCAGTCAGGTGTATATCTATATAATTACTGTGTGTAACAGAAGCACTTACCTAGGTAGGAGTCCATCATACAGCAGTCAGGTGTATATCTATATAATTACTGTGTGTAACAGAAGCATTTACCTAGGTAGGAGTCCATCATACGGCAGTCAGGTGTATATATATAATTACTGTGTGTAACAGAAGCACTTACCTAGGTAGGAGTCCATCATACAGCAGTCAGGTGTATATCTATATAATTACGTGTGTAACAGAAGGACTTACCTAGGTAGGAGTCCATCATACAGCAGTCAGGTGTATCTATATAGTTACTGTGTGTAACAGACGCAATTACCTAGGTAGGTCTCCTTCTTACAGAATTCAGGTATATCTGTATAATTACTGTATGTCTGAGCTGTAATGGCTCTTTTCTGTCTTTTCCTGGTACCCACTTGGATGAGTAGGCCTCTGATTACTCTCTTGTGAACTTACCAGATGTGACTGAATGGACATCATCATTTTCAATGTAATATAGTTGTGCAGTTGAGTTTGGATAGCTTCTGCTATTAGTGCATCTTGAAGGATAGTCACTTTTTTGCATTCGATTCAACTGTTCATCAAACATCTAGGGTTGGGAGGAAGAGACGAGTGAATGTTGGGGCAGAGAGAGAAGAGACAGACCCTAAAAGCAGTTTGGCTTTTTTCTTACAATAACTCGCAGTAACCTCAATTATGGGAATTTGTGTTTCTTCCCTATGGTGCAGATGGTGCGTGCCCAAATTTTCTTTTGAACACAGAACCCTAAGTATGACTTCGAGAAGATACAAACCCATTGTTTTTGTTTAATGGAAATATCACATTATTGTTTTTCCTGATTGGTTTAACCCCTTAACGACATGTGACGTAGTATGACCATCACGGTCCTTGAAATACTCAAGGACCGATGACGGTCATAGTACGTCACATACTTTTTACTTTCAGCGCTCTACCGGGAGCTCTGTAAGTAAAAATAGGGCCTGAAATTGACCGCTCCAACATCGGAGCGATCTCTATGAGGCCCAATAGTGACGCGCCGATACACGCGACAGGTCACGTGTACCGGCGCGTCCACGTGGTTCTATGCGGTCCTTTTGGGTCGGAAACGTCCCAGGACCGCCGGTCATTAAGGGATTAAAATGCCAATGAAACAGTAGAAGTTTTGTGTCTTTCTGTGGAAACTAAACTTACAGGATAGTTTCACTCATTCGTACCAAGTGCCCACAGCGCCAGAACTGATCTCAGCTTTTGGTATCTCTTCTAGGTGTGCTTGTGCCAAGAGCAGTTTGGTCGCTGGGAGGATGGGAAGCAGACACCACTTCCCTGTTTCTCAGGACACCGCGCTCCCCAGATAACCCGCAACTTGTTGGAGATTGAGGAGACCTTTCACAAGAACCTGCTTATTCTGAAATCTGTGAAGAAAACCATTCTGGACGTGAAGAACACATCTTGGCATGATGACTATAACAGGTAGTGAGGATGGTAGAGGCTGGTACACAGTGCAATGCCCTCCTCAGTTTGGGACTGCAATGCCCTACTTTTTCTCCTTATAGTCCCTCCATCTGACTCCGTGGCGTAGCCTGGATTGATTTGTTGGCCTGACCTGATGTTCGCAGTGGTCAACACTAGGCATTTCCAGATTTTAATTTTAAAGGAGCACTAACAACTAGAAATGGAATTGGTTGATATAACTTTAAATATCATGTACTTACAACTAGCATATGTAAAAATGAATGTTCTCTTGCATCCAGTGGGGGATACAGGGAGGGTGGTTCACTTTTAAAATGTTGCGTAGAAAACAGCGTGCAACTATACGGCGCATTCACCATGTCGCAGTGATGAAAAGGGCGACATGAGAATCTCACCCTGCATCAAAAGTGCAAGATTCTCATGTTGCCTCCTTAAAGGGATAGTAATGTTTCATAATAAAATCAGCTCTAATTAATCATCATAGTATTTGGACTTTGGAGAGTGTTATTAAAATTCTGTCAGAGTTGTAGTACAAGAGTAATTCAATGACAAAGTGTCCCCCTCCCGCCCCTTTTACTGATGTAACACTGCTCAGCCAGATCAGAAGGGAGGTGCCCAGGTAGACTGCAGAGAGGGACAATTTTCAATTAAAATAAGTGAAAAACCTGAAAAACTTGTCAAGGGGGGCAGGGATTTTATTGTTTTTTTTTAATGCCTACAAAATAAAATAAAGTTAAAACAAAGTATTATTATCCCGTTAAACGTTGCTTCAACCCAGAGGATTGTCTCATTTTGGTGAGTGCCGGCTCTCTCTCCCGTTCTCTCTACTTTATCTAGCGAAACTCTGTGCAGCAGATCTCAAAAGGCAAATATAAAGAACAAGAAAAATACTGCAGTAAACATACTGGTTTAACTAAGCATATAAATACCACAAATCCCTGCAGCTAAGAGTTCCGTTCTGCACCTAATGGCCAACACTAAATCCTGGTGTACCGAAACAAAAGTAATCTTAAAACATAAAAGTAAGCTTAAAAACACAAATTAAATCTCCATACAGTGCCACTAATATCAAAGGCAGGCACACATAATCTATTGGTTCTGTTACAGATATGGGCAATAGTAGTGTATATCAAAAGTAATACAGGCCTAGAATGGAAACTGAACTCAGATAGAGACCAACATCCCAGGTGGATTGCTGTTGATCGCTGCGCCGGGATCTCTCTCCCATTCTCTGTGCTCTATCAGCCTCTCAGCTCTGGACCGCAGTAAAACATGGATTGTTGCTGAGCACTGCAGAGAAGGGAAGAGAGCCTGACGCAGCACTTCCCAACAAGCCATGTTTTACTGCTGTCTAAGGCTGAGCGAGAGCGCAGACAATGGGAGAGAGAGCCCAGCACAGAACCAGTAGATTATATGTGCCTGTCTTTGAATATTCACTGCAGCATGGTAACATAGTAAATTAGATTGAATAAAGACACAAGTCCATAAAGTTCAACCTTCTCCTCATACCCCAGTAACTGAGAATTTTATAGCTTTCCTTCTACCAGTTATATTAGTCTTTATCAGACCTTCCTGATCTGCCTACTGATAAACAGTATAACTCTGTATGTTCCCTTTTGAAAGAAATGTATCTAATCTTCTCTTAAATGTATCCATTGTATCTGCCATAACCACCTTCTTAGGCAATGAATTCCACAATTTAACAGACCTTACCGTAAAAAAGCCCTTCCTCTTCTGAAGTTTAAACCTCCTTTCACTGTCGTCCAATACAGGTCACTGGTACTCTGGGAGGCGATCCGCCCCTTTAATAGGCAGGAACAATTATGCAAATGACTGCAGTGGGCGGAGCCTCCCCTCCTACTTAAGCTGCCTTCAGGCCAGAGCCACTAGATTGATTTGTTCCTGTGTGCTGTGCACACCAGGTGGAGAACATCTTTGCATTCATCTTAGTGTTTTGTTATTTTTATTCAAATATGGAATACCACCATTAGGAGGGTGACCATGGCTGTGAATTGCCCTCTTTAAAGGGATAGTAATACTTAAAATGTAAAAGAAAATATGTTGCAGGGTTTATCCCCCTGAGTAAAACAAGAGTACTCCCACTGCTGAAAGGTGTTTCATTCAAAAGTTATTAATTTTCAAAGTTGAATTTTTTAGGTGCAATATCACAGTGGCCTGAAATTGTACAGTGGCGCTGTTGCTACACCATCCTATGGAGATTTATGGTCAACTGACCAGAGTTGTCCATAGGATCGTGTAGCAACAGCGCCACTGTACAATTTCAGGCCACTGTGATATTGCACCTAAAAAATTCAACTTTGAAAATTAATAACTTTTGAATAAAACACCTCTCAGCAGTGGGAGTACTCTTGTTTTACTCAGGGGGATAAACCCTACAACATATTTTTTTTTACATTTTAAGTATTACTATCCCTTTAAAGTGGCTGGTGCAGCTTCCAGGGATTTTCTGTGGACCTTATGCCCTGAAGAGGGAACAGCTTGAGTCAAGCAGCTTCCCTGCTGAGGAATTTACCTCTGGTCTATTCCCACTTTATCATGGTCACCTGAAGACAGAAGTCCTTCAGAAAGGTGAGCCACCCCTTGAGTGCTGAAGGTCCACTTGTCCCCACAGTGTCCCTTTGATGGGCTTGTATTTGGGAGTTGCATTGCACTCCAGCACTCATAGGGTGTTTTTATTTGCATTTATCATGTTTATGCAATTTCTGTGGTATTCTCTGGGTTCTGGAGCTTTGGGTATAATTTTATTTATGTTTCTCATGTTTTGGGTTACTGTTTAGCACTTTTTAAAGTTTAGTGGGACTTTATTGAAATTTAGTGTTCCGCACCTTTAAGCGCGCCTTTTCCCGCTTAGACGCCATTGCTCCTTTACTCTCTATGGGATTTCACCGTGTGGGACATATCTCTGCAACCGCTTGTCACAGCAACTTCAGAGATGGCTCATTTTACTTCTATGCTCCTGCTCTATCATCCGGTGTATGTTTACAGGGTGTGGGGAGTTCAGGGGGGCTTCGGGCACTGTTTGGGGTACTTCTGAGAGAAAACTACATTTCCCATGAGCGCCCGGTTCGCGCTCGTTTCTGATTGGCTGACCTGACGGCCGCCATTTTGTGGTGTTATTTCTCAGCGAGTATACTACGCAGGGACCGAGCCTTCTCTCCTCTCAGCAGATTAACCCTTCGCTGGCCAGATAAGTCCGTTTTTAGGCATTTCTGGGGTGAAACTTTAATCTTTCACACTTTTACTGGGTGATATTGTTAAGTGGTGTATATTGACGCTGTGAGCATGTCTACTCCACTGGAGCCAGGGGCTAGACCCAAGACTAAAGAGGCTGGGGTGTCTGTCCCCCCCATTGCGCTTTGCTCCTCTTGTCACTCTGGGCTGCCTAGAGATTGTTCTGGTGATTTATGCCCTAAATGCACTGATTGTCGTGATAGCAACCCTGGGCTTCCCAGCCATGCTATTGAGCCAACTTGGGTGAAAGAGTTTAAAGCTGCCACTAGGGATCTCAGATCCACACTCCAACTCTTTCCCTCTCAGGTACAGGGGGCTCTCCAGGTTTGGCAGACCCCCTCTACTATCAGGACTTCCCTGCCTAAGCCACAGGGAGCTCCTGATGTGTCTGATTCTTCTGAATAAGAACTATTACAGGATTCTGATGCTGAGGAAGGCACTGTTATTGAGTCTAACAGGTCCATTGGGGACCCTTATGAATGTGACCCTGAGGTTTCTGCTGAGGGTCTGATTAGAGCTGTGTTAACTACGCTCAACCTTCCTCTGACTCAGGAATCTACCCATGATCCAACTGACGTTTTCCAAAAACCATCTAAGGCAGTTGTATGTTTTCCAACTAACCCTACCCTTTCCCGTCTAGTCTCTGAGGCGTGGAGGAATCCTGACAAATCCTCCTCAGTGTCTAAAAAGTTTGCTAAACTTTACCCCTTTCCTGAGACTGAACTGGCAAAATGGGTTCATCCCCCCAAGGTGGATGCTCCTGTTTCCAGGCTGTCCAAATCTACTGCTTTAGCTGTCTCTGATGCCTCTGCCCTGCAGGATTGGACGGACAAAAAGCTAGAACTTTCTCTTAAGTCTATTTTTGCCTCCATTGGCACTGCCATGCGTCCAACCTTTGCAGTGGCGTGGGTTAATAGAGCTATTGCGGCCTGGACTGAACGACTGACTGAGGCAGTCCGCCAGGATGCACCGGTATCTGAGCAGTTGCAGCTCCTTGCTAACATTACTGAAGCACAAAATTATGTTGCTGATGCTGCCTTTGATGCTGTGCGCATGATGGCGAGGGCCTCCACTTCTTCTGTGGTGGCCAGACGTGCCCTTTGACTGAAAATTTGGTCTGCTGATACAGCCTCTAAGAAAGCCTTGCTTTCCTTACCCTTTCAGGGGTACTTGCTATTTGGTTCTGAACTCAAGGAAATGATCAGCGAGGCTACTGGTGGTAAAAGTACTCTTCTACCCTCAGTCTTCAAGAAGAAGTTTCCAGCCAAACGCAATCGGTCCTTTCGTTCCTTTCAGACTGAGACACGCTCCACGTCCCAGACGGGTCTGTCCTCTGCGTGCTCCTCCTCCAAGCCCAAACAGTCCTGGAAGCCTAAAGTTGCCCCCAAGGCAAAGACCTCCAAGACTGCTTCGGCATGACTCACCGAACCCGGGTCCGCATCCGGCAGTAGGTGGACGTCTCCGCATCTTTCGCCGGAATTGGGAGGAGTCAGTGGCAGACCCATGGGTCATTCAGGTGGTATCAGAGGGATACAGGATCCCTTTCTCTTCCCTTCCTCCTTTTCGGTTCCATTTTACTCGTCCTTCTCAGGAACCTACAAAAAGACCTCTGTTCGACGACGCTATTCAGGATCTCTTGGACAAGGAGGTTTTGGAGTTGGTTCCTCCAGAGGACACAGGTTCAGGATTCTATTCCAACCTGTTCGTGGTGGCCAAAAAGGACGGAGGTGCTCGTCCCATTTTGGATCTCAAAGATCTCAATTCCTATGTTGTGAGTTCCCACTTTCGCCAGGAGTCCCTGCGCTCTGTGATTGCAGCAATGTCTCCAGGGGAGTTCCTTGCCTCCCTGGACCTTCAGGATGCTTATCTTCACATCCCTATTCATCCAGAGAGCAGGCGGTATCTCAGGATTGCCTGCCACAGGGGACACTTTCAGTTTTCAGCTCTTCCCTTTGGTCTGACTTCGGCCCCCCAGGTCTTTCAGAGGGTGTTGGGTTCCTTGATAGCTGTACTCCACCAAGAAGGGGTCAGGGTGACCCCTTACATGGACGATCTCCTCCTGAAAGCCTCCTCAGCGGAGCTTCTCCAACGACAACTGCAGCTGTGTATTCACACTCTGAACCGTCACGGCTGGATCCTGAATCTGGACAAGTCAGACTTGGTCCCATCTCAGAGGCTCATTTTCCTGGGTCTCCTGTTCGACACTCGCCAATGCATGGTGTTTCTACCGGAGGAAGTAGCTCATCAGATAGCCATCCGAGTGGCTGGGATCCTGGAGCTGGACAGAGTTCCAGTACCGAAGTTGACGTCTCTGGTGGGGAAGTTCATTTCCACGATCGAAGCGGTACCATTTGCCATGGCTCACTCCAGGGAACTTCAGAGGTTTGTGATCCAGACGTGCAAGAATCATCCAGATCATCAGCATCTGTCAGTCTCTCTACCTCATGTGGAATCGAGTCTGCACTGGTGGTTGGATCTCTCTCATCTCCTGAAAGGGAGATCCTTTCAAGTTCCCTATTGGACCACGGTTACAACGGATGCCAGCATCCGGGGATGGGGTGCTGTGTTGGGTCGTTTCAGTGCTCAGGGGAAATGGGGACTGGAGGAATCTCTTCTCTCCATCAATGTTCTGGAACTGCGTGCCATCCGGCTTGCCCTGAGGCACTGGGAATCTCAGCTGGAAGGTTGCCCAGTCAGAGTGGAGTCCGACAACGCCACCGCAGTGGCCTACATCAACAGGCAAGGCGGCACAAGAAGTTGCACCGCCTGGTTGGAGGTCAAGGATATTTTATCTTGGGCAGAAGATCACGTGCCTGTCATTTCAGCAGTTCACATTCCAGGCGTAGACAACGTCATGGCAGACTTTCTCAGTCGTCACACAGTCGACAGCGGAGAATGGGCTCTTCATCCAGAGGTGTTTCACCTACTCACCCAGAGGTGGGGGGTACCTGTAGTGGACCTGATGGCTACCAGACACAACAGGAAGGTGCCGGTGTTTTGCTCCCGGTGGAGGGACCCTCTTGCTCTAGCAGTGGATGCCTTGTCAATCCCTTGGGATTTTCCTCTGGCCTACATCTTCCCTCCTCTTCCTCTATTGATCAGAGTCATCCAGAAGCTGAAGCTGGAGCGCTGTCCTGTCATCCTGATCGCTCCAAACTGGCCTCGCCAGTCCTGGTATCCGGAGTTGATGGCCATGTCGGTGGCGGAACCGTTTCCACTTCCTGCCCGTCCGGATCTGCTTCTTCAAGGATATCTGTGGAAGGAGGATGTTCAGCATCTCCATTTGATGGCATGGCGGTTGAATCCTCGATTCTAGAGAAGAAAGGATTTTCTCCTTCTGTGGTGTCGACGATGCTTAGTGCTCGTAAGCCTGTGTCCTCCAAGATTTATCATCATATCTGGGCCACCTTCGTGGCTTGGTGTACTGATCGGAAGATGTCCCTAGAGTTTCATCTTCCCACTGTCCTGGCCTTTTTGCAGGACGGCGTTGAGAAAGGGCTCAGTCTGAGTTCCCTCAAAGTCCAGACTTCCGCCTTGTCTGTGTTTTTCCAGGAAAGGATTGCTATCCTTCCTGATGTCAAAGTTTTCTTCCAAGGTGTGACTCATGTTCGGCCTGCCTTTAAGAGTCCTACTCCCCAGTGGGACCTCAATTTGGTGCTGGGAGTTCTCCAACGACCCCCGTTTGAATCCTTGGCTTCCATTCCATTACGTCTCTTAACGTGGAAAATGGCCTTTCTCTTGGCTATTGTTTCCGTTCGCCGGGTAGCAGAGTTACAAGCTCTGTCTTGTAAACCTCCTTACCTGGTGTTCCACAAGGATAAGGCTGTGCTTCGCACTACCAAGGAATTCTTACCCAAGGTTGTGTCTGAGTTTCACATCAATCAGGAGATTGTGGTTCCCTGTTTCTGCCCTAATCCGTCATCTGACAAGGAACGAGATCTCCATTTGTTGGATGTGGTGCGTTGCCTTAAGTTTTATGTTCATCGCACCGAGTCTATCAGGAAGTCTGACGCTCTCTTCGTCATTCCTGAGGGGCCTAGGGCAGGGAGACCGGCTTCCAAAGTTACCATTGCATCTTGGATTAAGGCTACTATTCGTGAAGCCTATAAGTTGCGGAATAAGCATGTTCCCTTCCGGGTGACTGCCCATTCCACCAGATCTATTGGGACCTCTTGGGCCTACAAGAATCAGGCATCTGCTGATCAACTGTGCAGAGCGGCCACTTGGTCCTCTGTGCACACTTTTTCAAAGCACTACCGAGTTGATGTACTGGCCTCGGCTGATGCCAGTTTTGGAAGGAAGGTCCTGGAGGCAGTTTTGCCTGTCTAGGCCTTCTACTCTGTGGTCCTTAGTGCTTCTTTACTGTTGAGCCCGGTTGGCTCTGGTTCTGTGTGCTGTGTTAGTTCAGGGGTTGTTTTCCCCTGGTTGGTGTCCGTTGACACTTACATTTTGGGCTATGTAATTAACTGGTTCATAGCAGTTCTAGTGACTTGGGCCTTGCGCCTGGTCCTTGCCTTACTTCCCGCCTCTGGGTCAGCTCAATGTATGTACATCCCAGAGTACCAGTGACCTGTATTGGACAACAGTGAAAATAGGATTTTAGTCTTACCTGTTAAATCCTTTTCACTTAGTCCATACAGGTCACTGGTCTCCCACCCTGTCAAGGGACCATGCTTGGCTCTCCTGTGGCATTCAGTGGGAGACCTTTGGGGCATGCTCACAGGAGTCTTCCTTCTTGCTTACCTATGGTCAGTTTTAGTGTCTCAAATCAATCTAGTGGCTCTGGCCTGAAGGCAGCTTAAGTAGGAGGGGAGGCTCCGCCCACTGCAGTCATTTGCATAATTGTTCCTGCCTATTAAAGGGGCGGATCGCCTCCCAGAGTACCAGTGACCTGTATGGACTAAGTGAAAAGGATTTAACAAGTAAGACTAAAATCCTATTTTCCTCTAATCTCAAGGGGTGTCACCTGGTCACCTGATCAGGCCTTGGAATAAATAGCTCACCGCAGATATCCTTGTATTGACCTTTCATATACTTGTACAATGTGATAAGGTCTCCTCTTAGTCTTCTTTTCTCTAGAGTAAATAAACCAAGTTTGTTTAGACGTTCCTCATATGTCAAGTACTCCATTCCCTTAATTTTGTTGCTCTCCGCTGTACCCTCTCTAGTTCTAGTATATCCTTTTTCAGAACCTGTGCCCAAAATTGCACTGCATACTCAAGTTGAGGTCTTACCAATGATTTGTATAATGGCAAAATAATGTTATCCACTGTTGCTTCGATCCCTCTTTTTATGCAAGACAGGACTTTGTTTGCCTTTGCTACTGCTGTTTGACACTGGTCACTGTTTCCAAGTTTGTAGTTGACAAGGATACCCAGGTCTTTCTCTAGCAATGAGTCCCCTAAAATGATTCCATTAAGTTCATAAGTAGCCTTGGGACTGTTTCCTCATGTTTCTTGTTGTTCTTTATATTCGTGTATTGAGATTTGCTGCATGGAGTTTCACTAGATAAAGCAGAAAGAAGGGGAGACAGAGCTGGCACTTAGCAAAATTAGACATCCCTTTGGGTTGAAGCAACGTTTAAGGAGGCAGCATGAGAATCTCGCCATGCATTTGACGCAGGGCAAGATTCTCATGTTGCACTTTTCATCATCGTGACATGGTGAATGTGCCCTGTAGTTGCACGCTGTTTTCTGTGCGGCATTTTAAAAGAATACTGGGACTTTGGGGTAAAAGTGAGTACCCCATGTGGCAGGGCATTTGAAGAGATACCTGACAAAACTAATGTCCTTCGTGCCTCTGCCCTACTTTACCCCTATTTTCTTAAGGAGACTACAGGGCAGGTCTCCTGCTGGAGACCCTGTAGCTATATTATATGTATATTTTGGTTTATTTTCTATTTTTTGTTTTTATTTGATCAACTAGCTGAGAGAACAAGATTTTTTTTTATTTAGAAAATGTTTTACCAGGAAGAATACATTGAGATTTCTCTCGTTTTCAAGGATGGGGTTGGGAGCCATTACACTGGGATAGGATAGTCATTGTAGTGTATTGTGAATCTGGCAACACAGTGAGCACGACACCATTACTGTAATGTAATATGTAATGTACAATCATAGAAACGTAGAATTTGGCAGCAGATAAGAACCATTCGGCCCATCTAGTCGCCTATTTTCCTACTGTTAAAACCTCAAACTTTATTGGGTTGTTGGTCTTGTGTTATGTCTATTCCATGCTTGCTTACTTTCCATAATTTTATTAACCTCTACCACTTATGCTGGTAAGCTATTCCATTTATCTATTACACTCTCAGTGAAGTAAAACTTTCTTACATTACATCTAAACCTGTGTCCCTCTATTTTTAGACTATGGCCTCTTGTCCTAACATTTTTACTCCTTTGAAATATACTTTCATCCTGCACTTTGTTTGAATGTGTCTATCATATCCCCTCTCTCTCTTCTCTCCTCCAAGCTATACATGTTCATATCCTTTAGTCTATCCTGATATTTCTTTTCCTGTAAACCAGTCACCATTTTAGTAGCCCTTCTCTGAATTCTCTCTAGAGTATCTAAATCCTTCTGGAGATGGGGTATCCAGTACTGTACACAATACTCTAGGTGAGGTCTAACTAGAGATCTGTAGAGTCACATGACCACTTCCATTTTTCTGCTACTAATGCCCCTAGCTATACAACCCAGCACCCTGCTTGCATTCCCCACCACTTTGTTACATTGCCTGCCTACCTTTAAAGGGATTGTAATAGATCGTTTTAATGAAATGTAATACTGTAGATAGTTAAAAAATAAATAAATTGAGCCCAGTCCAATCTCTCAGACCTTTATGATTTGAGAGATATAAGATTACAAAGGTCCCCCTTCCCTCCCCTTGCACTGATGTCACTGTCTAGCTTACAGCAGGAGATCCCGGTCTGCAGACCATCCTGCGGCTCTTCAGCAGAGCCGAAATAGTGCTATATAGCACACGCTGTAGACCATTCAAATTATGTATTTATTTCTATATCGCGCTATTTCGGCCACAGGACGGTCTGCGGACCGGGATCTGTAAGCTAGACATTGACCTCAGTGCAAGAGGAGGGAGGGGGAACTTTGTACCTTTATATCTCTCAAACCATAAAGGTTTCAGAGATCAGACTGGGCTCAAATAATTGATTTTTTAACTATCTACAATATTACATTTCATTAAAACAATCTATTAATATCCCGTTAAGTGATTAGAAATAATTACTCCCAAATACCTTTCCTCTGTTGTCTCTGACAGCACAGTACCCTTAATAGTATATTTTCCCTTTGGATTTTTGTGACTCAATCTCAGCTTCTTGTTGTCGTTATGTTGCTGGCAATTTCATATTAACTCTATTCCAAATGGCTGGCACTCGTATTGAAGGATTTAACAGTTTAAATATGGTTTAGGAACAATTAATGAATGTTGTTCGTACTCTTTCTCTTAGCTTACTGACACCTAGCTGAGATTAGGAGAGAATGGCTGTTATTATGCCAACAGCACATGAAGAGTATTTCACAACTCCTTCAGACTGGGTGTCTACATGAGTTCTGATACAGTGACAGAGGGAAACACAGAGTCATTGGATTCTCTTGTGGGACTTCAGATAGACATGTTTGTTACTTTGTCCATTTGGTGCTACAGTCAGTTCTTCATACTGGAGTACAAGACATTAGGCAGCATGATATAGCACCATATTGTCAAGGGCCTCCAATTAGACTGTGACATAGTTATAATTATAAGAGAAAGGTCCACTGTTCATATGATCTGTCTATCATTAGAAGGGGTCAATGACATTTGTCTCCTCCCATTTTTCTTGCTCTGGGCTCTGACATGGTTGTTTCGCTGAACCAGTTGTGATAGATAGGCAGTACTGTGATTCATAGAACCAATTTAAAGTGGATTTATCCCTCAGTCCGGCGCTCCTCAGGGTTCAGGTTAGCCACTGTCTGTCAGCCGCTAGTAGCTTTTTTGTACCTGGTTACTTGCTGGTTCTCCATTGGCTGTGGGAATTTTAAAAGCTTCTCGCCTTCAGTACTCAGGGCCTGTTCTATGGGCCCGTTTGCTCTAGATCCTGCTTTGTTATTCAGCTCATCTGTTCCTGACCTGATTCCTGCCTTATCGTCACATCTCTCCGGATTTCCCTTTGGCACTGTGTTCCGTCTTCTGATTTCCTGGTTTATGACCCCGGATCATTTAGTGATCTGATCCTTGCTCATTTCCATGGCTCTGACTTCTTGTCGGACATTGACTCCTCTGTCCTCAGAGTTCCCTCATATGCCTTATCCTACCTCTCAAACGCCTACTCTTCTACTCTACAACCTGTCAGACACCAGCTCTTCAGAGTTTCCTTCGTATACTATTCAACTCCTTGTCGAACACCAACTCCTCAGAGTTTCCTCGAATGCTCTACTCCTTCAGTCAGACAGCGACTTGTCAGAGATATCCTCGAGTGCTCTGCTACATGATGGACACCTCTGTATTCACCGCCTACTGTATTTCTCATTTCCTGTCAGAAATTTTGTGCATACTATATCTCACAGCATTACAGTAAGAGCTGTACACTGGCCTGTGTAGCACCTGTTTTCTCAGCGTTGCCTTTGTTACCTTCTATTTTTCCTGCAGGCTCTGTGTCACTCTGCCTGATCTCTACCTCAGCAGCTATATTGTCTCCTTTCCCTTCTTGAGGCTGATTAGAATTTGATCCTACTGTTGTCTTCAGGATTTCTGCAGTGACTCTCGCCACTATAGTATTTCTCGTGGTTATTGTTAGTCCTGCAGGCCATCCCATTTTGCGTGGCAGGTTGTCAGACATTCTTCTGATTCCCTACGGTATTTTGAGTGCTCTCGCTCTGTGTATACTCCTCTATTATTTCTATTACTCCTGCAACGCTTCCGGTATTAGGGGTCCTCTATGCATCTGTATCCTCCCAGGGTGTATTAGGCTCAAGGAGTGCTTATTCTGGTTCTGGTTTCGGCTCAACCGGAATCGGACATCTGGCTTCACGGCCAGCAACTTTAAACTCATCTTTGGCTGCAGCAAGAGCACTACGGAGGGCTTCAATCTACCCTGCACTCACCGGCTTCATTCCTGGGGCATACTGATCTCCTATACGTTTTTGGTATCCTGCTTACAATATCTGCTTGACAGGTATTTCTTAACTGATCTATTGAGGAACGTTCTTTGTTATTCTAGGGGAACTGATCTGAATTGTTTTTCTTATTTCATTTATTTCCTAGGACTCAGGTGACCATGTCAGAAGGCAGGGTGGAAGACACTAGACCAATAGGGAGCACATCACGCTCCACTTCTGGCAATTTTTATTGCCCTATATGCAAAACTAGGTTGCTTGACAACAACTCTAGAATATGATCTTCATTAGCAGTATGACATCTACATTAGTAGCACCTGTGACAATAGCTTTTCATCCTCAGATACCCTTTCATCCTATGATTGCTACAACTACATTGACAAGAACCTAAATGAGTCTATTGTCTTTTACTGGTCATTAACATTTTGCAACTCTCAGTAGAGCAGGTTTTGGGAAATGGTTGTCAGAGCCTCCGCTTCCTTCTCGGAAAAGAGTGTCACTATCAAACATTGAACATTCTGTTCCATCGAATGATGGATCCTCAGAAGACGAAATGTGAATCAGACTGTGAGGAGGAGGAAACAGTAAATTATTTTCAGAGGACTGGAACAATTATTATGTACAGTACCAGAAACCCCACAAATTTAGAAGACCCAGCTAAAAATGTATTTATGGAAGAAGTCTTCCATAACCTTTTTTGCTTCGGTTAGAATGGAAAGTGCCTGAGCGTAAGCTTATTATACCCAAGAAATGTACTTGCAATTATCCTTTCCCTAAGGAAATGTTCTACTAATCTGGTAGTAGATTCAGTAGTTGATAAGGAAATAGAGAATTGTCTTAAAATTCAGTGACACTGGAGTAGTTTACAGATCAGCTGAAACGTCTGTCTGGATCTGTAGAGTGATCAAGTTATGGAAAGAGCAACTCGTACAAACTATTCAAGAAGAAGCTACAGTTTGATTCCAATGGTAGCGAAATTGCAAGAGTCAAAATCCTACAATTGTAATGCAATACTTGAGGCAGCCAGAATGGTGTCTAGATATACATCTTCTTCAGAAGATGCTTGCAGGACCCTTTTAGCTATGCCTTTTCTGTTCTGTTCTGTCTAGAGTTGGACAAAATAATTAGTCATGCAACTGGAAGCAAAATTACTTTCTTGCCACAAAATAAGCCTCAACATTCTGACTCACGAAAGAAGGGGAGCTATTGTAATTTTTGTGCCTTCAGAGATTCACTGGACCTGCATCAGAGACAATCCTCTTCTTCTTCTTTCAACAGGTATCAATCAAAACTTCTGAATGAATGTTCTTCCAAGCCCACTCCCAGATCCTCCACTGGGAGAATAAATTTGCAGGGACACTATATCGGATGAATGGGTGCTTCAGGTGGTGGCTCTAGGTTATAGAACCCAATTTCAATAATTTCATCCCAAAAGATTTTTCATGATGAATGTACCAAATCAAAGACTAAAGCTGTGGGGTTCCATCAAGTTGTACTGTGTCTTCTCTTTTTGACAGGTCATTGTATCAATTCCCAAAACAACAAAGATACTGATGGTTTTATTAAAACCTTTGTGGATCCCAGGGAAGGCAGAGGTTTTCAACCAGTACAATACTTGAAAGCCTGGAACAAATTCCTCAAAATTTCCAAGTTCAAAATATGAGTACTGTTGTATTTGGTGATACCTTTTTACTTGGACTGTCAGTTTATATTTAAGCCAAGATTTCGAGAGATTGAAACTCTACCTCAAGTCAAGCAATAATGAATCACAAAGTTTATTCAAAACAATGCAGAGTTCTAAAGTTAGACAGGAATCTAGGATTCAACAGGGACAGCTTGGAGGGTGAAAAACCTGAAATACAAATAACTGGTGTGGGCAATAAATAAAGAGAGTCTGAGCAGTAGTCTGGATGCATAGCAGAGAGAAGATGATGGGGGATGGAAAAACTACAATTTTAGAAATATCTGGTTGAGAAAACTGGTGTCCAGCTGCGGTACAGTAATTTTTTTGTGATGTGTTATTTGTGCCTGTTCTGGTTTATACACTTATCCACTTATTGCATTGTCATATATACTACATTCTTGGATATGCATCAGTACAAAACTGTGATGTAGAAAGTCCCTGTGGTGTGGATGGCTATGCTGGATTCATATATGTGTTAGAAACATTTGCAGCATGTGGCATTTCATGTTTTTCCTATTGAAAGTATGATCAGTTTTATGGGTGTGTTTTCTGCTTATCAATTTCTGTTTGAGGTTTCTATCTTGATGGAATGCGATGATTGGAGTTTTTGGGGAAGATTTCTTGTAATGTTGCATCATCAGTTAATTATGATAAGATGCAGAAGTCCAGAAGATCTTTCTGTGGGCCAAAGAGCAGGTCCAAAACATATCCGCAATCTACATCCCAGGAGTGGACAATTCATAAGCAGATTATCCAAGCAGAACATGATTAGAAGAAGTATTCAAAGAGATAACAAGCCATTGGGATACTAGTGGACATAAACCTGATGGTCTCCCAGATCAATGCCAAGCTTTCCAGAGTTTGCTGAAAACAAGAGATCCAAGGGCATCAGCATACACTGTGGACATACAAGCTAACATAAATGTTCCCCCCAGTAGCCATGATTCTGAAGTTGATGTCAAAGCTCAAGGGTAAAAAAATACATTTAACTACAGTGTGGCCATGAAGAGCCTGGTACCACTCATTAGTAGAACATTCAGTGGAAGATCAATTAGACACCTACCGATGGCTCCAGATCTGCTCCATCAAGGGCTGATTTGACATCCCAGTTTAGCCAGGTTGACATTAACGGCTTGGAACTTGAGATCTCACTTTGGAGGTGAAGGGTTTTTTCAGAGAATGTTATCCAAACCATGTGTAAAGCAAGAATATTTGTCTCTGCAGAGATTTACCTGGAGAGATTAATTTTCTTATTGTGAACAATAAGACTTAAACCCACAATCTTCCTAATTTTCTTCAAGGGGTTTTGTAGAAAGGCCTAAAACTCAATTCCTGCAAAGTTCAAATTTCAGCTTTATCATTTCTTTGCAATGAAAGATTGTCAATATTCCAGGAATTCCAACTTTTCTGCATGGAGTATTACATGTGGTTCCTCCATAAAAGGAACTTAATTTAGTGCTAGATGTATTGCAATCCATTGAGTTCTTCTTCTCTCAAACGCCTGACTTGTAAAATAATGTTTCTCATTGATATTTCCACTGCTATTTCTGAACTCATTACTCTCTCGTGTAGGTCTTCTCATATCATTTTTCATCAGTATATTCCCTGAATTTCAACCCACAGTTGTACCTTCTTTCCAACTCAATAAAGAACTGGTATTGCAATTTTTGTGTCCTAATCCACAGAGCAAAAAAGAGGAAGGATTAGATACCTAAATATTATATCCATGCTATAGACTCAAGGCAACAAACAGATTCATTGTTTGTCATACATGAAGGTCAAAAAAGGGCAGCCCATTATCTACAGCTACTATCACTTCTTGGATTAACTGAACTATCAAACAGGCTCATATTCTTCATTCAAAGCCTGTTCATTTCAAGATCATAACCAATTCGACCGGATAAACAATGTACAAATTAATTGTGTTCTATTAAGACATGTTCACTTCAGATTTAAATCTAGTCGGCAGTTGCCCAGTCTGAGGTGCCATGACATTGCTAAACGTCTATTGAGAGTAAGGGTAAAGTAGGGAAGAGGCAGGAGAGAGAGGAGGTTAAAGGGGCATTTGTCGTTATAAATTAACTCTTTAAGGGCCGTGCTTCCTGGTGGAAACACGATCCATGTGTGCCCCCACATACACATATATGTATGTTACGTCCCCTAGAATATAATCATAAACATGTTTTTTAAGACTTTTGTAAACTGTTCTATTCAGGGAGCATTTATTTAAAGGGATAGTAATACTTCATTTTAACTTTATTTTATTTTGTAGGCATTAAAAAAACATGAAGAATGATATAAGTCTTATCTCTCAAACCTTTATGGTTTAAGAGATATTCACAAACAAAGTATCCCCCCCCTGTTCAACCAGATCAGAAGGGAGATGCCCAGGTAGACTGCAGAGAGGGACAATCTTCAATTAAGATAATGGAAAAAGCTGAAAAACTTGTCAAGGGGGGAAGGGCTTTCATTGTTCTCATACAAAGAAAATTGTCCCCTTCTGTTATCTGTACTGTCATACAACCTGATCCACATCTGAGAAGAGATGGCTTACACTAGGAAAAAGGGGCGGGAGGGGACACTTTGCTTGTGAATATCTCATAAACCATAAAGGTTTGAGAGATAAGACTTATATCATTCTTCATGTTTTTTTAATGCCTACAAAATAAAATAAAGTTAAAACGAAGTGTTACTATCCCTTTAATTTAGTTTGTACTGTTTTGTATTGATAAGAGTGGCATTCATTTCTTTTATGGTGATTAATGCGTACTGCTCTTGTGTTTGGAAAGGCTGTTATCACAGCCCACTGACAGACAATCATGGGCAATCACCTCAAAATTGCTGTGATACTTGGAACCCTGGAAGACACAGGAATGGGATCCATCACAGAGCATGAAAGACCTCAGGCTTGAGAGAATTTTTGAAGCTGTTAGCATAAAGTAGAGGGCATCTAAGTGTATATAACCATAGATAATGTTTAAGTGTTTGTGTTCCTTTAAACATCCTATATAATAATTCGCTAAATCGTGTGTAACGCCGCGACATGCGCAGTAGAGACTGCCCGCACCGTGGCTGATTCAGAGCTGGGCGCTCCGAAGGAGCGTCAAGATCTATATCAGGCGTGGAGCGGGCAGTCTCTACTGCGCGTGACTGCCCTGCGACTGGGTGGCAGTGGCACTGTGGCCCGTGTAACGGGCCGTTCAACTACTTCAAAAATAAAATGTTAAGGACAGTTGGTTGGATGGGCCTGCTTCCAAATTGGGTTTGCCATGGCCCACCCCTTGCTAAAACAGTGTTAAAACTTCTTCTGTAGTTCCATATAACTCTCCCTATGAATCCTTCCATTACTCTGTATAACATCTCCCTGCAGCTCCTCCTGTTGTTTGATATAACTTCTCCCTATAACTTCTTCTGTTGCTCTATATACCTCTCCTCCCTATACCTCCTCCTACTACTCTATATAACCCCTCCCTATAACCCTTCCTATTGCTCTATACTTCTCTCCTCCTTGTACCTCCTCCTGTTGCTCTATATAACCCCTCTCTATACCTCCCTCATCCTCCTTGTACCTCCTTCTGTTGCTGTATATAACCCCTCCCTATAACTCCTCCTATTGCTCTATATATCTCTCCTCCCTATACTTCCTCTTATTGCTCTATATAACCCCTCCCTATAAATCCTTGCTCTATATAATTCCTCCCTATAACTTCTCCTATTGCTCTATATATCTCTCCTCCCTATAAATCCTTCCATTACTCTATGTAACGTCTCCCTGCAGCACTTACTTTTGCTCAGTATAACTCTCCCTATAACTCCTCCTGTTGTTCTGTATAACCCCTTCCTGTAACTCCTCCTATTGTTCCATATAACTCCTCCCTATAACTCCTCATATTGTTCTATATAACTCCTCCCTATAACACCTTCTATTCCTCCCTATAATTCCTCCCTATAACTCCTCCTATTGTTCCATATAACTCCTCCCTATAACTCCTCCTATTGTTCCATATAACTCCTCCCTATAACACCTCTTATTGTTCTATATAACTCCTCCCTATAACTCCTCCTATTGTTCCATATAACTCCTCCTATTGTTCCATATAACCCCTCCCTATAACTCCTCATATGGTTCCATATAACTCCTCCCTATAACTCCTCCTATTCCTCCATATAACTCCTCCCTATAACTCCTCCTATTCTTCCATATAACTCCTCTCTATAACTCCTCATATGGTTCCATATAACTCCTCTCTATAACTCCTCATATGGTTCTATATAACGCCTCCCTATAACTCCTCATATGGTTCCATATAACCCCTCCCTATAACTCCTCATATGGTTCCATATAACTCCTCCCTATAACTCCTCATATGGTTCCATATAACTCCTCCCTATAACTCCTCCTATTCCTCCATATAACTCCTCTCTATAACTCCTCATATGGTTCCATATAACTCCTCCCTATAACTCCTCCTATTCCTCCATATAACTCCTCTCTATAACTCCTCATATGGTTCCATATAACTCCTCTCTATAACTCCTCATATGGTTCTATATAACGCCTCCCTATAACTCCTCATATGGTTCCATATAACCCCTCCCTATAATTCCTCATATGGTTCCATATAACCCCTCCCTATAACTCCTCATATGGTTCCATATAACTCCTCTCTATAACTCCTCATATGGTTCTATATAACGCCTCCCTATAACTCCTCATATGGTTCCATATAACCCCTCCCTATAACTCCTCATATTTTTCCATATAACTCCTCCCTATAACTCCTCATATGGTTCCATATAACTCCTCCCTATAACTCCTCCTATTCCTCCATATAACTCCTCTCTATAACTCCTCATATGGTTCCATATAACTCCTCTCTATAACTCCTCATATGGTTCTATATAACGCCTCCCTATAACTCCTCATATGGTTCCATATAACCCCTCCCTATAACTCCTCATATGGTTCCATATAACCCCTCCCTATAACTCCTCATATGGTTCCATATAACTCCTCCCTATAACTCCTCATATGGTTCCATATAACTCCTCCCTATAACTCCTCCTATTCCTCCATATAACGCCTCTCTATAACTCCTCATATTGTTCCATATAACCCCTCCCTATAACTCCTCATATGGTTCCATATAACGCCTCCCTATAACTCCTCATATGGTTCCATATAATTCCTCCCTATAGCAGCTTCTCTTATGTTCAGTAAAATCCCTCCCCATGACTCTCGATTTGCTCCATATAACTCCTCATAATAACTCATCCTATTGCTCCATATAATTTCTCCTTTTAACTCCTCCTACTGTTCCCCATAACATCTCCCTATAGAACGCCTCCTATTGCTCCATCCTTCCTATATCTCCTACTGTTGCCCCTTATAACCTTTCCCTATAACTTCTCCTTCTCCATGTATAACTCATACATAATTCCCCATTGTATCTTCTCCATTGTTCCTTATAACCTCATTTTACCATAAAATCTCTGTTTTTTTCTGGCCCTGCAGGTTTCGAGCTGGTGTGAAGGATTTGGAGGTGATGATGCAGAATCTCATTAACACAGCATTTGAGACTGTACGTGGAGTGGAGCAAGGGGTGGAGCTGCTTGATATTTTCCACCATCTGTCAGCCCGGGAGGTGAGACAAGGACGGAGTCAGCACTTGGTGCTGAGGGGTTCTAGCCTAGGCCTAGCTCTATGGTAGAATGGGCTCAGTTTTGAGAGGAAAGGAAGGAGAAACATGAACTGGAAGATAATAGTTCAGTTCTGGCACAGGGTGTTTATGTTGATCGAGCCAGAATGAGAGTGGATTTAGCTTAAACTGGCATTGAGAAAAGAAGGGTAGGGATGGAACAATAAAAAAGGAGCAACACAAATGGGATATTAACCTGTTATGAGCTGATGGGTGGATGTAGTTGGGACTCAGATATTGGTGGATCATGACATAAATTGAAAGGGCGATGGTGTCTGGGTTGGGACATGATGGAAGAATGTAATTGGAAGGTGGTCAGACATTGCTGAGAACATGGCATGACATTCGACAGTGCCAGACCTGTACATTTTGCTGTATGATAGAAATGGCCTTGGGAGGTAGGATAAATGTAGATGGACAGCTCAAGATCATGTGATGGAACTGGCTCTTTGGAGTGAATATGGTGAAACTGGACATCTGAGGTTAGTGTGTGGTGCAGCTGGCTTTGTGGGAATGAGTGAATGAAGCTGGACGTCTGGAGTTCACTGTGTAATTGAGGCAGCTTTGTGATAAATAGATGGTGAAGCTGGAACTAAATTTGTAAGATGGAGATAGTGATGCTAGAACTCTAAAATGAAGTGTGTGTTGTAGCTGACACTGGGAGATGGACCTCTAACATGTGTGGTGAGGGTACTTCTGGGAAGTTGGTATAGAGATATTAGACCTCTGAAGGTCAGTGTGTAGTGGAGATGGCTCTAGGAGGCTGAGATGGTGAAATTGAACCTCTGAAGGACAATGGGTGATGCACCTGGATTTGGGAGGTAGGGTAGTGAATTTTGGACCTCTGTAAATAACTGTGGGTGGAGCTGACACTGGGAGGAGAGAATTATGAAGTTGGACTTCTGAACAAAGTGTCATAAAAACAGTTCTGGGAAGTGGGGATGTTGAACCTCTGAAACTGGTCCTAAAAGTCAGTTTTTGATGGAGTTCGCTTTGACGTGTAAGGTTAGTGAAGGTGGAGCTCTGAAATTCACTGTGGTGGAGTTGGTTTTGAGATGTGGTAATGGTGACACTGATCTCTGAATGCCAGAGTGGACATCTAAAAGTAATTACGTGATGGAGCTGACTCTGGGACTTGAACACAGTTTGAGAACCACTGCCTTATTTGGTGGTATGCCCTGTTCTTTTCCAGGCCATAAAGCGCATGTTTGACAAGAAGACAGTACAGGTGTACGAACTGTTCAAAGAAGAGCTGGAACTGGTAAACAAGGAACTGGGGAAGAAGCTGCCCACTCTGCCACCTCACATGTGCCGCCTTGCTGGGCAAGCTCACTGGGTCCGGGCCCTGAGACGTCGAATTGACAGGTCCATGCAGGTAAGAGTAGCAGTAAGGCATTCCCAAAACTGATGCTCTTCAGGCCTTTGTGTTGGTGGTTTCAACAGCAACTCACAGTGGGAAAGTCAAGAACATTAACTTGCTCTGAGCTCTTGTTGGCTCAAATGGCAAACCAGAACCTGTAGAAGACATTTCCCACCTTTGCATTAGCTATTTTTGGAGACATTTATTACAAAAGTATAAATCATAGTAGCAGGCAGACAATGAATCCCATGTGATGCTTTTTTCAATGACACCCATTTTTTTCTTCAACTTCTGATTATGATTTAAATGGGGCTTCAGTGTCTATCTGGTATTGTGGGCCTTATTCATCAATTATTAGTGCATACAGTAACCCTTTGCTTGCCGGAGGGACCTCTGTGGCACTCAAAGGGTTAACCCATTACATGCCTAGGAACAAATAAAGTGAATAACATACACTAAACCCACTTCACAACAAGATAGCGTTCACTGAAAATATGAAATAGTTCATGCATATATGATTAATAATTAGAGCTCAAAGAGGTGTTACGTACCCCTCTGGCACTCAAAGGGTTAACATTACCCGGACCTGCTCTGTGTACTGCCGTTACCTCCCTGCTCCACGCGATTGCGCCGCCTCACTCACGCAATGCAATCATGCGCAGTAGAGACTGAGAAAATATAGAATATTCACTGTCAACAAATGTGTGAAGATCTAAAAAAAAGTTACCTTTTGATTCCAGAGGTCCATGGTGGATTTCGAACTTAAATCCATATTCATCTGATTAATTCCTTACATTCTTCTTCTGACTCTTCCCAGATGAACAAAAAATATTATCAGTATACCGAATCCACATAATACATCGGTATATTGAGACTGATGATCTGAGAAGACCACCTTATGTTTCCACCGGCCTAGATATAAGGTGGAGTAGGTGGGAGAGCATGCAGCCCCCATATAAGTCCCCATTGTCTAAAGAAAAAAATGTCATCACACATGAAAAAATGCATCACTGCAAATATCAGGGTGGTGATAATGAATTCAGCAATAAACCCATTACATGACACCAGCAGGACAGTGCACCATTACATGAGACCAGCAGGATAATACACCATAACATGAGATCAGCAGGACAATACACCATTACATGAGACCAGCAGGATAATACACCATAACATGAGATCAGCAGGACAATACACCATTACATGAGACCAGTAGGATAATACACCATAACATGAGATCAGCAGGACAATACACCATTACATGAGACCAGCAGGATAATACACCATAACATGAGATCAGCAGGACAATACACCATTACATGAGACCAGTAGGATAATACACCATTACATGAGATCAGCAGGATAATACACCATAACATGAGACCAGCAGGACAATACACCATTACATGAGACCAGTAGGATAATACACCATTACATGAGACCAGTAGGATAATACACCATTACATGAGATCAGCAGGATAATACACCATTTCATGAGACCAGCAGGTCAATACTCCATTACATGACATCAACAGGACAATCCACCATTACATTAGACCAGCAGGACAATGCACCATTACATGAGACCAGCAGGACAATGCACCTTTACACGAGACCAGTAGGATAATATACCATTTCATGAGACCAGTAGGATAATACACCATAACATGATTCCAGCAGAGCAATACACCATAACAGGTCATCAGCAGGACAATACACCGTTACATGAGACCAGCAGGACAATACACCATTACATGAGACCAGCAGAGTATTACCTGAGAGCATTCATTCAGTGAGGCTGATGTACTAAGGAGAACTGGAATTATTCTGGAGCAAACCAACTGCACCATAGGGTCAAATAAAATTCCTAGTGACTTATATGAGACTTTTAACCACTTGAATGCTAGAGAAGTCTCAAATGTCCCATTTAAATAAGTGAGATTTATTGGAGCAGTTGGTTTTCTCTAGAATTAATCTATTTCTTCTTAGTACAATGGTTTCGCCATATGAGAATGAAGTGTAAATTATAGCCTGAATGTGTTCTAGAGAGGGTATGTGTAACCACCTCTCTCTCCCCATAACCCCTCTTAGTGTATTTCCCGTGCCCACTTCATGCCACGCATTGGCGCAGGGGAAGAGAGTGTGCAGGAATACCAGCAGCTGGCACAGAAGCTGGACGAACTGGTGAGGAAGATTTTCACAGAGTGGTCACAGGCAGCCGACAAGCAGGCCGCGAATCGTCTGGACATCCCACTCATGGCTCGGAGCATGGAGAAAGCCGGCATGCTGGACTTGAACTTCGATAAGTATGTATCTTGTGGAGTGATAGCATGTGGCACAGATGGTCCTCTGCGTATATGAGGGGTAGGCAAGCTTTAGGATTCCAGCTGTTTTGAGACTACAGTTCCCATCAACCCCAACCAACCAACGGGAACTGGTTATCCTTTGAAAATGTTTCACGCCATTGTGAGAGCAACTAAACGGAGCATTAAACATGTCGCTGTGATGAAAAGGGTGAAATGAGAATCTTGCCTGCGTCAAAAGTGCCAGATTTTCACATGCAGCCTTAACGATTCAACCTGCATCCAAAATATCTTGCTGATTTTAGTGCCAGCATACCTTAGGATATTGTTACCAAGCACAGCTTTAACCCTTTGCATGCCATGTTCTGTAAAAGCCACATTTACTGTTGTAGCATATATGTCGCTTCCACACCTCGTCTCTCCGACCTGATACAGGGCAAGATTCTCATGTCTCCCTTTTCATCACGGTGACATGGCTAATGCGCAGTTTAGTTTCATGTACTTTTGTGTGCGACATTTTCAAAGTGAACCGGGAACACCTGGTAAGCCAAAGGTGACTACCCCTGGTGAATCTGATGACAAATGAACAATGGTTCAACTCACTTCATGAATGAAGGGAACATGAAAGTAACCCTGTGTTGTTTTAAATTAATAGTAATCTTTGACTTTGGTTATTCTGCATTTGCAGAATATGTTGAGACAAATTCCCTATACTTTTTATTATTTTGTATTTCATTCATCTTCACTTAATTTTGTTACACATTTATGTTCCTGCAATAGCGGTATTTTTTTTTCCCAGAACAATTTCTGTGTGGAGCTGTGAAAGCAAACATAGAGCAACAATGTAAAAACACACACAGTGAAACAATCTAGAAAAGCCACCTCTACAGCATAAACTTCCTCTGTTTGCAGACATTCACTGACCTCAATACAGGGACATGAAAATGTAAGGAAAAAAAAGGCAATGAGGAAAAAAAAAATAATAAAAAAAAGTATATACGCTTGCATGCTTTGTATACTCAAAATAAAAGGTTACCATTCCTTTAATTTGGAAACTGCATTACACTCTTGTTGCAGCGGTAGCTGTTGAAGAACTTTTGTAACATTGCATTTTCCACATTGAAGGGGAAATCTACCCTTAGATATATTTGTTGTTATAGAAATGCTGATTAAATCATTATAACAATATTTATAGTTCATGTAATTCAAATGATAACTAGTAAAACATATAAACTATCCCAAAATCTCCACAGCAAGAGGCATAACGAACTCCATCTTGTCTGTTATAACTGACAGTTGGTCCCTTCTGAGAATGAATGTGAATAATCTTATTTCGAAAAGACTATGCTTGTTTGTCCTGCACTAGACAGGGAAAATGGGAAGACTGGCTGGGCCAGTTGGTTCTTATCTGCTGTTAAAGGGATAGTAATACTTCGTTTTATCTTTATTTTATTTTGTAGGCATTAAAAAAACATGAAGAACGATATAAGTCTTATCTCTCAAACCTTTATGGTTTAAGAGATATTCACAAGCAAAGTTTCCCCCTCCCACCCCTTTTTCCTAGCGTAAGCCATCTCTTCTCAGATGTGGAATCTAGTTGTAAGACCAGACAGATAACAGCAGGGGACAATCTTCTTCCTATGAGAACAATGAAAGCCCTGCCCCCCTTGACAAGTTTCAGGTTTTTCCCTTATCTTAATTGAAGATTGTCCCTCTCTGCAGTCTACCTGGGCACCTCCCTTCTGCTCTGGCTGAACAGGGGGAGGGGTACTTTGCTTGTGAATATCTCTTAAACCATAAAGGTTTGAGAGATAAGACTTATATCGTTCTTCATGTTTTTTTAATGCCTACAAAATAAAATAAAGATAAAATGAAGTATTGCTATCCCTTTAAATTTTATGTTTTTGTGTAAAACAAATTATGTTTTACTCCTTTGAGTGCACTCAAAGAGCTAATCACGTCAACGTTTTGAAGTGATGTCACTAAACAAAAGTGCACACTTTTGTAATTGAATGAATGTGTTTATGTATATAGTGCCACAAGTTTTCACAGCTCTTTACAATGTAAGGGTTTGAACAATAACGCGTGACACGTACTTAGGGAAATGAAACACTGAAAATGGGGTCCCTGCCCGAAAGCATACAATCTAATCTTGCAGTTCAGTAACTTTTTGAGATTAATACGTTTTTGCAATTCAACTACATTGTAAATAGCGAGTGCGCAACTCTGTTGTATACCCAATAGCCTTATTCTGCAAGATAAAGAGGGGTAAATATGAAGCAAAGCAACTGTGCCACAGGAGGACCAATGGCAGGTCCCAAAATTAATTTTGAGATAAATGAGGCTTTTAACCCCATTCACAATGTGTTGGGAGGCCTCTCTAGAATTCAAGGGATTAAAAGCCTCATTTAAAGGGATAGTATTACTTCAAAATTACTATCCCTCATATTGTAGCCCTTAATAAACTGAGTTAAATGACACCAGCGGCATCTCTCAAACCTTTATGGTTTAAGAGATATCCTCTTTCAAAGTTTCCTCTCCCCTGCTGTCAGCGTTCTGCTGCCAGCAGGGGAATCCGGTCTCTGAATCAAGAGGAGGCTCTTAAACAGAGCCGATATCTCGTTATGGAAGGAAAAATGATTCATTGAAACAGTCTTCTACGTGTGCTTGGTTACCAAGGACACGTAGAAGACTGTTTCAATGAATCATTTTTCCTTCCATAACGAGATATCGGCTCTACTGAAGAGCCTCCTCTTGATTCAGAGACCGGATTCTCCTGCTGGCAGCAGAACGCTGACAGCAGGGGAGAGGAAACTTTGGAAGCGGCTATCTCTTACACCATAAAGGTTTGAGAGATGCCGCTGGTGTCATTTAACTCAGTTTATTACAGGCTACAATATGAGGGATAGTAATTTTGAAGTAATACTATCCCTTTAAGTTAAGAGAAATTTTTACTTTATCCCCCTAAAGTGCAGGTTGGCTACACCATAATCGCACTGCTTTTTGATTAATATGCCCCCACAGTGTTACTTTAACGAAGACTCTCCGGTGAGCTATTCATTCCAAGGCCTGATCAAATAACCAGGAGACACTCTTTGCGATTAGAGGAAAGAAGGTTTCAGCTTCAGCAGAGGAAGGGTTTTTTTTACATTACAGTGTTTTAAATTGTGGAATTCCTTACCCAAGGAGGTGGTAATGGCAGATACAATGGATACATTTAAGAGAAGATTAGATACATTTCTTTTAAGAGGGAACATATAGTGTTAAACTGTGTATTAGTAGGCAAATCAGGAAGGTCTGATAAAAATGAACTTACTTGGAAGCAAGAAAGCTAAATAATCCTCATGTCACAGGGTTATGAGGCAAAGGTTGAACGTAATGAACTTGTGTCCTTTTTCAACCTAATTTACTATGTTACTATGTAAAGACTGATCAAATTCAAACTGAACAGTTAAAATTTTAAATAGGAAAGTATTTGGAACACTTTTTATTCTTTTGAAAATTAAGAGGAAACTATCACATTATAATTTTAATATACTTTTATGTAGACGTAAAAAATGTTGACTTTACAGCCTCCAAATACAATGTATAATATGCAGCATAAACTTACTGACTTGCAGCAGAAACCATAATAGTATTACATTTCAGATTAGTTGTAATTATAAAGGGACAATGATACATAGTAAGATTTAATTCCCACTTATCTTACTATGGGCAGAAAACCGTATTAGCCATTATAGGTCAGTTCTGCTTGAATTGGTTCTCCAAACTGAATCTTTAATTGGTACATGATATCATGATCACAGAGGACTCGGAGGCGAGCTAACATAACATGAGCGGGGCCTGATTGGAGGTGGTCAGGACTGGGATTAGGAGAGGTGGGGTTTGACATTAAATGGGTGGAGGGTGGTAAGAACAGGGAAGATAGTGAGCGGAACTGTCAATGAAGTGGGCGGAGTTACAAGGGATGTCACTGAGAATCAGCCTGTGTCCCTGAAGAACTAGTAATTAAAGGGATAGTAATGTTTCAAAATAAAAGCAGCTCCGATTAATCTTCATAGTATTTGGGCCATGGAGAGTGTTATTTCAATACTGTCAGAGTTGTAGTACAAGAGTAATTGAATGATAAAGTATCACCCTCCCGCCCCGTTTACCTAGTGTAAGTCACCTCCCCTCAGATGTGGAATCTGGTCTCTTGACCGGACAGGTCACAGCAAGGGACAATCTTCTTACTGTGATCATAAGGAACCCCCTGCCCCCCTTGACAGGTATATCAGGTTTTTCCCTTATGATCACTGAAGATTGTCCCTCTCTGAGATCCATCCGAACATTCTTGCTGCTCTGAGGTGAGCAGTGTTACATCAGTAAAAGGGGCGGGAGGAGGATACTTTATCATTCAATTACTCTTGAACTACAGCTCTGGCAGTACTGAAATAACACTCTCCAAAGGCCAAATACTATGAAGATTAATCGGAGCTGCTTTTATTGTGAAACATTACTATCCCTTTAAGAATATAAAACAGAGTGTCTGTGTCAGATCAGAAGAATTCCCAAATATTAATTGCTCCAGAGGGCATTTTTGCCTTCCTCTGGATCAACAGGGGTGTTTTTGGCATGGGCTGGACTTGATGGACACATGTCTTTTTTCAGCCTCATGAACTATGTTAATATGTATATGCTGCAGGACCCCAAACTCCTTCCGCATAAAGGTATAGTAATGTGTACAGTAAAGTAGATGTCCAAGTCTTATGTATTGTAAACCTAACACATTGCACTATGTTTAATAACTTACTCTGATGTAGTTCAAAAGGTATTATATGTAGAAAGATCCTCCTCCCGCCCATTCTGGCCGCGTTACACTTCCTCCAACTGTGGTCTGGATAGAGAGCAGCGATGGACAATCTTCAGTAAGGAAAGGAAAATCCTATCCTCCTTCATCAAGTGGGACAGGGTTTTCCTTATACTTACTGACTAAAGATTGTCCCTCTCTGTGGCCGTCCGGTCCCAGGACCAGATTGCAGCGCTAAGAGGAGGTGGCCATATTGGATCTTTCCATATGTAATTTCTTTTGGACTACATAAAAGTAAGTTATTAAACATAGAGCAATGTGTTAGGTTTACAATATAGAAGACTTGGACATCTATTTTACTGTACGCATTACTATCCCTTTAAGTCGTGTTAGGAAGCTTTTAGTGGGAGTAATATCGAGTACTGGAGTCCATCCATAAAGGATCATGTTCTTCCCTGTGGACACAGTGATGTGTTTAGGCCTAGGCCAGTAGGCCTAAGGCAGCAGATTGGCGAGGCAGCAGAATGGACAACTTTGTGCCTATATCCACTTTCTAAAGAAAATGGTCTATTTTAAAAGCTTGGCTCAGGGTAACCTCCACATAGACACATTTAACCCAAAGTGAACATATCCTAATGGTCTTTCTTCATAAATCAAATATTCTACTTCCTTCCAGTGTGCTGAATGCTAGTTATTTCCATTGGCTCTGTGCCTTAAGGGAAAAGGAGAGGCTGTGGAAGGGGGACGTGGCCAGTGGAAGGGGGACGTGGCCAGTGGAGGTGGATGTGGCCTGTGGAAGTGGACATGGCCTGTGGAAAGGGATTTGACTTGTGGAAGGGGACATGGCCTGTGGAAGGGGACATGACCTGTGGAAGGGGACGTGGCCTGTGGAAGGGGATAGGGCCTGTGGAAGGGGACATGACCTGTGGAAGGGGACATGACCTGTGGAAGGGGACGTGGCCTGTGGCAGGGGCTGGATAAAAGATTTGTTCCTTGGTGAAGACACAGGCAAGAGAACAGTTCTGCTATAGTTTTACACATTTTTGTTTTCGGTTATAAATGGAATACCACCATTAGGTGGATTACCATAACTGACAATGCCCTTAGATGTGGATAGCTCAGTATCCAGGTGCTTTTTGTGGATCTTAAGCCCTGGGGGGAAATCTTGGGTTCAAGTTCTTTCCTCAGGAGTTGCCCACTGAGGCTTCTTCTTAATACATGGTAATCTGAAGACAGAAGATCTGCAGGAAAGGTGAGCAACCCTTTGAGTGCTGCAGGTCCACATGTCCCACAGTGCCCCTCCGCACAGGGGGTTTTCCTTTGTAGTTCCTATTGCACACTCCATCACTCACTGGGCCTATCTGTATGTCTGTTGGGTGTTTGGAGCAGGTTTATATGGTAATTAACCCTATAACTGCTGGTTTTGCATCTTTTGTTTTTTTTTTTTACACTTTCCCTACTGGTTCAGTGTTTTTTGGGTCTAGATTCTACTAGATCTATTGGGGCTTCTTGGGCTTATCACTTGTGCAAGGATGCCACTTGGTCGTCTGTGCACACCTTTTTGAAGCATTACCGTGTTGATGTGCTGGCATCGGCTGACGCCAGCTTTGGGAGGAAGAACCTGGAGGCAGTCTTGCCTGTCTAGGATCTTCTTCGGTTCTTGGTGCTTGGTGCTTCCTTCACCTTTGAGCCCTGTTGGCTCTAGTTCAGTGTGCTGTGTAACAGTTTTGGGGTGTTGTTACTCTGTTCAGTGTCCGTTGACACTTAATTGTTGTTGGGCTATCTCTGATCTGATGGTTCATATCTGCTCTGGTGACTTTGGGGGCCTTGCGCCTGGTCCTTGCTTTACTTCCCGCCTCTGGGAAACTCAATTGTTGGGCATCCCAGAGTTACCAGTAACCTGTATTGGATGACAGAGAAAAGAGGATTTTAATGTTACCTGTTAAATCCTTTTCTCTTGGTCCATACAGGTTACTGGTCTCACACCCTGTCAAGGGACCATGCTTGGCTCTCCTGTGGCAGACCGTGGGGGTCCTTCGGGGTCATGCTCAAAGGAGTCTTCTTTCCCTTCCACTATCTAGTCAATAGTTAGTGTCTCAAATCTTTCTGGAGCTGGTTGGCTAGCTGCAGTCAAGGAGGGAAGGTATGCTCCACCCCCTGCAATCAATTCTAGAATAGTTCCTGCCTACTTAAAGGGGTGGATCGCCTACCCAAAGTTACCATAACCTGTATGGACTAAGAGAAAAGGATTTAACAGGCAAGACTAAAATCCTCTTTTCAGTACTGTCAGAGTTGTAGTTCAAGAGTAATTGAATGATAAAGAATCCCCCTCCCACAACTTTTACCCAGTGTAAGACACCTCCCCTCAGATGTGGAATCTTGTCTCTTTATCGGACAGGTCACAGCAAGGGACAATCTTCTTAGAGTGATCATAAGGAAAACACTGCCCCCCTTGACAGGTTTTTCCTTAAGCTCACTGAAGATTGTCCCTCTCTGTGATCCATCCGGACAGTCTTGCTGCTGTGAGGTGAGCAGAGTTACATCAGTAAAAGGGGCGGGAGGGGGATACTTTATCATTCAATTACTGTTGTACTACAACTCTGACAGTATTGAAATAACACTCTCCATGACCCAAATACTATGAATATTAATCAGAGCTGCTTTTATTGTGAAACATTACTATCCCTTTAAAATGTTTCTGTGCCTGTGTTTATCAATTGAGTTGTATATGTTGTACTGGTGCAAGCTGTAGGCCTGCAGACATGGGCATTGGTCATCGTTTAACAGAATGGAACCTCATTGTTTGAGAACAATGCTTTTTTTCTTACTTCAGGAACCTGCTGAAAATGTTTGTGGAAATCCACTACTGGGAGCGACTTCAGTTTGAGATCCCGCACTATGTGATAGAGATTAATCAGAGGAAGGAAGACCTGAGGAACCTGCGTGAGAATGTGCTGCTGGTGGTTAGAGCCTACAACAGGTGAGTACTGTCCCGGTGTCTGTGTCACTAGTGGAGAAGGTGCAGTCTAGTAGAAATAGCCATGCAGTTTTATAATACTGGGAAAATTATAACTACAAAGGTGGAACAATTCAGAGAGCAGATGTCAAGCATGAAAGTCAGGAAGAACCACAAAATATCCCATCATGAGAGATACAAAGGGACACGTATCAATAATTAATGGAATCAATGGCAACTGTGAGATGTCCATATGTATCATTCTTATAAAAAGACGTTTTAATAACTAGTTGTACTTTACATAT
Source organism: Rhinophrynus dorsalis (assembly GCA_037306005.1). Lineage (NCBI taxonomy): Eukaryota > Metazoa > Chordata > Amphibia > Anura > Rhinophrynidae > Rhinophrynus > Rhinophrynus dorsalis. The sequence goes on along the minus strand of CM074721.1, from coordinate 538,095,084 downwards.
AAAACCCAATATAAGATTGGGGAAATCTACAGGAGTAAAGGCTACGTTTTACATCGCAAGAGTGGCTAAGCACGTCACACTATTTGCTGCAGTTGGGCATATTTCTGTAACGGTTGCTCCATATGCAGCTTTTGTTGGACAACATCTGTCACACCCTCGGTTAGCCATTGGTCAGCTGAGCGGAATTATAATTAAACAACAGCTAGAGGGTAACAGGTTACTCAACCTTCGTCTATGCTCACGTAGTGGCAATGGTTTGTGGAATTTTCAGTTATATTTATGGTATTTTAGTTTATGAAAACCTGTCCCTGGATATACTGTGTTTGTCCCTTGATGGTTATATAAAAACAAAAACGAGTAGAGGGGAAAGTAAGGCGGAGCAAGACCAAACATGGGCATCTCAGTCTTACGCGTTTTATGGACAGTCTACTCCATCGGACTCTGATGAAGTGGGCTCTTTGTCCAGGAAAGGCTTCGAGATCACGTTTAGTGTCTCCCTTCCTAATGGTTTCCCTGTCCTTGGAGTTATTGTACAAACACCATTCTGATTTAATTCAGCCACTAGAATCTATTTTTTTAGCCCTTAGCCTGCCTAACTCCAGTTTACTAAGCTACTTCTGCCAAATATGTTCCCCTTTTCGCTGTGTGCAGTCTAAGTGTATTTTATGGTGTTCCTTTCTTCTACCCCTTGTTGTCGATATGTTTTAAACAAGGTAATGGTGTGCTTTTACACAATTTTCCTGTGCAGGTACACTACCGTTCAAAAGTTTGAGGTCACTTAGAAATGTTTTCCATCAAATGAGTTGCAAAATTAATAGGAAATACAGTCAAAACACTGACAAGGTTAGAAATAATGATTTTTCATGTAAATAATAATTGTGTCCTTCATACTTAGCTTTCGTCGAAGAATCCTCCGTTTGCAGCAATTACAGCCTTGCAGACCTTTGGCATTCTAGTTGTCAGTTTGTTGAGGTAATGTGAAGAGAGTTCACCCCATGCTTCCTGAAGCACCTCCCAATATTTCGATTGGTTTGATTGTCACTTCTTACGTACCATACAGTCAAGCTGCTCCCATAACATAAACAAGGACATTTCTAAGTGACCCCAAAGTTTTGAACGTTAGTGTGTAAGGGGTTTGCTGACATTAAAGTTCTAATTCTGGTGGAACATGTGCACCGATATGTGCTACAGACATCGTATGCTTTAGTGCATGATCGGAGGAGCAGCCACTGGGACTGCTGATAAAAAGAGGAAAATACCACACAGGAACGTGAAGAAACTAAAATCAGCTTTATTAGGTGATAGAGAGCAGACACCACATTAGTCTAAACGTCTCACGCAATTCGCATAGCCATAGCCATAATTAAAGGGGAACTTTCACCCCGCAATAACTTAATGTTCACTTACTGCTCACAGTGACGTCCGTGCGCCTGCGCTGTCAGTCCCTTTTGCACCGCACGGACGTCACTGTGAAGAGACGTCCGTGCTTCCTGCTCCTGTAAAACGCCGATATCTGAAGAACCGGGTAAGATTTCTGGCGACTAGCGCTACTAAGCAGCTAGTCGCCAGGTGAGCAGTAAGTGAACATTAAGTTATTGCGGGGTGAAAGTTCCCCTTTAAAGCTATATTCGATGCACCCTCGAAGCCCAACTTATTTTGATTCTCTCGTGCTGGGTTATTGTTGAGTTGTCCCTATCATCATGGACTGTCATGTTCTGCTTTTCCTCTCACTGTATAAGCTGTTACATTTTGACCATTTGGGAATCCCAAGGGAGTCGCTCATTAGGGGTCGTATTCAGACATCTAACAAATAGCAATCCTGACCAAACTAGCTACACCATTGGGTCAAATAAGTTTCCCTGCTAATTTAAATGAGACTTTTATCCCTCTGAATGCTGCTGAGGTTTCCAGTGCATTACCAGATTAGTGAATTTTTACTTGTTCCCTGCATTGCTCTTTGTATATCCCAGAACTGATCGTCTTTATCGTGCGGAATGTGGCGTTACATGTGCGCTTTCAGTACAATACACACAGTGGTAATATAATCACCTAGAGAGACGACCACACGTCTTTGTTCTTTTAATGCAGTTCCAAGGAAAATCACCTGCATCATACAGAAAAAGAAACTAGATTCTCACTGTCACCTTGAATTTTTTTCCATATTTGTAAACTTCATTAAAAACTGCCTATGTATCTTGTTACCCAAAAGTCCAACAGATGAAAGAGATATTCACCTTTTATTTCTGGGAACAGTGAAAGTGAAAGTCTCCTGGCACAGAACAGTCATTCATTGAACTGCATAAGAACTGTCACTGATAACCCATAATTAGCATATTAAACATCACTGAAAGGCTTATCCTGTAACATAAAGTCCTAGAATGCGTCGCTCACTGTGTGCGTAACCGCACATGCGCAGTGGGGACTCGCAGAATGGACTGATGGCTGACATCCTGTCTGTGTTCCCGGCTGCAGGGGGCAACAGAGTTGGGACTGGGTGACAAACTGTCACCCAGTGCCTCCGCTGCTGCCCCGGAGCACAGACTGGCTGTGAGCCATCTGTAGCTCCCCGCTCCGGATCAGCCTGTGTATACGGACTTTGTAACTAGTTTAACTTATAAAATGTCACTGAAAACCATTCACATATGAAACATCGTTGAAAAGCTTAAAGTGATAGTAATGTTTCAAAATAAAAGCAGCTCCAATTAATCTTCATAGTATTTGGGAGAGTGTTATTTCAATACTGTCAGAGTTGTATTTTAGGAGTAATTGAATGATAAAGTGCCTTTTATCTAGTGTAAGACACCTCCCCTCAGATGTAGAATCTGGTCTCTTGACCGGACAGCTCACAGCAAGGGACAATCTTCTTACTGTGAGAACAATTAAAACCCTGCCCCCCTTGACAGGTTTTTGGTATAATCACTGAAAATTGTCCTTCTCTGCAATCCATCCGGACAGTCTTGGTGCTCTGAGGTGAGCAGTGTTATATCCGTAAAAGGGGTGGGAGGGGGATACTTTATAATTTCAATTACTCTTGTACTACAACTCTGTCAGTATTGAAATAACACTCTCCAAGGTCCAAATACTATGAAGATTAATTGGAGTTGCTTTTACTGTGAAACACTACTATCCTTTTAACTGTATATATGCTGGTCTTTTGGCTAACAACAGTTCCACTTTAAATATGACTTTGAATCCCCTCAAGAGACCTGTTCGGAGAGAAGGACATACATATGTCGCTTCAGTCCGTATCATCTTGTCACCTTGCAGGGGGAGGTACAGACTGATAACTTTTTCTGTCTCTTACCCTGGACGTGGAGAGTGACACGTACATATGTTGCATGTCCCTGCCATTGTGTATCCCTGTAGGATTATAGCAGCTTTGTCTCAGGAAGAACGCAGTTTGTTCAGAGAGAGAATCCGATTCCTAGATAAGAAGATCCAGCCTGGACTCACCAAGTTGCATTGGTCAACCAAGGGAGCATCCAACATCTTCATCAATGAGTGTCTTCTGCACGCCGGACGCGTAAGCTCTTCCCTTGTGCAGCTGTAAAACAAAGCCGTTAGAGGTTGAGTTAACCCTTTGAGTGCCAGAGGTGTACACGGCGCATAGTAAAGCATTGATTTCAGTGGGGTTTTTAAACATCTCGAATGCCATGGAGATCTCTCTAGAGTGGAGATTATAGCCTTTTAAGAAAGCATTCAGGGAGTGGATAGTGTATCCTTGTAAGAAATCATTCAGGGAGTGGATAGTGTATCCTTGTAAGAAATCATTCAGGGAGTGGATAGTGTATACTTGTAAGAAATCATTCAGGGAGTGGATAGTGTATCCTTGTAAGAAAGCATTCAGGGAGTGGATAGTGTATCCTTGTAAGAAAGCATTCAGGGAGTGGATAGTGTATCCTTGTAAGAAAGCATTCAGGGAGTGGATAGTGTATACTTGTAAGAAAGCATTCAGGGAGTGGATAGTGTATCCTTGTAAGAAAGCATTCAGGGAGTGGATAGTGTATACTTGTAAGAAATCATTCAGGGAGTGGATAGGGTATACTTGTAAGAAATCATTCAGGGAGTGGATAGGGTATACTTGTAAGAAATCATTCAGGGAGTGGATAGGGTATACTTGTAAGAAAGCATTCAGGGAGTGGATAGGGTATACTTGTAAGAAAGCATTCAGGGAGTGGATAGTGTATCCTTGTAAGAAAGCATTCAGGGAGTGGATAGGGTATCCTTGTAAGAAAGCATTCAGGGAGTGGATAGGGTATCCTTGTAAGAAAGCATTCAGGGAGTGGATAGTGTATCCTTGTAAGAAAGCATTCAGGGAGTGGATAGTATATCCTTGTAAGAAAGCATTCAGGGAGTGGATAGTATATCCCTGTAAGAAAGCATTCAGGGGGTGGAGAGTATATCCATGTAAGAAAGCATTCAGGGAGTGGAGAGTATATCCTTGTAAGAAAGCATTCAGGGAGTGGAGAGTATATCCTTGTAAGAAAGCATTCAGGTAGTGGATAGTATATCCCTGTAAGAAAGCATTCAGGGGGTGGAGAGTATATCCATGTAAGAAAGCATTCAGGGAGTGGAGAGTATATCCTTGTAAGAAAGCATTCAGGGAGTGGATAGTGTATTCTTGTAAGAAAGCATTCAGGGAGTGGTGAGTATATCCTTGTAAGAAAGTATTCAGGGAGTGGATAGTATATCCTTGTAAGAAAGCATTCAGGGAGTGGATAGTATATCCATGTAAGAAAGCATTCAGGGAGTGGATAGTATATCCTTGTAAGAAAACATTCAGGGGGTGGAGAGTATATCCTTGTAAGAAAGCATTCAGGTAGTGGTGAGTATATCCTTGTAAGTAAGCATTCAGGTAGTGGTGAGTGTATCCTTGTAAGAAAGCATTCAGGGAGTGGTGCGTATATCCCTGTAAGAAAGCATTCAGGGAATGGATAGTGTATCCTTGTAAGAAAGCATTCAGGGAGTGGTGCGTATATGCCTGTAAGAAAGCATTCAGGGAGTGGTGAGTATATCCCTGTAAGAAAGCATTCAGGGAATAGAGAGTGTATCCTTGTAAGAAAGCATTCAGGGAGTGGTGCGTATATCCCTGTAAGAAAGCATTCAGGTAGTGGTGAGTATATCCCTGTAAGAAAGCATTCAGGGAGTGGTGCGTATATCCCTGTAAGAAAGCATTCAGGTAGTGGTGAGTATATCCCTGTAAGAAAGCATTCAGGGAGTGGTGCGTATATCCCTGTAAGAAAGCATTCAGGGAATGGATAGTGTATCCTTGTAAGAAAGCATTCAGGGAGTGGTGCGTATATGCCTGTAAGAAAGCATTCAGGGAGTGGTGAGTATATCCCTGTAAGAAAGCATTCAGGGAATAGAGAGTATATCCCTGTAAGAAAGCATTCAGGTAGTGGTGAGTATATCCTTGTAAGAAAGCATTCAGGTAGTGGTGAGTATATCCCTGTAAGAAAGCATTCAGGGAGTGGTGTGTATATCCCTGTAAGAAAGCATTCAGGGAGTGGTGCGTATATCCCTGTAAGAAAGCATTCAGGGAGTGGATAGTATATCCTTGTAAGAAAGCATTCAGGGAGTGGTGAGTATATCCCTGTAAGAAAGCATTCAGGGAGTGGTGCGTATATCCCTGTAAGAAAGCATTCAGGGAGTGGTGCGTATATCCCTGTAAGAAAGCATTCAGGGAGTGGAGAGTATATCCCTGTAAGAAAGCATTCAGGTAGTGGTAAGTGTATCCTTGTAAGAAAGCATTCAGGTAGTGGAGAGTGTATCCTTGTAAGAAAGCATTCAGGGAGTGGATAGTATATCCCTGTAAGAAAGCATTCAGGGAGTGGAGAGTATATCCCTGTAAGAAAGCATTCAGGTAGTGGAGAGTATATCCCTGTAAGAAAGCATTCAGGTAGTGGAGAGTCTATCCCTGTAAGAAAGCATTCAGGTAGTGTTGAGTATATCCCTGTAAGAAAGCATTCAGGTAGTGGTGAGTATATCCCTGTAAGAAAGCATTCAGGTAGTGGTGAGTGTATCCTTGTAAGAAAGCATTCAGGTAGTGGTGAGTGTATCCTTGTAAGAAAGAGTTCGGGTAGTGGTGAGTGTATCCTTGTAAGAAAGCATTCAGGTAGTGGTGAGTGTATCCTTGTAAGAAAGCATTCAGGTAGTGGTGAGTGTATCCTTGTAAGAAAGCATTCAGGTAGTGGTGAGTGTATCCTTGTAAGAAAGCATTCAGGTAGTGGTGAGTGTATCCTTGTAAGAAAGCATTCAGGTAGTGGTGAGTATATCCTTGTAAGAAAGCATTCAGGTAGTGGTGAGTGTATCCTTGTAAGAAAGCATTCAGGTAGTGGTGAGTGTATACTTGTAAGAAAGAGTTCGGGTAGTGGTGAGTGTATACTTGTAAGAAAGAGTTCGGGTAGTGGTGAGTGTATCCTTGTAAGAAAGCATTCAGGGAGTGGTGAGTGTATCCTTGTAAGAAAGCATTCAGGGAGTGGATAGTATATCCTTGTAAGATAGCCGACATGGAGTGGGAGAATTTATATTATATAGGGGAGCAGTACGAGACTGCCCATGTGTGAGGGAAGTGTCTGTGTAAGAGAGCAATCAGAGGGATAACTACATCTCAGTGTGAAAGAAAGTCAGATAGATAAGTACATATCCTTCTAAGATAACGACATATCTGCGTAAGAGTGCAAAGAGATACATTCATATCTAATAAGATAGTGATATATATACATCTTTTTAATAAGTGAGATAAGTACTTTTCTCCTCTCTCCCTCTTCTGCAGGTCCAGCAAATAGTAGATAATTACAAACTTGCCAATGTGAACATCTCCCGCTGTGCCCAGCTGATTAGTGAGTCGCTGCTGCTACAAATTGATGGGAAGACAGTCTTCCGTGATCTGGAGTTCCAGGAGATGCAGGAGGAGCACAGACGGAGTGTTCAGAGCCGCCTGCAGAGCCTTCATGATGAGATTTGTGCAGTCATGAGAGCTACCTATGAAGTGTTCAAGGCCGATGGTCCTGAGGTACCAACTAATACATGCTTCTTCTTTATATTGTGTCTTACTGGGAGGAAGTGTTGTCTGTGAGCGGCCAGTGTGTATCACAGTTTATTATTGTGTGATTGATCCTTATGTATCACTGTTTGTGTGTCTAGTCAAGGGGCAGTGTCACTGTATCTACTGGATATAACCTCTCAGCTTGTTGTGCCACTTTGAGGCCAACAAGGGAGTCCATTGCAGGCCACATGATCAGACATCCATGTGTATTAGGGGTACAGTAATGGTGACTTCTACCCTAATGACAATTCAAGAATATGGATTTTTTTAGCACTAATACCGAAACAGTACAGAAGTGCACAGTAATAGCCCTGATACATTAACTGGAGGATTATGCACTAAGGTGTCATAAAGAGGAGACCATTTCTGCAGTGTGCTTCAGTTCCTATATTATTCTATGGGAGAGATTTAGTTATAGACTACAGGGGAGATGTACTAAGGTGTGATAAAGAGGAGATAACTTCTCCAGTGAGATAAACTCTCCAGTTCCTATGTTATTCTATGGGAGAGATTTAGTTATAGACTACAGGGGGAGATGTACTAAGGTGTGATAAAGAGGAGATAACTTCACCAGTGAGATAAACTCTCCAGTTCCTATGTTATTCTATGGGAGATCTTTAGTTATAGACTACAGGAGAGATGTACTAAGGTGTGATAAAGAGGAGATAACTTCTCCAGTGAGATAAACTCTCCAGTTCCTATGTTATTCTATGGGAGATCTTTAGTTATAGAATACAGGGGAGATGTACTAGGGTGTGATAAAGAGGAGATAACTTCTTCAGTGAGATAAACTCTCCAGTTCCTATGTTATTCTATGGAAGACCTTTAGTTATAGACTACAGGGGAGATGTACTAAGGTGTGATAAAGAGGAGATAACTTCTTCAGTGAGATAAACTCTCCAGTTCCTATGTTATTCTATGGGAGATCTTTAGTTATAGACTACAGGAGAGATGTACTAAGGTGTGATAAAGATGAGATAACTTCTCCAGTGAGATAAACTCTCCAGTTCCTATGTTATTCTATGGGAGAGCTTTAGTTATAGATTACAGGAGAGATGTACTAAGGTGTGATAAAGAGGAGATAACTTCTCCAGTGAGATAAACTCTCCAGTTCCTAGCTTATTCTATGGGAGAGATTTAGTTATAGACTACAGGAGAGATGTACTAAGGTGTGATAAAGAGGAGATAACCTCTCCAGTGAGATAAACTCTCCAGTTCCTATGTTATTCTATGGAAGATCTTTAGTTATAGACTACAAGGGGAGATGTAATAAGGTGTGATAAAGAGGAGATAACTTCTCCAGTGAGATAAACTCTCCAGTTCCTATATTATTCTATGGGAGATCTTTAGTTATAGACTACAAGGGGAGATGTAATAAGGTGTGATAAAGAGGAGATAACTTCTCCAGTGAGATAAACTCTCCAGTTCCTGTGTTATTCTATAGGAGAGCTTTAGTTATAGACTACAGGGGAGATGTACTAAGGAGTGATAAAGAAGAGATAACTTCTCCAGTGAGATAAACCCTCCAGTTCCTATGTTATTATATGGGAGATCTGTAGTTATAGACTACAGGGGGAGATGTACTAAGGTGTGATAAAGAGGAGATAACTTCTCCAGTGAGATAAACTCTCCAGTTCCTATGTTATTCTATGGGAGAGCTTTAGTTATAGACTACAGGAGAGATGTACTAAGGTGTGATAAAGAGGAGACAACTTCTCCAGTGAGATAAACTCTCCAGTTCCTATACTATTCTATGAGAGTTACACTAGTATCCAATGTCAGTGGCTTCACATCAGGGTATACACTGGTGCATATGAGCTCTATAGTCCAATACAGAGGACATTCTCTGCCCTATTTAGGATTTTAATGCCAGCAAAGTCTGCATTGTCAGCCCCAGAGCATGCACAATGGAATGGTATTTACTCTACAATGTGATTTAATACATTGTATAAAAAAATATATAAAGGAAAGGTCCACCCCAAAATGGTTATAGAGTGGCACATTGTCCTTCCCTTGGCGCAAACAGAATTAAGGGGAGGAAGTCTGGAGTACGATGCTTTCTAAATTGAGGTTAGACAGGAATAGGGAGGGGAAAATGGATTCCCGCTCCAGTTCTTGTTCAAAATCACCATTGTGCATTTGCCCAACTGTGTATGAGATATGACGGCTCCGTGTTTTTCCTGACCGCTTCCCTGTCAGGTTCAGACCTGTTGGACACATTATACAGAAAAAATGGACCGGCTGGTGGAAGAGGCCTTCAGACTGAACGTGAAGTGGTCCCTGCAAGAGCTCTCCAAGGCCATTAATGGGGACAGCAAGACCACTACAAGCCCGCTGTTCAGAGTTATGGTTATCCTGCAGAATGACTTCCCTGGATCAACTGCACAGGTACAGCAGGGGGAGAAGATTGGGAGTGAGGGAGAAAGAGAGTGAGAGATATATGGACTTCTGGGGAGAAGGGAGGGAGAGAGTGAGAGGGAAACATGTAGAGGTGAGGGGAGAAGGGTGGAAGAGAGGGAGACACATGGAGGTGGGGAGAAGGGTGGGAGAGAGGGAGACACATGGAGGTGAGGGGAGAAGGGTGGAAGAGAGGGAGACACATGGAGGTGAGGGGAGAAGGGTGGAAGTGAGGGAGACACATGGAGGTGAGGGGAGAAGGGTGGAAGAGAGAGAGAGAGACACATGGAAGTGAGGGGAGAAGGGTGGAAGAGAGAGAGAGAGACACATGGAGGTGAGGGGAGAAGGGTGGAAGAGAGAGAGAGACACATGGCGGTGAGGGGAGAAGGGTGGAAGAGAGAGAGACACATGGAGGTGAGGGGAGAAGGGTGGAAGAGAGGGAGACACATGGAGGTGAGGGGAGAAGGGTGGAAGAGAGAGAGACACATGGAGGTGAGGGGAGAAGGGTGGAAGAGAGGGAGACACATGGAGGTGAGGGGAGAAGGGTGGAAGAGAGAGAGACACATGGAGGTGAGGGGAGAAGGGTGGAAGAGAGAGAGACACATGGCGGTGAGGGGAGAAGGGTGGAAGAGAGGGAGACACACGGAGGTGAGGGGAGAAGGGTGGAAGAGAGGGAGACACATGGAGGTGAGGGGAGAAGGGTGGAAGAGAGAGAGACACATGGAGGTGAGGGGAGAAGGGTGGAAGAGAGAGATACACATGGCGGTGAGGGGAGAAGGGTGGAAGAGAGAGAGACACATGGAGGTGAGGGGAGAAGGGTGGAAGAGAGGGAGACACATGGAGGTGAGGGGAGAAGGGTGGAAGAGAGGGAGACACATGGAGGTGAGGGGAGAAGGGTGGAAGAGAGGGAGACACATGGAGGTGAGGGGAGAAGGGTGGAAGAGAGGGAGACATGTGGAGGTGGGGTGAGAAGGGTGGAAGAGAGGGAGACACGTGGAGGTGAGGGGAGAAGGGTAGAAGAGAGGGAGACACATGGAGGTGAGGGGAGAAGGGTGGAAGAGAGGGAGACACATGGAGGTGAGGGGAGGAGGATGGAAGAGAGGGAGACACATGGAGGTGGGGGAGAAGGGTTGAAGAGAGGGAGACACATGGAGGTGAGGGGAGAAGGATGGAAGAAAGGGAGACACATGGAGGTGGGAGGAGAAGGATCGAAGAGAGGGAGACACGTGGAGGTGAGGGGAGAAGGGTGGAAGAGAGGGAGACATGTGGAGGTGGGGGGAGAAGGATGGAAGAGAGAGAGACGTGGAGGTGAGGGGAGAAGGGTGGAAGAGAGGGAGACACGTGGAGGTGAGGGGAGAAGGGTGGAAGAGAGGGAGACACGTGGAGGTGAGGGGAGAAGGATGGAAGAGAGAGAGACGTGGAGGTGAGGGGAGAAGGGTGGAAGAGAGGGAGACACATGGAGGTGGGGGAGAAGGGTGGAAGAGAGGGAGACACATGGAGGTGAGGGAGAAGGGTGGAAGAGAGGGAGACACATGGAGGTGAGGGGAGAAGGGTGGAAGAGAGGGAGACACATGGAGGTGGGGGAAAAGGGTGGAAGAGAGGGAGACACATGGAGGTGAGGGAGAAGGGTGGAAGAGAGGGAGACACATGGAGGTGAGGGGAGAAGGGTGGAAGAGAGGGAGACACATGGAGGTGAGGGGAGAAGGGTGGAAGAGAGGGAGACACATGGAGGTGAGGGAGAAGGGTGGAAGAGACGGAGACACATGGAGGTGAGGGGAGAAGGGTGGAAGAGAGGGAGACACATGGAGGTGAGGGGAGAAGGGTGGAAGAGAGGGAGACATGTGGAGGTGGGGGGAGAAGGGTGGAAGAGAGGGAGACACGTGGAGGTGAGGGGAGAAGGGTGGAAGAGAGGGAGACACATGGAGGTGAGGGGAGAAGGGTGGAAGAGAGGGAGACACATGGAGGTGAGGGGAGAAGGATGGAAGAGAGGGAGACACATGGAGGTGGGGGGAGAAGGGTGGAAGAGAGGGAGACACATGGAGGTGAGGGGAGAAGGATGGAAGAGAGAGAGACGTGGAGGTGAGGGGAGAAGAGAGGGAGACACATGGAGGTGAGGGGAGAAGGATGGAAGAGAGAGAGACGTGGACGTGAGGGGAGAAGGGTGGAAGAGAGGGAGACACATGGAGGTGAGGGGAGAAGGATGGAAGAGAGAGAGACGTGGAGGTGAGGGGAGAAGGGTGGAAGAGAGGGAGACACATGGAGGTGGGGGAGAAGGGTGGAAGAGAGGGAGACACATGGAGGTGAGGGGAGAAGGATGGAAGAGAGAGAGACGTGGAGGTGAGGGGAGAAGGGTGGAAGAGAGGGAGACACATGGAGGTGAGGGGAGAAGGATGGAAGAGAGAGAGACGTGGAGGTGAGGGGAGAAGGGTGGAAGAGAGGGAGACACATGGAGGTGAGGGGAGAAGGGTGGAAGAGAGGGAGACACATGGAGGTGGGGGGAGAAGGGTGGAAGAGAGGGAGACACATGGAGGTGAGGGGAGAAGGGTGGAAGAGAGGGAGACACATGGAGGTGGGGGGAGAGGGGTGGAAGAGAGGGAGACATATGGAGGTGAGGGGAGAAGGATGGAAGAGAGAGAGACGTGGAGGTGAGGGGAGAAGGGTGGAAGAGAGGGAGACACGTGGAGGTGAGGGGAGAAGGATCGAAGAGAGGGAGACACATGGAGGTGGGGGAGAAGGATCGAAGAGAGGGAGACACATGGAGGTGAGGGGAGAAGGATTGAAGAGAGGGAGACACATGGAGGTGAAGGGAGAAGGGTGGAAGAGAGGGAGACACATGGAGGTGGGGGGAGAGGGGTGGAAGAGAGGGAGAAACATGGAGGTGAGGGGAGAAGGGTGGAAGAGAGGGAGACACATGGAGGTGTGGGGAGAAGGATGGAAGAGAGAGAGACGTGGAGGTGAGGGGAGAAGGGTGGAAGAGAGGGAGACGCATGGAGGTGAGGGGAGAAGGATGGAAGAGAGAGAGACGTGGAGGTGAGGGGAGAAGAGAGGGAGACACATGGAGGTGAGGGGAGAAGGATGGAAGAGAGAGAGACGTGGACGTGAGGGGAGAAGGGTGGAAGAGAGGGAGACACATGGAGGTGAGGGGAGAAGGATGGAAGAGAGAGAGACGTGGAGGTGAGGGGAGAAGGGTGGAAGAGAGGGAGACACATGGAGGTGGGGGAGAAGGGTGGAAGAGAGGGAGACACATGGAGGTGAGGGGAGAAGGATGGAAGAGAGAGAGACGTGGAGGTTAGGGGAGAAGGGTGGAAGAGAGGGAGACACATGGAGGTGAGGGGAGAAGGATGGAAGAGAGAGAGACGTGGAGGTGAGGGGAGAAGGGTGGAAGAGAGGGAGACACATGGAGGTGAGGGGAGAAGGGTGGAAGAGAGGGAGACACATGGAGGTGGGGGGAGAAGGGTGGAAGAGAGGGAGACACATGGAGGTGAGGGGAGAAGGGTGGAAGAGAGGGAGACACATGGAGGTGGGGGGAGAGGGGTGGAAGAGAGGGAGACATATGGAGGTGAGGGGAGAAGGATGGAAGAGAGAGAGACGTGGAGGTGAGGGGAGAAGGGTGGAAGAGAGGGAGACACGTGGAGGTGAGGGGAGAAGGATCGAAGAGAGGGAGACACATGGAGGTGGGGGAGAAGGATCGAAGAGAGGGAGACACATGGAGGTGAGGGGAGAAGGATTGAAGAGAGGGAGACACATGGAGGTGAAGGGAGAAGGGTGGAAGAGAGGGAGACACATGGAGGTGGGGGGAGAGGGGTGGAAGAGAGGGAGAAACATGGAGGTGAGGGGAGAAGGGTGGAAGAGAGGGAGACACATGGAGGTGTGGGGAGAAGGATGGAAGAGAGAGAGACGTGGAGGTGAGGGGAGAAGGGTGGAAGAGAGGGAGACGCATGGAGGTGAGGGGAGAAGGATGGAAGAGAGAGAGACGTGGAGGTGAGGGGAGAAGGGTGGAAGAAAGGGAGACACATGGAGGTGAGGGGAGAAGGATCGAAGAGAGGGAGACACATGGAGGTGGGGGAGAAGGATCGAAGAGAGGGAGACACATGGAGGTGAGGGGAGAAGGGTGGAACAGAGGGAGACACATGGAGGTGGGGGAGAAGGGTGGAAGAGAGGGAGACACATGGAGGTGAGGGGAGAAGGATGGAAGAGAGGGAGACACATGGAGGTGAGGGGAGAAGGGTGGAAGAGAGAGAGACACATGGAGGTGAGGGGAGAAGGGTGGAAGAGAGGGAGACACGTGGAGGTGAGGGGAGACGGATGGAAGAGAGGGAGACACATGGAGGTGTGGGGAGAAGGGTGGAAGAGAGGGAGACACGTGGAGGTGAGGGGAGAAGGGTGGAAGAGAGGGAAACACATGGAGGTGAGGGAAGAAGGGTGGAAGAGAGGGAGACACATGGAGGTGTGGGGAGAAGGGTGGAAGAGAGGGAGACACATGGAGGTGGGGGAGAAGGATCGAAGAGAGGGAGACACATGGAGGTGAGGGGAGAAGGATGGAAGAGAGGGAGACACATGGAGGTGAGGGGAGAAGGGTGGAAGAGAGGGAGACATATGGAGGTGAGGGGAGAAGGGTGGAAGAGAGGGAGACACATGGAGGTGAGGGGAGAAGGGTGGAAGAGAGGGAGACACATGGAGGTGGGGGAGAAGGATCGAAGAGAGGGAGACACATGGAGGTGGGGTAGAAGGGTGGAAGAGAGGGAGACACATGGAGGTGGGGGGAGAAGGGTGGAAGAGAGTGAGACACGTGGAGGTGAGGGGAGAAGGGTGGAAGAGAGGCAGACACATGGAGGTGAGGGGAGAAGGGTGGAAGAGAGGGAGACACATGGAGGTGAGGGGAGAAGGGTGGAAGAGAGGGAGACACATGGAGGTGAGGGGAGAAGGGTGTAAGAGAGGGAGACACATGGAGGTGGGGGGAGAAGGGTGGAAGAGAGGGAGACACATGGAGGTGAGGAGAGAAGGGTGGAAGAGTGGGAGACATGTGGAGGTGAGGGGAGAAGGGTGGAAGAGAGGCAGACACATGGAGGTGAGGGGAGAAGGGTGGAAGAGAGGGAGACACATGGAGGTGAGGGGAGAAGGGTGGAAGAGAGGGAGACACATGGAGGTGAGGGGAGAAGGATGGAAGAGAGGGAGACATATGGAGGTGAGGGGAGAAAGGTGGAAGAGAGGGAGACACATGCAGGTGAGGGGAGAAGGGTGGAAGAGAGGGAGACACATGGAGGTGAGGGGAGAAGGGTGGAAGAGAGGGAGACACATGGAGGTGGGGGGAGAAGGATCGAAGAGAGGGAGACACGTGGAGGTGAGGGGAGAAGGATGGAAGAGAGGGAGACACGTGGAGGTGAGGGGAGAAGGGTGGAAGAGAGGTAGACACATGGAGGTGAGGGGAGAAGGATGGAAGAGAGGGAGACACATGGAGGTGAGGGGAGAAGGGTGGAAGAGAGGGAGACACGTGGAGGTGAGGGCAGAAGGGTGGAAGAGAGGGAGACACGTGGAGGTGAGGGGAGAAGGGTGGAAGAGAGGGAGACACATGGATGTGAGGGGAGAAGGGTGGAAGAGAGGGAGACGTATGGAGGTGAGGGGAGAAGGATGGAAGAGAGGGAGACACATGGAGGTGAGGGGAGAAGGGTGGAAGAGAGGGAGACACATGGAGGTGGGGGGAGAAGGGTGGAAGAGAGGGAGACACGTGGAGGTGAGGGGAGAAGGGTGGAAGAGAGGGAGACACATGGATGTGAGGGGAGAAGGATCGAAGAGAGGGAGACACATGGAGGTGGGGGGAGAAGGGTGGAAGAGAGGGAGACACATGGAGGTGGGGGGAGAAGGGTGGAAGAGAGGGAGACACATGGAGGTGGGGGAGAAGGATCGAAGAGAGGGAGACACATGGAGGTGGGGGGAGAAGGGTGGAAGAGAGGGAGACACATGGAGGTGGGGGGAGAAGGGTGGAAGAGAGGGAGACACGTGGAGGTGAGGGGAGAAGGGTGGAAGAGAGGGAGACACATGGAGGTGAGGGGAGAAGGGTGGAAGAGAGGGAGACGTATGGAGGTGAGGGGAGAAGGATGGAAGAGAGGGAGACACATGGAGGTGGGGGGAGAAGGGTGTAAGAGAGGGAGACACATGGAGGTGGGGGGAGAAGGGTGGAAGAGAGGGAGACACATCTAGGTGAGGAGAGAAGGGTGGAAGAGTGGGAGACGTGGAGGTGAGGGGAGAAGGGTGGAAGAGAGGGAGACACATGGAGGTGAGGGGAGAAGGGTGGAAGAGAGGGAGACGTATGGAGGTGAGGGGAGAAGGATGGAAGAGAGGGAGACACATGGAGGTGAGGGGAGAAGGGTGGAAGAGAGGGAGACACATGGAGGTGGGGGGAGAAGGGTGGAAGAGAGGGAGACACATGGAGGTGGGGGGAGAAGGGTGGAAGAGAGGGAGACACATGGAGGTGGGGGAGAAGGATCGAAGAGAGGGAGACACATGGAGGTGGGGGGAGAAGGGTGGAAGAGAGGGAGACACATGGAGGTGGGGGGAGAAGGGTGGAAGAGAGGGAGACACATGGAGGTGGGGGAGAAGGATCGAAGAGAGGGAGACACATGGAGGTGGGGGGAGAAGGGTGGAAGAGAGGGAGACACATGGAGGTGGAGGGAGAAGGGTGGAAGAGAGGGAGACACGTGGAGGTGAGGGGAGAAGGGTGGAAGAGAGGGAGACACATGGAGGTGAGGGGAGAAGGGTGGAAGAGAGGGAGACGTATGGAGGTGAGGGGAGAAGGATGGAAGAGAGGGAGACACATGGAGGTGGGGGAGAAGGGTGTAAATGAGGGAGACACATGGAGGTGGGGGGAGAAGGGTGGAAGAGAGGGAGACACATCTAGGTGAGGAGAGAAGGGTGGAAGAGTGGGAGACATGTGGAGGTGAGGGGAGAAGGGTGGAAGAGAGGGAGACACATGGAGGTGAGGGGAGAAGGGTGGAAGAGAGGGAGACACATGGAGGTGAGGGGAGAAGGATGGAAGAGAGGGAGACACATGGAGGTGGGGGGAGAAGGGTGTAAGAGAGGGAGACACATGGAGGTGGGGGGAGAAGGGTGGAAGAGAGGGAGACACATGGAGGTGAGGAGAAAAGGGTGGAAGAGTGGGAGACATGTGGAGGTGAGGGGAGAAGGGTGGAAGAGAGGGAGACACATGGAGGTGAGGGGAGAAGGGTGGAAGAGAGGGAGACACATGGAGGTGAGGGGAGAAGGGTGGAAGAGAGGGAGACACATGGAGGTGAGGGGAGAAGGGTGGAAGAGAGGGAGACACATGGAGGTGAGAGGAGAAGGATCGAAGAGAAGGAGACATATGGAGGTGAGGGGAGAAGGGTGGAAGAGAGGGAGACACGTGGAGGTGAGGGAGAAGGGTGGAAGAGAGGGAGACATATGGAGGTGAGGGGAGAAGGGTGGAAGAGAGGGAGACACATGGAGGTGGTGGGAGAAGGGTGGAAGAGAGGGAGACATATGGAGGTGAGGGGAGAAGGGTGGAAGAGAGGGAGACATATGGAGGTTGTGGGAGAAGGGTGGAAGAGAGGGAAACATGGAGGTGAGGGGAGAAGGGTGGAAGAGAGGGAGACATATGGAGGTGTCGGTAGAAGAGTGGAAGAGAGGGAGACATGGAGGTGAGGGGAGAAGGGTGGAAGAGAGGGAGACACATGGAGGTGGGGGGAGAAGGGTGGAAGAGAGGGAGACACATGGAGGTGAGGGGAGAAGGGTGGAAGAGCGGGAGACACATGGAGGTGGGGTAGAAGAGTGGAAGAGAGGGAGACACATGGAGGTGAGGGGAGAAGGGTGGAAGAGAGGGAGACACATGGAGGTGGGGAGAAGGGTGGAAGAGAGGGAGATACATGGAGGTGAGGGGAGAAGGGTGGAAGAGCGGGAGACACATGGAGGTGGGGTAGAAGAGTGGAAGAGAGGGAGACACATGGAGGTGAGGGGAGAAGGGTGGAAGAGCGGGAGACACATGGAGGTGGGGGGAGAAGGATGGAAGAGAGGGAGACACGTGGAGGTGAGGGGAGAAGGATGGAAGAGAGGGAGACACGTGGAGGTGAGGGGAGAAGGATGGAAGAGAGGGAGACACATGGAGGTGAGGGGAGAAGGGTGGAAGAGAGGGAGACATATGGAGGTGAGGGGAGAAGGGTGGAAGAGAGGGAGACATATGGAGGTGAGGGGAGAAGGGTGGAAGAGAGGGAGACACATGGAGGTGAGGGGAGAAGGGTGGAAGAGAGGGAAACACATGGAGGTGAGGGGAGAAGGGTGGAAGAGAGGGAGACACATGGAGGTGAGGGGAGAAGGATCGAAGAGAAGGAGACATATGGAGGTGAGGGGAGAAGGGTGGAAGAGAGGGAGACACGTGGAGGTGAGGGAGAAGGGTGGAAGAGAGGGAGACATATGGAGGTGAGGGGAGAAGGGTGGAAGAGAGGGAGACACATGGAGGTGGTGGGAGAAGGGTGGAAGAGAGGGAGACATAGGGAGGTGAGGGGAGAAGGGTGGAAGAGAGGGAGACATATGGAGGTTGTGGGAGAAGGGTGGAAGAGAGGGAAACATGGAGGTGAGGGGAGAAGGGTGGAAGAGAGGGAGACATATGGAGGTGTCGGTAGAAGAGTGGAAGAGAGGGAGACATGGAGGTGAGGGGAGAAGGGTGTAAGAGAGGGAGACACATGGAGGTGGGGGGAGAAGGGTGGAAGAGAGGGAGACACATGGAGGTGAGGGGAGAAGGGTGGAAGAGCGGGAGACACATGGAGGTGGGGTAGAAGAGTGGAAGAGAGGGAGACACATGGAGGTGAGGGGAGAAGGGTGGAAGAGAGGGAGACACATGGAGGTGGGGAGAAGGGTGGAAGAGAGGGAGATACATGGAGGTGAGGGGAGAAGGGTGGAAGAGCGGGAGACACATGGAGGTGGGGTAGAAGAGTGGAAGAGAGGGAGACACATGGAGGTGAGGGGAGAAGGGTGGAAGAGCGGGAGACACATGGAGGTGGGGGGAGAAGGATGGAAGAGAGGGAGACACGTGGAGGTGAGGGGAGAAGGATGGAAGAGAGGGTGGAAGAGAGGGAGACATATGGAGGTGAGGGGAGAAGGGTGGAAGAGAGGGAGACATATGGAGGTGAGGGGAAAAGGGTGGAAGAGAGGGAGACACATGGAGGTGAGGGGAGAAGGGTGGAAGAGAGGGAGACACGTGGAGGTGAGGGGAGAAGGATGGAAGAGAGGGAGACACGTGGAGGTGAGGGGAGAAGGATGGAAGAGAGGGAGACACGTGGAGGTGAGGGGAGAAGGATGGAAGAGAGGGAGACACATGGAGGTGAGGGGAGAAGGGTGGAAGAGAGGGAGACATATGGAGGTGAGGGGAGAAGGGTGGAAGAGAGGGAGACACATGGAGGTGAGGGGAGAAGGGTGGAAGAGAGGGAGACACGTGGAGGTGGGAGGAGAAGGATGGAAGAGAGGGAGACACATGGAGGTGGGGGGAGAAGGGTGTAAGAGAGGGAGACACATGGAGGTGGGGGGAGAAGGGTGGAAGAGAGGGAGACACATCTAGGTGAGGAGAGAAGGGTGGAAGAGTGGGAGACATGTGGAGGTGAGGGGAGAAGGGTGGAAGAGAGGGAGACACATGGAGGTGAGGGGAGAAGGGTAGAAGAGAGGGAGACACGTGGAGGTGGGAGGAGAAGGATGGAAGAGAGGGAGACACATGGAGGTGGGGGGAGAAGGGTGTAAGAGAGGGAGACACATGGAGGTGGGGGGAGAAGGGTGGAAGAGAGGGAGACACATCTAGGTGAGGAGAGAAGGGTGGAAGAGTGGGAGACATGTGGAGGTGAGGGGAGAAGGGTGGAAGAGAGGGAGACACATGGAGGTGAGGGGAGAAGGGTAGAAGAGAGGGAGACACATGGAGGTGAGGGGAGAAGGGTGGAAGAGAGGGAGACACATGGAGGTGAGGGGAGAAGGGTGGAAGAGAGGGAGACGTATGGAGGTGAGGGGAGAAGGATGGAAGAGAGGGAGACACATGGAGGTGAGGGGAGAAGGGTGGAAGAGAGGGAGACACATGGAGGTGGGGGGAGAAGGGTGGAAGAGAGGGAGACACATGGAGGTGGGGGGAGAAGGGTGGAAGAGAGGGAGACACATGGAGGTGGGGGAGAAGGATCGAAGAAAGGGAGACACATGGAGGTGGGGGGAGAAGGGTGGAAGAGAGGGAGACACATGGAGGTGGGGGGAGAGGGGTGGAAGAGAGGGAGACACATGGAGGTGGGGGAGAAGGATCGAAGAGAGGGAGACACATGGAGGTGGGGGGAGAAGGGTGGAAGAGAGGGAGACACATGGAGGTGGGGGGAGAAGGGTGGAAGAGAGGGAGACACGTGGAGGTGAGGGGAGAAGGGTGGAAGAGAGGGAGACACATGGAGGTGAGGGGAGAAGGGTGGAAGAGAGGGAGACGTATGGAGGTGAGGGGAGAAGGATGGAAGAGAGGGAGACACATGGAGGTGGGGGAGAAGGGTGTAAATGAGGGAGACACATGGAGGTGGGGGGAGAAGGGTGGAAGAGAGGGAGACACATCTAGGTGAGGAGAGAAGGGTGGAAGAGTGGGAGACATGTGGAGGTGAGGGGAGAAGGGTGGAAGAGAGGGAGACACATGGAGGTGAGGGGAGAAGGGTGGAAGAGAGGGAGACACATGGAGGTGAGGGGAGAAGGATGGAAGAGAGGGAGGCACATGGAGGTGGGGGGAGATGGGTGTAAGAGAGGGAGACACATGGAGGTGGGGGGAGAAGGGTGGAAGAGAGGGAGACACATGGAGGTGAGGAGAGAAGGGTGGAAGAGTGGGAGACATGTGGAGGTGAGGGGAGAAGGGTGGAAGAGAGGGAGACACATGGAGGTGAGGGGAGAAGGGTGGAAGAGAGGGAGACACATGGAGGTGAGGGGAGAAGGGTGGAAGAGAGGGAGACACATGGAGGTGAGGGGAGAAGGGTGGAAGAGAGGGAGACACATGGAGGTGAGGGGAGAAGGGTGGAAGAGAGGGAGACACATGGAGGTGAGGGGAGAAGGATCGAAGAGAAGGAGACATATGGAGGTGAGGGGAGAAGGGTGGAAGAGAGGGAGACACGTGGAGGTGAGGGAGAAGGGTGGAAGAGAGGGAGACATATGGAGGTGAGGGGAGAAGGGTGGAAGAGAGGGAGACACATGGAGGTGGTGGGAGAAGGGTGGAAGAGAGGGAGACATATGGAGGTGAGGGGAGAAGGGTGGAAGAGAGGGAGACATATGGAGGTTGTGGGAGAAGGGTGGAAGAGAGGGAAACATGGAGGTGAGGGGAGAAGGGTGGAAGAGAGGGAGACATATGGAGGTGTCGGTAGAAGAGTGGAAGAGAGGGAGACATGGAGGTGAGGGGAGAAGGGTGGAAGAGAGGGAGACACATGGAGGTGAGGGGAGAAGGGTGGAAGAGCGGGAGACACATGGAGGTGGGGTAGAAGAGTGGAAGAGAAGGAGACACATGGAGGTGAGGGGAGAAGGGTGGAAGAGAGGGAGACACATGGAGGTGGGGAGAAGGGTGGAAGAGAGGGAGATACATGGAGGTGAGGGGAGAAGGGTGGAAGAGCGGGAGACACATGGAGGTGGGGTAGAAGAGTGGAAGAGAGGGAGACACATGGAGGTGAGGGGAGAAGGGTGGAAGAGCGGGAGACACATGGAGGTGGGGGGAGAAGGATGGAAGAGAGGGAGACACGTGGAGGTGAGGGTAGAAGGATGGAAGAGAGGGAGACACGTGGTGGTGAGGGGAGAAGGATGGAAGAGAGGGAGACACATGGAGGTGAGGGGAGAAGGGTGGAAGAGAGGGAGACATATGGAGGTGAGGGGAGAAGGGTGGAAGAGAGGGAGACACATGGAGGTGAGGGGAGAAGGGTGGAAGAGAGGGAGACACGTGGAGGTGAGGGGAGAAGGGTGGAAGAGAGGGAGACACGTGGAGGTGAGGGGAGAAGGATGGAAGAGAGGGAGACACGTGGAGGTGAGGGGAGAAGGATGGAAGAGAGGGAGACACATGGAGGTGAGGGGAGAAGGGTGGAAGAGAGGGAGACATATGGAGGTGAGGGGAGAAGGGTGGAAGAGAGGGAGACACATGGAGGTGAGGGGAGAAGGGTGGAAGAGAGGGAGACACGTGGAGGTGGGAGGAGAAGGATGGAAGAGAGGGAGACACATGGAGGTGAGGGGAGAAGGGTGGAAGAGAGGGAGACATATGGAGGTGAGGGGAGAAGGGTGGAAGAGAGGGAGACATATGGAGGTGAGGGGAGAAGGGTGGAAGAGAGGGAGACACATGGAGGTGAGGGGAGAAGGGTGGAAGAGAGGGAGACACATGGAGGTGAGGGGAGAAGGGTGGAAGAGAGGGAGACACATGGAGATGAGGGGAGAAGGGTGGAAGAGATGGACACTCGTGGAGGTGAGGGGAGAAGAGTGGAAGAGAGGGAGACACATGGAGGTGAGGGGAGAAGAATGGAAGAGAGGGAGACACGTGGAGGTGAGGGGAGAAGGGTGGAAGAGAGGGAGACACATGGAGGTGAGGGGAGAAGGGTGGAAGAGAGGGAGACACATGGAGGTGAGGGGAGAAGGGTGGAAGAGAGGGAGACACATGGAGGTGAGGGGAGAAGGGTGGAAGAGAGGGAGACACATGGAGGTGGGGGGAGAAGGATCGAAGAGGAGACATATGGAGGATGGGGGAGAAAGGAGGCAGAGAGAGCTAGAGAGTGAGAGACAGAAGCGGGGAGCATATAGAGGAGTAAGAAGGGAGGAATGGTTGGGAATATATAGTATTCTTCCGAGAGACCACTGGTTGCCTCCCCTGCCCTAGACTTTTTCTCCCCCTCGGTTTGACTCTCCCTGTGCTTGTCCTATAGGTTGAGTTCTCCCCCACCCTCCAGCAGCTCTCTAACATTGTGAGCAGCACCTGCAGCGAAGTCCTGAACACCGTGTCCAGATTCAGACGACTCCCGGACCTACTGACCAGGGTGAAATCCCAGAGGGATCCCATATACAACATCATAGGTAAAACCAAACTCTCCATGTTTTGTGCACAGGGCTGTTATGTCCAGTTAGAAAGAGCAGGCTGCCATCTAGTGGCACATAAGGAACACAGGAGACCAATGCTACATCGTTATCGATTGCCTCTATGTGACCCTGTGTATAGCATATATTACTGTTTGTGAGAAGGCAACACACAGCAACCCAATTCCCAATGAAATGAAGTTTAACATCTTGAATGCTAGTGAGGGTGAGGTCTCCTATACACTGTGAAGGGTTAAAAGCCCCATTTAAATCAATGGGAATTTTTATTTGTCCCCTATGTGGCAAACCAACTTCATCACAGAAGACAAAAATTTGAATTGATTTAAATAGGAGTTTTAACCCCTTGAATGCCAGAGAGGTCCCCAACACATTCAAAAACTACATTTAAAGGGATAGTAATACTTCGTTTTAACTTTATTTTGTAGGCATTAAAAAACATGAAGAATGATATAAGTCTTATCTCTCAAACCTTTGTGGTTTATGAGATATTCACAAGCAATGTTTCCCCTCCCGCCCCTTTTACCTAGTGTAAGCCATCTCTTCTCAGATGTGGAATGCAGTCCATAGACCAGACAGATAACAGCAGGGGACACTCTTCTTCCAATGAGAATAATGAAAACCCTGCCCCCCTTGACAAGTTTTTCAGCTTTTTCCCTTATCTTAATTGAAGATTGTCCCTCTCTGCAGTCTACCTGGCACCTCCCTTCTGCTCTGGTTGAACAGGGGGGGGGATATTTTGTTTGTGAATATCTCTTAAACCATAAAGGTTTGAGAGATAAGACTTATATCATTCTTCATGTTTTTTTAATGCCTATAAAATAAAATAAAGTTAAAAAGAAGTATTACTATCCCTTTAAAGCAAAGGCAGTCTGAGGAATTTTTATGACCCCCTATTGGTGCGGTTAGTTCCCCCAGAATTGCACTGCTACGTGTGTACGCATAGGACCCAGTGAGTTTTTCTTACTCTTTGCCCCATGTTTCTTGACTCTACAGAGCGTGATGAAGACATCAAAAAGATCTTGGCTCATATCAGTGGAGGGGTGTCCGCGAACGCCGGTCTCCTGCAGGCTTACCTAAAGACCTGGGACTCTTTCAAAATGATCTGGGAACTGAATAAGGATGCATTCATAAGGCGATACCAGCACCTCAACCCCATTGTGTCTGCCTTTGATGCGGACATTGCCCGGTAAGGAGCCTCCCCTCTATCATTCTCCTCTGCTGCTTCCAGCCCCACCTTCTGTTTCTTCCATCTGGCAATGGCTTGTGATGTGTGGTGGGATGATGCATTGAGGATGGCTGGGAACGCTAGAGAGATACATGGAGATGGTAGAAAGATAAATGCTTAGTAGGACAGACATGTCCTAAACCTCAGTAGAACTTGTGGAACTACTGAAATATACTGAATGTACTCATATAGGTATCCATCCATAAACTGTTTATGGATGGAGTGGAAGAAAGAAAGAAAGATAATTAATTAATTAAATGTGTTCTCTGTGGCAATGACTCCTTTACCCTAGAATTAGGATATGCAATCCCTCTGTGACAGTGATTCCTTTATCCCATCTCTATCAATTAGAACAGTGTGGGGATCACCCCCATGACAATAAGGTCCTCTCCGTGACCATGATTTCTTCACTTCATCATTAACACCAAGAACAGAGTTTGGGGTGTCCCCGTGACAATTATTTATTTACCCAATCTCAGCACCAAGAACAGAGTTTGGGGTGTCCCCTGTAACATTTACATATTTACCAAATTTCAGCACCAAGAACAGAGTTTGGGGTGTCCCCTGTGACATTTACATATTTACCCATTCTCAGCACCAAGATTAGAGTCTGGGGTGTCCCCTGTAACAATTACATATTTACCCAATCTCAGCACCAAGAACAGAGTTTGGGATGTCCCCTGTAACATTTACATATTTACCCAATCTCAGCACCAAGAACACAGTTTGGGGTGTCCCCTGTAACATTTACATATTTACCCAATCTCAGCACCAAGAACAGAGTTTGGGGTGTCCCCTGTGACATTTACATATTTACCCAATCTCAGCACCAAGGACAGAGTTTGGGGTGTCCCCTGTAACATTTACATATTTACCCAATCTCAGCACCAAGAACAGAGTTTGGGGTGTCCCCTGTAACATTTACATATTTACCCAATCTCAGCACCAAGGACAGAGTCTGGGGTGTCCCCTGTGACATTTACATATTTACCCAATCTCAGCACCAAGAACAGAGTTTGGGGTGTCCCCTGTAACATTTACATATTTACCCAATTTCAGCACCAAGAACAGAGTTTGGGGTGTCCCCTGTAACATTTACATATTTACCCAATCTCCGCACCAAGGACAGAGTTTGGGGTGTCCCCTGTGACATTTACATATTTACCCAATCTCAGCACCAAGGACAGAGTTTAGCGTGTCCCCTGTAACATTTACATATTTACCCAATCTCAGCACCAAGGACAGAGTTTAGGGTGTCCCCTGTGACATTTACATATTTACCCAATCTCAGCATCAAGGACAGAGTTTGGGGTGTCCCCTGTGACATTTACATATTTACCCACTCACAGCACCAAGAACAGAGTTTGGGGTGTCCCCTGTAACATTTACATATTTACCCAATCTCAGCACCAATAACAGAGTTTGGGGTGTCCCCTGTAACATTTACATATTTACCCAATCTCAGCGCCAGGAACAGAGTTTGGGGTGTCCCCTGTAACATTTACATATTTACCCAATCTCAGCACCAGGAACAGAGTTTGGGGTGTCCCCTGTAACATTTACATATTTACCCAATCTCAGCACCAGGAACAGAGTTTGGGGTGTCCCCTGTAACAATTACATATTTACCCAATCTCAGCACCAAGAACAGAGTTTGGGGTGTCCCCTGTGACATTTACATATTTACCCAATCTCAGCACCAAGAACAGAGTTTGGGGTGTCCCCTGTAACAATTACATATTTACCCAATCTCAGCACCAAGAACAGAGTTTGGGGTGTCCCCTGTGACATTTACATATTTACCCAATCTCAGCACCAAGAACAGAGTTTGGGGTGTCCCCTGTAACAATTACATATTTACCCAATCTCAGCACCAAGGACAGAGTTTGGGGTGTCCCCTGTAACAATTACATATTTACCCAATCTCAGCACCAAGGACAGAGTCTGGGGTGTCCCCTGTGACATTTACATATTTACCCAATCTCAGCACCAAGAACAGAGTCTGGGGTGTCCCCTGTAACATTTACATATTTACCCAATCTCAGCACCAAGAACAGAGTTTGGGGTGTCCCCTGTAACATTTACATATTTACCCAATCTCAGCACCAAGAACAGAGTTTGGGGTGTCCCCTGTAACATTTACATATTTACCCAATTTCAGCACCAAGAACAGAGTTTGGGGTGTCCCCTGTAACATTTACATATTTACCCAATCTCAGCACCAAGAACAGAGTTTGGGGTGTCCCCTGTAACATTTACATATTTACCCAATCTCAGCACCAAGAACAGAGTTTGGGGTGTCCCCTGTGACATTTACATATTTACCCAATCTCAGCACCAAGATCAGAGTTTGGGGTGTCCCCTGTGACATTTACATATTTACCCAATCTCAGCACCAAGAACAGAGTCTGGGGTGTCCCCTGTGACATTTACATATTTACCCAATCTCAGCACCAAGGACAGAGTTTAGCGTGTCCCCTGTAACATTTACATATTTACCCAATCTCAGCACCAAGGACAGAGTTTAGGGTGTCCCCTGTGACATTTACATATTTACCCAATCTCAGCATCAAGGACAGAGTTTGGGGTGTCCCCTGTGACATTTACATATTTACCCAATCACAGCACCAAGAACAGAGTTTGGGGTGTCCCCTGTAACATTTACATATTTACCCAATCTCAGCACCAATAACAGAGTTTGGGGTGTCCCCTGTAACATTTACATATTTACCCAATCTCAGCGCCAGGAACAGAGTTTGGGGTGTCCCCTGTAACATTTACATATTTACCCAATCTCAGCACCAGGAACAGAGTTTGGGGTGTCCCCTGTAACATTTACATATTTACCCAATCTCAGCACCAGGAACAGAGTTTGGGGTGTCCCCTGTAACAATTACATATTTACCCAATCTCAGCACCAAGAACAGAGTTTGGGGTGTCCCCTGTGACATTTACATATTTACCCAATCTCAGCACCAAGAACAGAGTTTGGGGTGTCCCCTGTAACAATTACATATTTACCCAATCTCAGCACCAAGAACAGAGTTTGGGGTGTCCCCTGTGACATTTACATATTTACCCAATCTCAGCACCAAGAACAGAGTTTGGGGTGTCCCCTGTAACAATTACATATTTACCCAATCTCAGCACCAAGGACAGAGTTTGGGGTGTCCCCTGTAACAATTACATATTTACCCAATCTCAGCACCAAGGACAGAGTCTGGGGTGTCCCCTGTGACATTTACATATTTACCCAATCTCAGCACCAAGAACAGAGTCTGGGGTGTCCCCTGTAACATTTACATATTTACCCAATCTCAGCACCAAGAACAGAGTTTGGGGTGTCCCCTGTAACATTTACATATTTACCCAATCTCAGCACCAAGAACAGAGTTTGGGGTGTCCCCTGTAACATTTACATATTTACCCAATTTCAGCACCAAGAACAGAGTTTGGGGTGTCCCCTGTAACATTTACATATTTACCCAATCTCAGCACCAAGAACAGAGTTTGGGGTGTCCCCTGTAACATTTACATATTTACCCAATCTCAGCACCAAGAACAGAGTTTGGGGTGTCCCCTGTGACATTTACATATTTACCCAATCTCAGCACCAAGATCAGAGTTTGGGGTGTCCCCTGTGACATTTACATATTTACCCAATCTCAGCACCAAGGACAGAGTTTGGGGTGTCCCCTGTGACATTTACATATTTACCCAATCTCAGCACCAAGAACAGAGTCTGGGGTGTCCCCTGTGACATTTACATATTTACCCAATCTCAGCACCAAGAACAGAGTCTGGGGTGTCCCCTGTAACATTTACATATTTATCCAATCTCAGCACCAAGGACAGAGTTTGGGGTGTCCCCTGTGACATTTACATATTTACCCATTCTCAGCACCAAGAACAGAGTTTGGGGTGTCCCCTGTAACATTTACATATTTACCCAATCTCAGCACCAAGATCAGAGTTTGGGGTGTCCCTTGTGACATTTACATATTTACCCAATCTCAGCACCAGGAACAGAGTTTGGGGTGTCCCCTGTAACATTTACATATTTACCCAATCTCAGCACCAAGAACAGAGTTTGGGGTGTCCCCTGTGACATTTACATATTTACCCAATCTCAGCACCAAGATCAGAGTTTGGGGTGTCCCCTGTGACATTTACATATTTACCCAATCTCAGCACCAAGAACAGAGTTTGGGGTGTCCCCTGTGACATTTACATATTTACCCAATCTCAGCACCAAGGACAGAGTTTGGGGTGTCCCCTGTGAGATTTACATATTTACCCAATCTCAGCACCAAGAACAGAGTTTGGGGTGTCCCCTGTGACATTTACATAGTTACCCAATCTCAGCACCAAGAACAGAGTCTGGGGTGTCCCCTGTGACATTTACATATTTACCCAATCTCAGCACCAAGAACAGAGTTTGGGGTGTCCCCTGTGACATTTACATATTTACCCAATCTCAGCACCAAGGACAGAGTTTGGGGTGTCCCCTGTGACATTTACATATTTACCCAATCTCAGCACCAAGATTAGAGTCTGGGGTGTCCCCTGTAACATTTACATATTTACCCAATCTCAGCACCAAGGACAGAGTTTGGGGTGTCCCCTGTGACATTTACATATTTACCCAATCTCAGCACCAAGATTAGAGTCTGGGGTGTCCCCTGTAACATTTACATATTTACCCAATCTCAGCACCAAGATCAGAGTTTGGGGTGTCCCCTGTGACATTTACATATTTATCCAATCTCAGCACCAGGAACAGAGTTTGGGGTGTCCCCTGTGACATTTACATATTTACCCAATCTCAGCACCAAGAACAGAGTTTGGGGTGTCCCCTGTGACATTTACATATTTATCCAATCTCAGCCCCAGGAACAGAGTTTGGGGTGTCCCCTGTGACATTTACATATTTACCCAATCTCAGCACCAAGAACAGAGTTTGGGGTGTCCCCTGTAACATTTACATATTTACCCAATCTCAGCACCAAGAACAGAGTTTGGGGTGTCCCCTGTGACATTTACATATTTACCCAATCTCAGCACCAAGAACAGAGTTTGGGGTGTCCCCTGTAACATTTACATATTTACCCAATCTCAACACCAAGAACAGAGTTTGGGTTGTCCCCTGTAAGATTTACATATTTACCCAATCTCAACACCAAGAACAGAGTTTGGGGTGTCCCCTGTAAGATTTACATATTTACCCAATCTCAGCACCAAGAACAGAGTTCGGGGTGTCCCCTGTGACATTTACATATTTACCCAATCTCAGCACCAAGAACAGAGTCTGGGGTGTCCCCTGTGACATTTACATATTTACCCAATCTCAGCACCTGTTTTTGAAAACAATTTCAGGCGGGCCGTACCTTGAAGTCAGACGGGCCACATTTGGCTCACGGGCCGCATGTTGGATGCCCATGACCTAGAATAAGGTTAGATGCCCTTTCTGTAACAATGATTCTGTTGCTCCATCTCTACCACAGAGAACAAATTAGATGTTGTTTCTGTGACAGTAATTCCTTTTCTCCAACACTAGTACATAGAGCAAGGGTAGATGGCTTTTATCCCATCTGTAGCACCATCTTTTATCCCATCTGTAGCAGCTAGCAAGAGTAGATGTCCTCTCTGTGACAATGATACCTTTATCCCATTTCTAACACGTAGAACACACATAGGTGCTCCCTCTGGAACAATAACTCCTTTAAGCCCGTCTTTAGTACTTGAACATTGGTGGGCAACATTCATCATTCCAGTTGTTGTTTATCTACAGTTCCCATTATCCTCAGCCAGCCGTTGGTCTGCTGATGATGATGGGAATTGTAGTCTAACAAGAGATAGAGGTCTGAAGGTTTCTCATCCCTGATCTCTGACAAGCCACCACTTCTCCAGGTACACTGAGGTCGCCAACAATGTCCAGAAGCAGGAGACTGTGCAGCACATCCAGTTTGTCCTTCTGGACTGCAGCCACCTCAAGTTCGCTCTGGTCCAGCACTGCAACGAGTGGCAGAACAAATTCACTGGTCTACTAAGTCACATGGCCAGCGGAAAACTCATGGAGCTGCACTCCTACTTAAGAAACAATGCCGACAGGTGAGAGACCCACACACACACACACACATCTGAGAGACGGCACAGGCAGAGGAAGAGCACTTTACACCTACCTGGAGAGGTAGCTCAGGCAGGTGACAGTCCTAAACATTTAACATCAAGGATAGAGAGAAGATACATATCTTTCCTGTATGACCACGCAAACAGGTGGGACGTATAGAGAGTCCAGTTGTCACCTCAGAACTCCTAATAACCCACCGATTATATTACTGTAGCCCAAGGCTTAAAATGTGATGTCTTTGCTACTCGCCAGACCTGAAAAGTTACTCGTCCCTGCAAGCCATAACATACCCACCAGGGCTGAATTTCTACTAGCCAGGGCTAAATTTTTACTCGCCATTGGCTAGTGGCGAGTGGAAATTTTGAGCCCTGCCAGTGTAGCCAATCCTTGTAGGAGGTGTTAGCTTAGACAGGTGACATACCTATATACATATTCAAGGATCGGGAATATATGTGAGGAGTCTTCTTGTCTTACATGAACGATCATACAAAGAGGTGAGTGGACTCCTCAACTTAAACCTGTGGAACATATGGATGGTTGAGTTGTCACTAAACCCTCCTACTAATAAACCCAACTTAAATTACTATGGGTAGAAAATCCTAATGGCCTTGTACCTTTCTTCAAGACAAAACATATTCAGTCAGCCTCCATATTATGTTGATGGAGGCAGACATGGCAGTTGCTGGCAGGACTACAAAATCTCAAAGGCTGCTCACTGCACGTGGTAATCTTAATTAGTCTCATGCCAACTGTGATGTCCGCCTCCATGGACATGACTTCCAGAACTGATTCAAGATGTTATCTCTTGGACAAATACATAGACAAAATTCATAGGGGGCCATTAGAATTTTCTGACCATCGTAAAGTAAGTGGGTGGTTATTATTTTTTTAATTAAGAAAAAAACAGGTAAGTGTGGAGTTACCTCACCTTTGGTAACATAGGCTGGTGAGAGGTCATCCACCTTTCCAGACTACAATATAGACAGGTGAGGGTTATCCCCACCTTACCAGAAGACAACATAGAGAGGTGAGATGTCACCCTCCTTTTCAGAAGACAGTATAGGCTGGTGAGAGGTCACCTACCTTACCGCAAGACAATACAAATAGGTGGTTTTTCCCCCTTAATTGAGATAAACACAGATGGTGAGAGTTACATTCACCTTATTTGAGGGCAGCACAGCACACATAGGTGGGAGTTTCTACACTTTACTTTAGGAAAACACAGTCACTAGATCTTTCCTGACACGCACTATCCTAAAATACCAGAGGTCACAGGCAGGTGAGGCTTTTCACAGAATGACATAGTAACATAATAACATAGTTGATGAGGCTGACAAAAAGACATGCATCCATTAGGTCCAGCTCATGCCAAAAACACCCCTGTTGATCCAGAGGAAGGCAAAAAAAACCACTGAAGCCATTTCCAAAAATTCCTTCCTGACTCCAAATGGTAGTCAGATATTTCCCTGGATCAACAGGGAGGTCATTGAGACACACATCCTCAACATACACGAGGACAGACAGGTGAGACTATTCACTGAATTACCTGAGCGCAGTGACCTTCCCTGCTCAACATACTTGAGAACTGTACAGGAAGATTAGGCTTTCCCCTGCATTACCTGAGGACAATGACAAACATCATCAACATACCTGAGCACAGACAGGTGAGACTTTCTTCTATTATACACGAGGACAGTGACGCTCACTACACACCATACCTGAGCACAGACAGGTGAGACTTTCCTTTATTATATACACGAGGACAGTGACGCTCACTACACACCATACCTGAGCACAGACAGGTGAGACTTTCCTTTATTATATACATGAGGACAGTGACGCTCACTACACAACATACCTGAGCACAGACAGGTGAGACTTTCTTCTATTATACACGAGGACAGTGACGCTCACTACACACCATACCTGAGCACAGACAGGTGAGACTTTCCTCTATTATACACGAGGACAGTGACGCTCACTACACACCATACCTGAGCACAGACAGGTGAGACTTTCCTCTATTATACACGAGGACAGTGACGCTCACTACACACCATACCTGAGCACAGACAGGTGAGACTTTCCTTTATTATATACACGAGGACAGTGACGCTCACTACTCAACATACCTGAGCACAGACAGGTGAGACTTTCCTTTATTATATACACGAGGACAGTGACGCTCACTACACACCATACCTGAGCACAGACAGGTGAGACTTTCCTTTATTATACACGAGGACAGTGACGCTCACTACACACCATACCTGAGCACAGACAGGTGAGACTTTCCTTTATTATACACGAGGACAGTGACGCTCACTACACACCATACCTGAGCACAGACAGGTGAGACTTTCCTCTATTATACACGAGGACAGTGACGCTCACTACACACCATACCTGAGCACAGACAGGTGAGACTTTCCTCTATTATACACGAGGACAGTGACACTCACTACACACCATACCTGAGCACAGACAGGTGAGACTTTCCTCTATTATACACGAGGACAGTGACGCTCACTACACACCATACCTGAGCACAGACAGGTGAGACTTTCCTCTATTATACACGAGGACAGTGACGCTCACTACACAACATACCTGAGCACAGACAGGTGAGACTTTCCTCTATTATATAAATGAGAACAGTAAGGACAGTATGTCACTACACAACATACCTGAGCACAGACAGGTGAGACTTTCCTCTACTATACACATTAGGGCAGTATGTCACTACACAACATACCTGAGGACCACATACACAGGTGAGGGCTTCTGATGCATTACCACTGGTACCTCTCTTCTCTCTTCTTTCTCTCTTTTCTGGCTCCTCTCTATTTTCTGATTTATTTCTTCTTCGTGGCTCTTGTTCCTCTCTTCTCTCTGATTCCTCTCTTCTCTCTTGTTCCTCTCTTCTCTCCGATTCCTTTCTTCTCTCTTGTTCCTCTCGTCTCTCTGATTCGTCTCTTCTCTCTTGCTCCATTCTTCTGTCTGGCTCCTCTTTGTTCTCTCGCGCCTCTCTCTCCCTTGCCCTCTCTTTATCTTAACTCTGGACCCTCTTTTTTTCAGGTTCTGCTCTTCTCTGTGATTCGTATCTTCGTTTTGGTTCTTCTGGTCTATATGGTTCCTCTTCTCTCTGGCTTCTCTATGCTGTCTGGCTCCTTTCTTCTCTTTTGCTCCTGTTTACTCTGTCTTTGCTCATCTTTCAGGATCCTTTCTTTTCTCCATCCTTTCTCTTCTCTCTGGTCCCTCTCTTCTTTCTGGCCACACTCTTCTTTCTGGTTCTGCTGTTCTCTCTGGTTCCTCTCTTCTCTCTTGATCCTCTACTCTCTCTGGGTCCTGTAGTATCTCCAGTTCCACTCTTCTCTACGGCTCCTCTCCTTTCCAATTCATCACTTCTCTCCAGTTCCTTTCTCCTTTCTGTTCTTTTCTTCGGTTCCTCTCTTTTCTTTGACTCCACTCTTTTTTTCTGCTTCCTCTCTTCTCTCTGGTTCCACTCTTCTTCCTGGTTCCTCTCTTCTCTCTGGCTCCTCTCTGCTCTCTGGTTCCTCTCTACTCTCCTGCTCATCTCTACTCCCTGGCTCCTATCATCTCTCTAGCTACCATCTTCTCTTTGGTTACCTTTTCTCTACTGATCCTCTCTTCTGTCTGGCTCCTCTTTTTTCTTTTGCTTCTGTTTTCTCTTTGCCTTCATTTTCTCCTTTAACTTCTCTCTGGTTCATCTCTTCTTTCTGGCTCCTCTCCACTATCTTTTTCCTCTCTTCTCTCTGGCTCCTCTTTATACTGTCTGCCTAACCAGCTCTCAGTTCACAGATGATAACTGCCTCTTGTCCTTTTTCTGCCCCTTTTCCTTCCGATCTCAGATTGTTGCAACCTCCCCAGACCCTGGAGGAACTGGCTCAGAGTCTACAGCTTTATGACACCCTTCAGACTGAGCTGCCCAAGCTGGAGAGTCAGATCCCTCCCATCCACGAGCAGTTTGCAATACTGGAGAAGTATGAGGTCATTGTGGATGAGAAAGTGAGTAATTATGGTTCCCATTCTGGTTCTGTGATCCAAGAGGACCCATCAATGAAGCTGATGTACTGATAAGAATTGGAGCAAACCGGTTGTACCATAGTGGACAAATAGACATTGCCATTGATTTAAATGGGAATTTTAAGTGCCATGGGCAAATGGAATACATCTGCAAAAAAGTGTACCGCCAGGGCCAAAGACATACCCCCTATATCTAGTTTGCATAGTTTCTATTCCCATCCCTCCATAAAGTTTATTCCAAAAATGTTTGGGAGGGGAGCGTCAGTACTGTGAGCCGGAATGCACTCGCTGCCGTCCCTTTCTAGCAACTCGTACAAGTGGGTATTCCAGGTCCTCAAACTCAACCGGACATTTCAGTGAAGGCAGGAATGAGTCTGCTGGTAAGGGAAGACAAAGAGTGTTTTCTGGGTCTTAGTACTTATCTCTTACACAGTTGTGTACGTGATGAATTCTGTGGGAAGTCCTAATGCCTCCCTCACAGGACTTCAGTACTATGGGAGGCCTAATGCCTCCCTCACAGGACTTCAGTACTATGGGAAGTCCTAATGCCTCCCTCACAGGACTTCAATACTATGGGAAGTCCTAATGCCTCCCTCACAGGACTTCACTACTATGGGAAGTCCTAATGCCTCCCTCACAGGCCTTCAATACTATGTGAAGTCCTAATGCCTCCCTCACAGGACTTCAA
Organism: Rhinophrynus dorsalis; assembly: GCA_037306005.1. Classification (NCBI taxonomy): domain Eukaryota; kingdom Metazoa; phylum Chordata; class Amphibia; order Anura; family Rhinophrynidae; genus Rhinophrynus; species Rhinophrynus dorsalis. Next base: position 538,060,472 of record CM074721.1, on the reverse strand, counting down.
TATTATGGGAAGTCCTAATGTCTCCCTCACAGGCCTTCAATACTATGGGAAGTCCTAATGCCTCCCTCACAGGACTTCAATATTATGGGAAGTCCTAATGCCTCCCACACAGGCCTTCAATACTATGGGAAGTACTAATACCTCCCTCACAGGACTTCAATATTATGGGAAGTCCTAATGCCTCCCTCACAGGCCTTCAATACTATGGGAAGTACTAATACCTCCCTCACAGGACTTCAATACTATGGGAAGTCCTAATGCCTCCCTCGCAGGACTTCAATACTATGGGAAGTCCTAATGCCTCCCTCGCAGGACTTCAATACTATGGGAAGTCCTAATGCCTCCCTCGCAGGACTTCAATACTATGGGAAGTCCTAATGCCTCCCTCACAGGACTTCAATACTATGGGAAGTACTAATGCCTCCCTCGCAGGACTTCAATACTATGGGAAGTACTAATGCCTCCCTCACAGGACTTCAGTATTATGGGAAGTCCTAATGCCTCCCTCACAGGCCTTCAATACTATGGGAAGTCCTAATGCCTCCCTCACAGGACTTCAATACTATGGGAAGTCCTAATGCCTCCCTCACAGGACTTCAATACTATGGGAAGTCCAAATGCCTCCCAAACAAGGTCTGCATATATTAAATATAAATGAGAGCATGTCATGTGTGCCAGATGGGTATTCATAGCTTTGCATTGTGCTGGACATCCCTCTGCCATATACACATACACTACCTGCTTCCCTAGCCTTCTTCCATTGCCCACTGGTAGTTCCAGATCCCCACATACACTGTTTGACCTCCCCAGCTTGGTTCTACTTTCCTGTGGTAGTCACATACTCCACATACACTGTCTAACCCCCAAGCCTGGGTTTGCTGCCCAGTGGTATTCCCAGATCCATACATACACTCTCTGACACCCCCACCCTGAAGCCTGGTTCCACTTCTCCCTGGTAGTCGCAGATCCCCACATACACTGGATGACCCACAGTCTGGTTCCATTACCCACTGGTAGCCACAGAGCCACACATTACACGGTCTGACACCTCAGCCTTTTTCCACTGGTAGTCATAGAATCACAGATACACTGCCTGCTTCCCTAGCCTTGTTCCACTGGTAGTCATAGAATCACTTATACACGGTCTGCTTCCCTAACCTTGTTCCACTGGTAGTCATAGAATCACACATACACTGTCTGCTTCCCTTGCCTTGTTCCACTGGTAGTCATAGAATCACACATACACTGTCTGCTTCCCTAGCCTTGTTCCACTGGTAGTCATAGAATCACATATACATTGTCTGCTTCCCTAGCCTTGTTCCATTAGTAGTCATAGAATCACACATACACTGTCTGCTTCCCTAATCTTGTTCCACTGGTAGTCATAGAATCACACATACACTGTATGCTTCCCTAGCCTTGTTCCACTGGTAGTCATAGAATCACACATACACTATCTGCTTCCCTAGCCTTGTTCCACTGGTAGTCATAGAATCACACATACACTGTCTGCTTCCCTAGCCTTGTTCCACTGGTAGTCATAGAATCACACATACACTGTCTGCTTCCCTAACCTAGTTCCACTGGTAGTCATAGAATCACACATACACTGTCTGCTTCCCTAACCTAGTTCCCCTGGTAGTCATAGAATCACACATACACTGTCTGCTTCCCTAACCTTGTTCCACTGGTAGTCATAGAATCACACATACACTGCCTGCTTCCCTAACCTTGTTCCACTGGTAGTCATAGAATCACACATACACTGCCTGCTTCCCTAACCTTGTTCCACTGGTAGTCATAGAATCACACATACACTGCTTCCCTTGGCTTGTTCCGCTGGTAGTCCTAGAATCACACATACACTGTCTGCTTCCCTAACCTTGTTCCACTGGTAGTCCTAGAATCACACATACACTGTCTGCTTCCCTAACCTTGTTCCACTGGTAGTCATAGAATCACATATAAACGGTCTGCTTCCCTAACCTTGTTCCACTGGTAGTCATAGAATAACACATACACTGTCTGCTTCCCTAACCTTGTTCCGCTGGTAGTCATAGAATCACACATACACTGTCTGCTTCCCTAGCCTTGTTCCACTGGTAGTCATAGAATAACACATACACTGTCTGCTTCCCTAGCCTTGTTCCACTGGTAGTCATAGAATCACACATACACTGTCTGCTTTCCTAGCCTTGTTCCACTGGTAGTCATAGAATCACACATACACTGTCTGCTTCCCTAGCCTTGTTCCATTGGTAGTCATAGAATAACACATACAATGTCTGCTTCCCTAGCCTTGTTCCACTGGTAGTCATAGAATCACATATACACTGTCTGCTTCCCTAGCCTTGTTCCACTGGTAGTCATAGAATCATACATACACTGTCTGCTTCCCTAGCCTTGTTCCACTGGTAGTCATAGAATCACACATAAACTGTCTGCTTCTCTAGGCTTGTTAGAGGTTAATAAAGTGAGGAAATTTAAGCATGCATGGGACAGATATAAGGTTATGCAGAACATAAGATGAGACCAAAGTCCAAATAAAGTTTGAAGTTTAACAGTAAGAAAAATTGGCAGACTAGATGGAACGAATAGTTCTTGCCTGCTGTCAAATTCGGTGTTTCTAGGTTTCTATGTGTTCCTCCTGGAAATAGTTGTACACAGTAGCCCAGGGATAGAAAGACAAGTGACCCCTGATTTGATGCTGTTGGTTACCTACTTTCCCAGATTTCCCTAACTATTTCAGACAATTCATATGTAAATAATGTAAGAACATTTATAGATTTTAGTTGTCATCATTTTGTGCTTCTGGCACTCCAATGGGTTGGTATTTTTTTTTTTGGAAGACCAGTAGCTAATGATTACAGAAGATGTTCAAAGCTGTATCTTTGAAGTGCATCTCACTTCAAAGATATAAACATTTTGAGAACTATAGAATGGTGCACTATAATCAGTATGTACTTGCAGCCAAACAAAAATGGTACCCCATTTGTATGGGTTAACATACCATATGGGGGCCAGGAGCACTAACAAACACCTGACGCTTCTTTTTTTAAATTACCTGCCTGCACTAAAATGGTAAGCAATGTCCCACTGTGGGAAGTAGACATTCAACCGCATCAAATGGGAGGTCACTTGCCTTTTTATCTGTAAGCTGAGGCACACAAATGTTTCCATATGGCGGAACTAGTAGAAAAAAATAGAGGTATTATTTCCTAAAGAGCCGCTTTTTGGACATATTTGTGCATACTATACTAGGTAAGGATAGAAAGGCAAACAACCCCTTATATGATGCTAGTGAGTGTCTACTTTCCAAAATTGTATGCCTTTCCTTTACCTTTCCTTCATATCTCTGGCCAATTTAAAAAAAGGTAGATGTGGTTTTGTCCTTCTTGCAACCCTTACTTTATATCAACCCATACCAATGTGATACCTTTTTCTTGTATACAGAATGGTGTACATTGAAAAAAATGAAAATGTTAGGGTTTTTTTGGTCAATGGCAGATTTTTATATGGAATCCTAAGTCTGAAACCATATCTCTGATGTTATAGAAAGTTGATTTAGTACTAAACACAGAACTATAAGCATTTTCTAGTGAAATACGGACAGTTGTTTGTCGCTCATTTTATAGGAAATTTCAATGAAAAGAAAATGTTTTGCTTTCTGGAAATTGTTCTCTGTCATATAAGTAAACGCTGGTACCATGCTAGCAATAAAAAAAGCTATTCAGTTAGCCAATAAAGGCATCACTTACTGTACCAGTCTCATGTTAGTGTGATTCCCAAACTGGGGGCATGCCTCCATGGGGAGGGCATAGGATCTTAGTCTGTGTTTTAGAGCCAAAGTCTTTATTTGTTGTACAAGGTGCCCGTCAAACAGAAGTGAGATATATATTATTTTAGCTCCTGTTGATCTCTTTTGTAATCCGCTAGCAATTGTTTCAGTTTACAATCTGATTAAGACTAGTGACCCAGGTCTCTTGAAGCCTATCATTTTGATATCAGTAGGGGTGCTCTAGAGCCCACACTTGGGGGCATGATGCAATTGCTTGGGGGTGGGGAGGATTGAGGCTTTGTTTCAAAGATAAACTGCTGCTTGGATATCCAACATAACATTATATCACAAAAAATATTATGAATAGAGTTACATTTCTTTACATATATTTTAACTAAGCACCAGAGGGATGTAAAACTAATTGGAAAGCAGTTCGTCCACAGCCCTTTGTTCCTTAAAGGGTGAATAAAAAGAGGGGGCATCAGGGTTTGGTGAAGACTAAGAGGGGGAGTGATGTCAAAAAGTTTGGGAACCACTTAGTTAGCGGGTAGCCACAAACCACTTGTATCTTTAGAAACTGCAGAATGTGCTGAAAAAAAGCAATGTACAACATGTGTGGATTGTTTACAGAAAAATGCCTGAAATAGTTATTTGACTGTGAAGACAAAAGTATGAAATATGCTTGGCCCAAAGCGGGGTGAAATGGCTTAGCAGAGGAGGGGATAATCAGACTGCTAGAATCAGGGACAACTGGGGGAGATGCACTAAGGCTGATCCAATTCTTCATTATGCCTTTATAACATTACATTACTTTCCTTATATAATAATCTGCTAAAACGTGTCTAACGACGCAGTCATGTGCAGTAGAGACTGCATGGAGCGTCCAGCTCTGTATCAGCCGCGGCACGGGCAGTCTCTACTGCGCATGACTGCCCCGCGACCGGCTGGCAGTGGCACTGTGGCCCTAGGGTTTCCCCCCAGCCGGTATTTTACCAGCAGGCCGGTAAATAATTGGCTTCTGTCCAATGTTAAGTCTATGGAGGGAATTCCATGGCTGGTATTTTTTGGAAGAAAAGGTGGCAACCCTATGTGGCCCGTGTAACGGGCTGTTCAACTAGTTATGAAATAATTCACTGTATGGGAGCTTTTGAGTCATAGGCTGTCTCTTATCATAGTCGGTGATAGAAACAGCACCACCTGGTGATCACTACAGAGACTGTAGCTCAGGGAAAAGAAAATAGAGCTTTATCTTTTCAATGAAAAATCTCCTAGAATTGATTGTATCCATGAAATGTCTATAACATATATTTGCCATTAGAAAAAAAAGCTTATTGGCCCATATTTATAAAAGCAAACTGGTTATTCTGGAGTAAACCAACTGCACCACAAGGGACAATTAAAAATTCCTAAATTATCATGCACTTAAATAAAGATTTTTAGCCCGTTGAGTGCTAGAGACATGAATTTGTCCTCTATGGTACAGTTGGTTTACTCCATAATAACTCTAGTTTAGCTTTATAAATAAGAGCCATTGCTCCTTTATTCTCCTGAATGCTCTAGCAGAATACTCTTACTTCCCTCCAGAACAGTACTCACCCTTACACTTCTATCATTGTCATGGCTTCCCGTAAAGCAATGTCTAACATTCAGAATCCTCCTCATTACTTTCAAGGCTGTCCAACACTTGTCCCCACCTTATATTTCATCTTTGATAACCTGCCATAAACCATGCATAGCGGACGACTCTCTGCTTCTTAAACCTCTATCACTATATCATGACTGAAGGTGTTTTTCCCCCTCGCTGCTCCCTACCTCTAGAACTCCCTACCACCCAGCATTCACGAAGCCTCAACCCTCAACAACTTGGTTCGCTTTTAAAATGTTGCACGCATAAGAGCGTGCAACATGAAGGTGCAATAACCAGCTCACTGGCTTGAAAAGCGCCACATCGGAATCTCACCCAAATCAAAAGATTCTTAAGCCGCAGCCTAAAACGTCGCCTCCATCCACTGGCCGCATACCTTAAGCTTTAATCCTTTGTGTGCCTCTGACCTCCGCGCACAGATAACCCATGTCATCTCTGCCCTGCCTGCCATCTCTTCCAGCAGCTTCTGCCAACAAAGTCTCAAACTGCATTAAGACTTTGATTGCCAGAGGGGTAGGCAGCGCATAGCTTTGCAGTGCGTTGTGTACCCCTCTGGCACTCAAAAGGTTAAACTTTGTTGGTGGAAGCTGCTGGGAAGCGATGGCAGGCAGGGGAGAGATGACATGGGTTATCCGTGCATGGAGGTCGGAGGCACACAAAGGATTAAATTTTAAGGTACGTGTCCAGTGCGGGCAGTGGATGGAGGCGATGTTTTAGGCTGCGGCATAAGAATCTTGCCCTCTTGATTCGGGCAAGATTCTGATATATCGCTTTTCAAGCCGGTGACCTGGTTATTGTGCCTTTATATCGCACGCTCTTATGCATGCAACATTTTAAAAGGATACCCAACAACTTCAAAGCCAAGCTAAAAGAGTATGTTTTAAAGGGATAGTAATACTTAAAATGTAAAAAAAAGTATGTTGTAGAGTTTATCCCCCTGAGTAAAACAAGAGTACTCCCACTGCTGAAAGGTGTTTCATTCAAAAGTTATTAATTTTCAAAGTTGAATTATTTTAGGTGCAATATCACAGTGGCCTGAAATTGTACAGTGGCGCTGTTGCTACACGATCCTATGGAGATTTAGAGCTGTCCATAGGATCGTGTAGCAACAGCGCCACTGTACAATTTCAGGCCACTGTGATATTGCACCTAAAAAATTCATCTTTGAAAATTAATAACTTTTAAATGAAACACCTTTCAGCAGTGGGAGTACTCTTGTTTTACTCAGGGGGATAAACCCTACAACATATTTTTTTACATTTTAAGTATTAATATCCCTTTAAATGTAGCACTGCTGTAATATGTAACTATTATCTCATTTGTCAAAAATTGCACTTCCTCCCCTACCTGCTTGTATCTATGTCACCTATCTTATAACTAGATTGTAAGCTCTACGGGACACGGACCACCTATCCTAATGTATACTCACCTGGTGTTCCTATATAACTATGGTGATCCCGCATTAAATCAGGAGCAAATTCCCTATGCCCACCTAATGCCACCATACTAGGCTTCTTACGCCAAAAAGCCTCCGCTCAGCTCTGGACAATGAGACAGTCTATGGGTGTCTCTGGGCATTTCTTAAGTCAGCACTAAGATCTGCAGCATCTATTAATATTGCATAGACAACTTAGTCTCTGTCACTGTCAGTTTCTCTGTTCATGCTATGGGGAAATTGCATTGAGTTTACAGGCATTAAAGTCTAATGCTGGTGGTGCCAGCATGCACTATTAAGCTGTAGTGCCTACCGTTGAGTGTACTGTGGCTGCATTGGCAAATTCGTATATACTCTGTTACAGAGAGTAGTGTATCAAGGTCATGGAGGTCCCTTATTTTCCCAACAGGTGCTACAGACTCTGGGTGCCCTGAACGGGGTGTGGCTGTCTTTCCAGCAGAGCCTTATAGACAGCGAGATGATGCTGAAGAAATCCAAAGAGAAGTTCAAGGCCGGTCTGATCAACACAGCCGAGGAATTCAAGAAGAAAGCTCGTTCCTTACTGGAGGAGTTTATTGCCAAAGGTCAGAGTCACAGCCAATGTCTGGGTCACATTAATGTTGGTAAAACCAAATACATCCATAGGCTGAGTGTTCTGTCTCCGTTCATACAGGTCCTTTCTCCAGCTCGTTAGGCTGTGAGCCAGCTCTGGAGCAGATCAGTGCGACCCGCCAGGTGATGAATTCCCTGAAGGAAGAGGAGAATGTTCTCTGTTCCGGGCTGAGTATGTTCAAGATCGAGCAACCAAGCTCCAAAGATCTACAGGCCCTCGAGAAGGTATCAGAAGGTGGAGAGACATTGGGAGAGTCAAAGAGTTGGGGTTAAAATGGGGAGTGTACCACCTAATCATAACCTCACGCAGAAATTTCTAATGACTCTCTGTGAATTTTTACACTTGTGCCTTTGTTCAAGAGGTAACATCTCCAAACAGCTGTGGAGGTGAACATAATGGTGGCAGTTTCTTCTAATGAAAGCAGGCAGAGCTTGTGATACTAATTAACCCTTTAACGACCATTGTTGTGCCAGGACCATCACGGCTGTCCAGCAGTTAAAGACCAGTGACGGTCCTGGCACATCATGGAACTCTGCCTGCTCGGCTCCACGACGCTCGGGGATCAATAAAAGAAAAAGATGCCCCGTGGTCGTTAAGTGCCGGTGGCACATGCGCTCGCAGGTCCTTAAGCGGGTAACCCTTTAAGTACCAGAGGGGTGTTCGCAATGAGTCGCACACCCCACTGGTACTTAAAGGGTTAAGGTTACCATGTGCCATGAGCAGAAGCTGCGATCTTGTTGTCCAGCTATCAAATGCCACATGTCCCTTCATGGACATGACATCCAGGCACCGCTGGAGATGTTCCCTCTTGCATCAAGGAGCAAAAAAAAACCCATAGACGACATTACGGTTTCCTGGCCATCCTATATAATAATTCGATAAAACGTGTGTAACGACGCAGTCGTGCTTCAATCATGCGCAGTAGAGACTGCCCGCGCCGCGGCTCCGGAGCTTCGAACTCTGTATCAACCGCGGTGTGGGCAGTCTCTACTAAGCATGACTGCACCCAGACCGGCTGGCACTGTACCAGCCGCGGTGTGGGCAGTCTCTTCTGAGCATGACTTCCCCGCGACCGGCTGGCACTGTATCAGCCGCGGTGTGGGCAGTCTCTACTGAGCATGACTGCACCGCGACCAGCTGGCAGTGGCACTGTGGCCCGTGTAACGGGCTCTTCAACTGGTAGCAAAGTAAATGGGGAGTTACTATCAAGAAGTGTTCAATTTATTAACCTGCAAATGGCTGACGAGCATGGAAATACTTTCTTATGCCCCAGTATGTTGCCATTCACAGACTTGTCACTGGATTTGTACTAGTGTTGTCAGCTGATCCCTTTAAATCTTTGGCTGTTTGAGAGACTGCAGAGCACCGCTCGGCCATGTGTTGCACAGCTCTCTGGCACCCAAATGGTTAAAAATCTAACAGTCATAAAAAGTGCATGCTGCGTGTCTGCAGTAATTATTACTGGACCCCAGTGATTCCCATAGTGCCATACAGCGTGGAATTTTCCTCAGGCAACCTTAGTTTGTACTGTCATTTACTGACCCTATAACCCTTTGAGTGCCAGAGTGGTATGCAACGCATACCCCCTCACACTCAAAGGTTTAAAGACCAGCACAACACATTGCAAGAGCGGTTTAGCTGAGAAGTGGTTTAACCCCTCATCTGGAACACATTGCTTCTCGGTGAAAGCTCTAGCATCCAAGGGGTTACGAGAGGGAGAAAAAGGGAGAGATTGAGGCTGTTGTACTCAGGACAAATGGAACAATCCTCAAGAAAAAAATTCCCAGATTCCCAATGAATAAATGGGGCTATTAAGCCCTTGTATGATCGTGAGGTCTCTAACGCATTGTATTGGAAAACTCACTAGTATTGAGACATAGAAATGTGATGAGCACCCATCAAGCACAAACAAGATACATGGAGAGCAAGGGCCCATGCAGGACCAGTCTGATGTGGATATGGAAATTTCATCTCTGCAATGACACATGGGAGTCAAAAACGTGACTTGTACACCACTGAGGGGGGCCACTTTATCTTGTTCGTTCTTGATGGGTGCTTGTCACAATATTTGCTTCTTAGTCTCCCTAATTGGAAGGGGATCCCAGGCATGGGCCCTTGCTCTCCATGTGCCTAGAGGGAATCCACTGCACCCCACTGATGAGGTCCTCATAGACCGAAACGTACGTCTGGGGTTGTGCCGATTCTCTTGTGCAGACAGGATTTGCCTGACATTTCGGAGCTGGTCTGTTTGAGAGCAGGACCAGTCTGATATGGAAATTTCCTCTCTGCAATGGCACACGGGAGTGAAAAACATGACTTGTAGCACCACTGAGGGACCAATAAGCCTGGACACTTTATCTTGTTCGGTCTCGATGGGTGCTTGTCACAATATTTGTTTCTAAAATTCACTAGCATTCCTGGGGTTAAACCCCCCACCTATGTGTCAATGGGAATTTTTATAGTGCAGTTGGTTTGTCCCACAATTAGTCCACTTGTCTTTGTGAATATGACATTTATATGAACCTATTTCTCTAAGGCCCATATGCACCAAAAGACTGGGGAGTAATTCTGGGACAATCCAACTGCACTATAGGGAAAAAATCAAGATTTGTATTAAATTAAACAGGGATATTAAACCCTTGACTGATAGAGAGATCTGCTGCGCATTGCAAAGCAATACGTTTCCAACCTCTCTAGCATTCAAGGGATTTAAAGCCCCATTTAAAGCGGAACTACCATCGCTAAACAAGTTGATGTGTAATAAATCCCCATCTTGTGACTAGCTGCTCAGTAGCGCTAGTCGCCAGAATTATTACCTTATTCAATAGAATTCTCCATTATTCCAGGGCTAACAGCAGGACGGAGCTCAGACATCTTTCAATAGTGACGTCTGCGTTGTTAGTCCCTTTTGAAGCAGGACGGCTCCTAGCAACGCGTCCTAGAACCGGCTGGGACTGACAGCGCAGCTGTGCAGACATCAATATTGAAAGATGTCTGCGCTCCATCCTGCCTGTCACCCCGGGAAGAATGGAGAAATCTATTGAATAAGGTAATAATTCTGGCGACTAGCGCTACTGAGCAGCTAGTCACCAGATGGGGATTTATTACACATCAACTTGTTTAGCGGTGGTAGTTCTGCTTTAAATGATTGGGAACTTGGAGAATTTTATATCGCCTACAGTGCAGTTGATTTGCCCCAGAACTGAATCTCTTTTGTTCATATGACCCTGTGCTCTTGACGTTGGTGATTATTTCTCCCTCAGACACTCTTATCTATCCCTGCAGGATCTGGACTCCATCCAGTTATTGTGGGAAGCCACTAATGAGTGGGAACATCACTGGAGTGAGTGGAAATCTGGACGGTTCCTTACCCTGGAGACAGAGTATATGGAGAACACAGCACAGAGTCTGTACAAGAGACTGAGCAAACTAAGCCGAGAGCTGAAGGTGAGATATACTCTGTATCACTATATAACACAGGAGACTGACCAAACTAAGCCGAGAGCTGAAGATGAGATATACTCTGTATCACTATATAACACAGGAGACTGACCAAACTGAGCCGAGAGCTGAAGGTGGGACATACTCTGTATCTCTATATAACACAGGAGACTGACCAAACTGAGCCCAGAGCTGAAGGTGGGACATACTCTGTATCTCTATATAACACAGGAGACTGACCAAACTGAGCCCAGAGCTGAAGGTGGGACATACTCTGTATCACTATATAACACAGGAGACTGACCACACTGAACCGAGAGTTGAAGGTGGGATATACTCTGTATCACTGTATAGCACAGGAGACTGACCAAACTGAGCCGAGAGTTGAAGGTGGGGCATACTCTGTATCACTATATAACACAGGAGACTGATCAGACTGAGCTAACAGCACAGGGTCTGTACAGGAGACTGATGAAATTGAGCCAAAAGCAGGTGAGACAGTGTCTGGAATATTTAAGATGTTGTCTGGAATTTGTGGCGCTGGTTATTAACCTTTTAAGCTAGGTGTAGCATATCCCTCTTATATCCTCATATCCCAATACAGGTTACTGGTAACTTTGGGTAGGCAATCCTCCCCTTTAATTAGGCAGGAACAATTCTAGAATTGATTGCAGGGGGTGGAGCCTACCCTCCCTCCTTGGCTGCAGCTAGCCAACCAGCTCCAGAATGATTTGTTCCTTGGTGAAGACACACCATCATCCAGTTACCATTGCAAGTGTGTTGGGAGGCTCAGGGGACTTCAGGCACTGTTGGGGTACTTATTCTGGGAAAAGTACATTTCCCATGGGCGCTTGCTTCACGCACTCGTTTCTGATTGGCTCCCGCCACGGCAGCCATCTTGTGCCTTTTCTAGTACGAGTATCCTACGCAGGGCTTGGACTCTCCTTCTTTCCTCTGCAGATTAACCCTTCGCCTGCCAGATAAGTGTATTTTAGTGATTTCTGGGGTGAAATTTTAATCTTTCACACTCTAATTGGGTGATTCATTATATTAAATGTTTTTTTACACTGTGAGAATGTCTAATCTGTTGGAGCTTGGAGCCAGGCCTAAGACTAAGGAAGCTGGGGTCTCTGTGTCCCCTATTGTGCACTGTTCCTCATGTCATTCAGGGTTACCTAGAAAATTCTCAGGTCATTTATGCCCAACATGTTCTGATGTCCCTGAGTCTCTCCCAGGGACCTCCAGCCATGCATTAGAGCCAGTTTGGGTGCAAGAGTTCATGGCTGCTACTAGGGACCTCTGGTCTACATTGTAACTCTTTCCATCCCAGTTACAGGGGGTCTTTCACTCATGGCAGACCCCTTCTTCAGTCAAATCTTCTCTGTCAAAATCGCAGGGAGTACCTGACATGTCAGATTCCTCTGAGGAGTAACTGTTGGTAGATTCAGAGGTTGAGGAATGTTCTGCTGTGGGCTCCATGGGCGTCCGGAGGGGGGGGCATGGGGGGCACTTCCCCCCCCCCCTACAATTACCCTCCTCCATATAAATAAAGGGGCTAGATGGGCTAAGAGAAAAGGATTTAACAGATAAGACTAAAATCCTCTTTTTGCTTAAAAACGTAAGTGAAATATATAAAAAAAAGGCATATTGCTGTTTTGACCCCTTGTATACTGGCATCCATGGTGTTAACAATGAGCCAGTATCTGTGGAGGGTTCATCTGTTTGGTCCGTACCCACAGGAAAAGAATTGGGAAGCAGTGGAGACCTCGAGGAACCGCATTGACCAGTTCAAGAGAACCATACCCCTTATTACTGACCTGAGGAACCCAGCATTGCGGGAGAGGTAGGTCTTGTACTCGTCACAGTGAGAAAACATGGCAGTGAACGATTGAAAATCCACAATGTTCCCCTTCATTTAAAATGGTGCATTTAACTATCTAAATGCGAGAGAGACTTACAATGCATTGCAAGCATTCAAGTACTTAAAACTCCCATTTAAATTAATGGGATTGTTGTCTGCTATTATGCAGTTTTCCTTTTAATACTTCAAGTCCTCCTAAGTACAACAGCCTCAAGGAGTTATCTTAAAAAGAGAGAGACGATTACACACACACACACACACACACACACACACACTCATACACTCATACATATACACACACATTCATATACAAATACATATTTTTTACCAGGAGGAATACATTGAGATTTCTCTCATTTTCAATTATGTCCTGCATATTTGCACAAATACAGAGACATATATATATGTATATATACACACAAACACATACATAGACATACATATTAAAAATGTATATAAAGTTGCATATTGTTTTTAGATATAAAGAAACAGTTATGCGTAGGGATTTTAGACTGGGAGAAGATCTGATTTGCTCAGGCAGGTTATTCCAGACGTTCGGGGCTCTGAAGGAGAAGTCAGATTGGCCTCTTCTTTCTTGTAGTGTGGGATACTCAGTGAGGTGTAAGCACACCCATTCTCTGGCACTCAAAAGGTTAAGGATCAAATTCTTGGCACATTCCTCTGGTCTCTTCAACGTGTTGCACGTTTCCCAGTATTTTCATTGTTATACTGTTTGTGATGCACAGACATGTTACAGAAGAGAGGTTTATTTTGTTACTTTCAAATAAATGTTTTTCTTTTTGTTCATGTGAGATACAGGGACCATAAGGCTAATGTACCTCCACTTGAAGGCAGGACACTTTAATAAAAAAAAGGTCTCTGGACGAGGTAGACTCCAACTTAGCCCTGCTTAATACACTACTAGTTCTGCGTGTAGGCTAGTTTAGATTTAGTAAACCCAGACCTATTGCAGCCAACCTCAAGAAAAAAAGACTGTGTCATATTGTGGACTTAATCCAGGAAGCCAGATTTGTTTTAGAAGCTGTAACCATGTTGTGAACCCTCAGCAATAACAAAAAGGTTGTCCATCTTACAGTAGGACTCAGTTTGCTGCACATGTTGTTTGAAACACCAAACAACATCCGTATGCATTTTCTGCTCCTTCTGATTTTCAAGTCACGGGTAAAGAGAAGGAATAACAGTCTCCTGGTTCAGGTGGAATTCCGATACAGCCTTCAGCAGAAAACCATGCAGTCAATGAACCACCTTTATAGACTGCACAACAAAGCTTCAGTTCTGCCACCCGATAGACAGAGAATATAGTCACCAGCAACATTTTTAAGGTAAGTCAGTGGATGGCGAGCACAGCAAGAGGTTTCAAAAGGTTCTGTGATGGTACCAGTGGACCCCCTGTCTGGGTTTCCCCGTCAGTCGCTGCTTCCATCAATCCTGAGCAAGGCTGCTCTGCTGGAATATCACAGTTTTCCCCACAGTTACCAGGCAAGACTAGTGTACTGTTTTAGAATCAGCACACTTTATTGAATGGAACGCACAGCTTATATGCACAGAGACTCTTATCAAGATCAGCATGCAAACTAGGACTTGGGACAGTGTTTCTACACTTGACAAATCAGCCACCAACACCATTATCAAGATAAGCATGCAAATTAGGATTTGAAAATTAGACATTCTTAACTGGCTCATAAATAACCTCCTCTGATTGGTCAAGGAAGCACAGCAGGAATCAATTAACATTCCTTAGCACAGACCTGGAGTATATTGGAAGCAACGCCCAACCCCCACTATCTCTGCACTCTAGCTCCCAGCTACCAAATCCTGTTACAGACTTGATATTTTAACACCACACACTATTACATTATACCACACAATATACAATACAATGAGCAGTATTTCAACTGTTATAGTCCTGGAGGTGAATGTCACCACATGTCCCTGTGCTGATTCCCCCAATCAGTCCAAAGGCAGTCCTTTTCTATGACACCCTGTGCCCATCAAGCAGCACAGGGTGACTTAGACCCAGGAGGAGGCAGGGACGCTGGGAAAGCCACTTCCCCTTGCATAGAGTCCATAGTCTGTAGGAAGGGGGTTGGCCCCCAGGCCCCTCCAGGAGCCAAGGGCCCAGTGGTTCCCGTGACATTTTCTTTCTAGAAAACCCCTAGAACCAAATTCAAGTCCCAGCGAGGCATAGGCACCTTAAAATTCAAAGTATTGTAAGCTACTTCTTTAAATGAAGTCTGAACAACCGTAATGGGTGCAATACAGCTCTAGAATAAGACACAAAGCTGCATTTTTCACTTTGAGATGATAAAGGCACAACCCTTTCTGCAAGCCATATGGAGAAAACTCAGCACCCTGGGCAGATGTTCGTGTGGAGAACTGATGTACTTCACACCAACTGAATTACATGCTTTAAGCATTGTCGAGATGACTGAATTGGAGAAGCTTTTGCATCTCATGATGTCAGATTCAAGTGCCACACAGTCGACAAAAGCTTTACTAGGTCTGGATGACACAGTGGCCTTGGGACAGAAGATCCGGAATAACAGGTAATCATGATTGATCCTTGGATGCTAGATTGAGCAGGTCCATAGTCCAAGCTCTCCTGGCCAATACTGAAGTTATCAGAATTAAATAAGATTTGTCCTTTGTGATCTTCAGGATCTTCCTTGGGACTAGGAGCAGAGGAGCAAACGTATGCTAGTCAGAACTGCCAGGGTTTCAGCATAACGTCTACAGCCATCGCCAATGAATCTCATATTTTTACCCAGAAGTGGGAGAACTTCTTTTGAAACTGTTGCGAACGCTCACCTATGACACCTGCTTGCTCCTCCTTCCTCCTCCTGATTGGTCCAGTTGTCTTTTTATACCTGCTTGACCAACAGGTAGACGCTTGTTCTTGGTGCTTTTCCCTGGGTATGCTTGTGGTATCTCTGCTTTTGATCTGGCTTCCCTCAACTCAGCTCCGATCTTCTGATTCTGACCTTGTTTGAACTTGTGGCTTTAGACCCGGCTTGTCTTGTACCGTCTTCTGATTCTTCTATGACTGATCCTGTGGCTTTTGAAGTGGCTAGTCTTGACACTGCTACCGTCTAATGAATCTACTATGACTGATGCTGTGGCTTTTGAATTGGCTTGTTCTGACAATGCTTCCTCCTCTTGATTCATACACTGACTGACCCTGTGGCTTCCGACCTGGTTTATTGAGACACCGCTTCCTTCTCCTGAGTTTAACTCCTACTGTTCCTGTGACTTCAGACCCAGCCTGGCCTAGACTCTGCTTCCGTCTTCTGAGTCAGATTTCGACTGACTGCTGGCGCCTGTCCCTCCTGCTGTTTGGGCCTACGTTTGTTCCTGTCTTGCTCCTTTTCCAGGATGGATAGATTCTAACTCATCAGTTCCTGTTCAGCTCTGACTCCTCGTCGGATAGATTTTGATTCATCAGTTCTTGTTCTGCTGCAGCTCTGGGTCAAACTATGTACAACTCACCCATATGGCATGTGTTGCTTCTGTGCTGACTCCTAGTCAACCCTCAGTTTATCCGACTTTCAACCTCTGCATTAGGGTTTCAGCTACCATTAGGGAATCGAGCAACCTCTTGTAGACTCTGGACAGGTTCATTCTGGTCTGGTACCGGCTCCTCCTGGGCTAAATATCTGGCCTTGCAGCCAGCAACTTAACATCTGGCCTTGGCCTCAACAAGGATTTACTTAGATCTGCCTACAAACTAGTTCCGTTCTGTAACCAGCGCTCTCCATCTAACGGTTGCTCTTTCCAGACTACATATGTTCTTTCAAGACAAATATATTCTCTCAGGAACACTTGACTGTTACGGAATCAAAGACAACTGCTTGCTCTTCCACTCTCCCAGGCCTAGCTGCTAATGAGTAAGGAAATCTTCTTTCACAGAGATGGCCAGAAAATGCAACTCCTCCCACAGCAGAATCATCTGAACCTCCTTCCAGGCTACCTTGCTTGTGGTGCCTCCTTGACAGGTTATGTACGCTACTGCCATGACAATAAGATGGAATAGGTTGGATTTCTTAAAATTTAGAACCCAGCCATGCTTCTGGAAAATGCAAGTAGTTATCGTTAATATGCCAAGAACTTACTGGGGAACATTACTGTGATGACTTAGTTAAGGGACTACATATTGAACCTGGATGCACAAACAAATTTGTTGAGAGCTTTTAGGTCTAACAACAGGGGATAGCCTTAATCTTTCTGTGGTACAACAAACAAGTTGTAGTAGATTACTTTGTAAGTAAATTAAAAAAATAAAAATGTTAAGGTCTCCAAAGAGACCAACTCCGTTGTTCCTTGGAGGACTCTAACCCATAGTTGCCTGTAGGTGGAGCTAGGCAGAGGTTAAGCAGACATGAGAGGGGGTCTTACTGCACTGAGGCTTTTTTTCATACAGTACCCTTACTCCTAATAGAGAAACACCTTAAGATCATGGCCCCGTGTCTCCATGGGCAAAAGAGAAATAAATAGTTTTTGAGAAATTAACATTTTTTTTTAGCAACAGTGTGGCCATTTATACTTATTTGTTTCTGTAATGGGAATTAGCATTAAAGTTCTATGAAGTTGTACTAAACCATTTCTCAAAAACAATGTATTTTACTTGGTTTTGTCCACTACAACATATAAGAGGATTTTAATTCTCTTTAAAACAAACTAAAAATATCATAGGGTAACACATCCACTTTAGGAAAACATCCAAGCTTTCAATTTCTTATCCCCCATCTCCCACTGTAAAAACCCAACACTTAATTTTACTACTTTCTGGGCTCTTTTTATATGGGACAATCCTACCACTTAGGAACTGATCATTCAGGATGGAATGGTAAATTAATAACTAATAAGCATGACTCAATTGCCTACGTCTATTCAGTAGTGGTGGTCTTTCTTCAACAGGCACTGGAGCCAAGTGAAGCAGGAAGTTCAAAGGCCATTTGACCAGACCGCTGAGGACTTCACATTAGAAAAGATTGTGGAGCTGGGATTTGATCAGCATGTGGAGAAGATCAACGAGATATCCACTTCAGCCACAAAGGAACTCTTTATTGAACAGGTGAAAGCAGAAATTCACAACTTTTTCTTTGTTCATCACACCTCAAATCTTCATTACACATTCCACCTGTCAGTTTGTTAGCCTACATCAAATTTTCCATTATCATTATATTATAGGCTGATTCTCATGTCTCTGGCATCACATGTCTCCTTCATCACAATTCCAGCCTTAATTGCATGTTCCTTTATCGTTACATTTTTCTTCTTCATCACACCTTTAGCCTTAAAGGAACAGTAAACCCTCTCACACTAAACTGACTAAAACACTGGCTTCCACTCCCTGTCTGTGATTGATGACTGACGGTATGGGGGCTGGGACTGACGCCTCAAAACCGCATCGATGCATGTTGTAACGTGACACCTTGTATCATAAGCTGGATACCTCCGTTATAGTTCCTTTCTCCCTCAGAATAACACTCCAATAGTATACCAGATCTCCTGTTCCCAAACATCAGCGGAGACTTGAAGGGAAGAACTCTCTTTTATTCAATCAAACACACAGCTTATATACACTACAGAGACTCTTATCAAGATCAGCATGCAAACGAGGACTTGGGACAGTGTTTCAATGCTTGACCAGTCAGACACCAGCACCCTTATCAAGATAAGCATGCATATTAGGGCTTGAAAAGGGACCTTCTCACTGGATCATAAATAACCTCCCTGATTGGTCAAGGAAGCACAGCAGGAATCAATTAATATTCCAATATTTCCTTAGCCCAGACCTAGAGTATTTTGGAAGCAACGCCCAACCCCCACTATCTCTGCCTTCTAGCTTCCAGTTACCACATCCTGTTAGACTGTATATTATAACACCACACACTATTACATTATACCACACAATATATAATACAATGAGCAAATATATCAAATGTTATAGTCCTAAATCTCTCCATCTGGTGACACCTACTTTTCTCCATGTAAAGTCCATGGGGTTCCTTTACACTTGGCACCCAGGGCAACCTGGGTAAAACCCAAAGGCTGGTGTCCTTTAAAACAGGCAGGATAGTCCTGTTCCCGCGACAAGCTGGTATTCCCTTAGTCCCCTGGACCATTTTGTTCTGTTCTTGTGACACATTGCTCTTGTGCAGGGCTCAAATCTTACGGGACAACAGTTTTTTAATATTTATTTGTTGTTTGCGTTTGAGCTCTCAGGTAATACACTTTACAGTTAACCATTCTATCAGTTTACAGTCTGATAAGTCTGGCAAAGCTTTGGTTGACTTCGTCCTGTTATTAGTAGTAAATGTGTTGTCTTTTATACCTAGGGACTGGAGCATATCTCAAAGACCTGGGAGGCGACAAATCTGGACATCGTGCCATATAAGGACAAGGGTCATCACCGATTGAGGTGGACACGCCATTCCCTACTGGGACTTTTTTTGTGTTTGTGTGTGGGTTCGTTGGATAATGATGAAACACCATTGGTGGAACTTAAATGCACATTAACACCTCTGAATAATAACCTCCCTCTCAACCTACTATGGAATAAAAATCCTTATATCCCATTTTAACTTTGTATTTGCTCCTTTGTTCAAGAGATAACATCTTCAACCAGACCTGAATGCCATGTTCTTTGAGGTGGACATGACAGTTTGCTAGCAGGATTACTGGACTCAAACTCCACCCACTTCAAATGGTAATCTTCTATGGTTCATGTTTGCTTCAGTCTGGGAAAAAAAGACGTTCCAGTTGGTGGAGACTGAGTCTGGTATTCGAGTAGTCTTAGACACTCAGGACTGACTGAAGATGTCATAGTGACCATTGGGATTTGATGCGTGAATTGACTGCGATAAGAAAGTGTACAGGTGACAATTCAGCTTTAAGATTACTTTGTTTTTTTGGAGCAGAGGCACAGACGAGGTCTTCCAGGCCTTAGAAGACAACCAAGTTAGTCTGTCCACCATGAAGGCGTCCCCCTTTGTGAAAGCATTTGAGCACGATGTGGACAGGTGGGAACGTTGTCTGTCCCATATCCTGGAGGTCATTGAAATGATTCTTACAGTGCAGAGGCAGTGGCTGTACCTGGAGGTGAGTCCTTGGATATCTTACTGGCGACTTTCCCTTTCCCAAAATATCTACTAACCCATCATTATTCTATTCTCTAAAATAGACTGCCATCATGTGGGAAACTTCAGTATTACAACACCGCAGTTCAGTTTGTTTTGGTTTTGTATAATCTGCATGTATCAATTCCAGGAATGTTATTAACCCTTAACCTCTTAAGGACGGACAATCGTGCATGTGGCCATCACTTAAGGACCACAGACCATTTTCTTATTCTGCATCCTGTTCAGAGCTCCCCGAACAGCGTGCAGCCGCGAGGGGAGCCCTGAATTCCATGATGGTCCTGGCACGTCATGGGTCCTTAACCATTAAAGGGATAAGGTGCCATACATTTCTCTAACGCACTGCAAAACAATGCATTTGTGACTTTAAAACCGTCATGGAAACTGGAGCAATTCTAGAGAAAATATAAATACAAACTCCCATTCATTAAACGAGTACTTTTAACCCCTTGAATTCTTCACAATGCTTTGGAGGCCTCTCTAGCATTCATGGGGTTAGTAGCCCTGTTTAAATAAATAGGAATGTTTATTCAACCCCCTCGTTGAGGCATTTGGTTTTCCCCAGAACTGCTTATCTTTTGCTTTCTGCTTAACCCTTTGAGCGCCAGAGGGGTACGCAATGCATTGCTTTGCAATCCGCTGCATATCCCCTTGGCACTCAAAGGGTTAAGAGCCATATGTAAAAGAAAAAAGGGGCAACTCTGGAGTAAACCAAATGCACCGGGGTGGGGGGAATTTATAAAAATCACAATGATTTAAAATGGGGCTTTTCGCCCTGTGAAAGGTAGAGATGCAGTGGAATGCATTAGAGATCTGTCTAACATTCTCTAACGGGTTAAAAAAATGTAAATGAGTGGGAATACTGGGATTTTAGGTGTAACCAGTAGTGAAGATGGCTTGCCCTGAATTGATTGTATTTTGCATTCCAAATATGTCCTGGTGTCATCTAATCTGACCATGGGATTCCTGATACCGGGCATCATTAAAGGGGTATCCTTTTAAAATGTCGCAAGAGAGCGTGCAGCCATGTAACTAATTCACCATGTCGCTATGATCAAAATGTCATGTCGCCTACTTAATGGTTGCATACATTTTAACCGTTCACGGTCGCATACATTTCACCTTTATTTCATTAAAGGGATAGTAGTACTTTATTATTACTATCCCCCATATTGAACATATTTGCAAAATAAGTTAATAGCCCCCCAGGTTCATCTCTCAGACCTTCATGGTTTGAGAGATAACCAAAGGCAAAGTTCCCCCCTCCCTCCCCCTTCTCTGAAGTCAGCGTTGTACTGACTGCAGGGGAAGTCTGTCGTATGACAGGCTTGCGGCTCTGCAGCTGAGCCAAGATCCTGTTAGTGAAAAATAATTATTTCATTGAAACGGTCTTCTATGTGTGCTTGGTTTGCAGTGTGATTGGTTTGTGCTTGGTTTGCAGTGTGCTTGGTTTGTGCTTGGTTTGCAAGCACATGGAGAAGATGGTTTCAGTGAAATAATTATTTTTCATTAACTCGAGCGCTGCTCTGCTGCAGAGCCGCCTGATGAAAGTCAGACCGGATATCCGTGCAGTCAGCACAACGCTGACTTTAGGGAAGGGGGAGGGAGGGGGAACTTTGCCTTCGGTTATCTCTCAAACCATAAAGGTCTGAGAGATGAACCTGGGGGCTATTAACTTATTTTGCAAATATGTTCAATATGGGGGATAGTAATAATAAAGTATTACTATCCCTTTAAAGCAACTTCTCTTGCCTTTATCTCACCACAATAGTCTTCCAGCCAGGGTTTCGCCTCTCATAACATCACTTACTAAATGAAATCAGTAAAACAAAAGCAACTACCTGTAATACTTACGTCAAGCTCTTTTATCCTAGCTCCTGTCTCTCACTCCCCACAGAATGACAGGGAGGAGCAGAGAGACCGGATCGGCTTGCTTTTTCAGAGTGATTTTGTTTTACTGCTTTCATTTAGTAAGTAATGTTATAAGAGGCAAAAGAAACCCCGACTGGAATAATACTGTGGTGAGATAATGGCAAATTAAGTTGCTTTAATGAAATAAAAGTGAAATGTATGCGACCGCAAATGGGTTAAAATGTATGCGACCATTAAGCGTGCGGCCATGTAACTAATTCACCATGTCACCATGATCAAAATGGCAACATGACAATCTCGCGCTGTCATGCAGTGCGAGATTGTCATGTCGCCATTTTGATCATGGCAACATGGTGAATTAGATACGAGCGTGCGACTTTTTAAGTGAACCATTAAAGGGATAGTAATACTTTGTTTAGACAAGCTTTAATATTGTAATTATTAAATAAATAAAGAAGATGATCTAAGTCTGGTTGCTCTAACTTGTATAGTTTTAGCGTAATATCAATGTAAAGTTCCCCCTCCCGCCCCTTTTATCCACGTCAGCGCTCTAGCTGACAGACTTGGATTCTGGTCCCGGGACTGGATGGCTTGTCTGCAGAGCGGAAATAGCATTGTATTCAAAGAGAATCTTTATGAGAATGATCTACAAAGTGCACCTGATTTAAGGCAGTAGAACTTTCTCATGAAGATTTTCTTTGTATACAGTGTATACTAAAATGGTGACTGGTTTACAGGAGAAGAAATATCAGGATAGACTAAAGGATCTGAACATGTATAGCTTGGAGGAGAGAAGAGAGAGAGCGGATATGATAGACACATTCACATACATGAAGGGATTCAACAAAGTGCAGGATGGAAGTACATTTCACAGGAGTAAAAACGTAAGGACAAGAGGCCATAGTCTAAAACTAGAGGGACACAGGTTTAGATATAATGTAAGAAAGTTTTACTTCCCTGAGAGGGTAGTAGATAAGTGGAATAACCAACCAGCAGAAGTGGTAGAAGTCAATACAGTGACAGAATTTAAGCATGCATGGGATAGGCATAATCTGTCCTTAACTTAAGAAAAGACCAAGGACCAAAAAAGGTTTGGGGTTTTTACAGTAGGATAATGGGCGACTAGATGGGCCGAATGGTTCTTATCTGCCGTCAAATTCTATGTTTCTATGTTTTCTATGTTTCTATTTCAGCTCTGCAGATGAGCCGTCCGGTCCCGGGACCAGAATCTAAGTCTGTCAGCTAGAGCGCTGACGTGGATAAAAGGGGCGGGAGGGGGAAACTTTACATTGATATTAAACTAAAACTATACAATTTAGAGCAACCAGACTTCTATTATTTGTTTTATTTATTTAATAAGTACAATATTAAAGCTTGTCTAAACAAAGTATTATTATCCCTTTAAAGGAGAACTATAACAGCCTAATAATAACCCCCAACTTACCTTACTATGGCTAGAAAATTCTAACGGCCCCATTGTATTGTGCTTTTATTAACACCTTCAGTCAGTCCTGGATGTCACGTCCTTGCAAGAGGACATGAGAGTTGGTAACAGGATGCAAACTCCGGCCACTGCACATGATAATCTTTACTCTGTAAGGATCAACGTGGGCATGCATTAGGCATCTCTCTGCTCCTTAAAGGGATAGTAATGTTTCATAATAAAAGCAGCTCTAATTAATCATCATAGTATTTGGACTTTGGAGAGTGTTATATCAATTCTGTCAGAGTTGTAGTACAAGAGTAATTCAATGACAAAGTATCTTCCTCCCGCCCCTTTTACTGATGTAACACTGCTCAGCCAGATCAGAAGGGAGGTGCCCAGGTAGACTGCAGAGAGGGACAATCTTCAATTAAGATAAGGGAAAAACCTGAAAAACTTGTCAAGAGGGGCAGGGCTTTCATTGTTCTCATAGGGAGAAGATTGTCCCCTTCTGTTATCTGTCTGGTCTATGGACTGGATTCCACATCTGAGAAGAGATGGCTTACACTAGGTAAAAGGGGCGTGAGGGGGATACTTTGCTTGTGAATATCTCTGAAACCATAAAGGTTTGAGAGATAAGACTCATATCGTTCTTCATGTTTTTTTAATGCCTACAAAATAAAATAAAGATAAAACGAAGTATTACTATCCCTTTAAATAGTAGCAGATGCATGCTTTCTGCCTGCTTCAATTACAGACATAACAGGGACTGATCAAAGTTGTTCTATCTTCAATAAATTCAGAAGGGCAAAATTCCCATTAGGATTTTCTGGCCATATTGAAGTAAGTGAGGTGTTATTATCAGGCGGCATTATTTCATGTTTAATCTGCTTCGCCTTCCCAACAGAACATCTTCCTGGGGGAGGACATCAGAAAGCAGCTGCCGCAGGAATCTGCAGAGTTTGACGACATAAACGTTAACTGGAAAACCATTATGGACAGACTGGCCAAGGACTGCAATGCTCTGCGTGGGACCCATCACCGAGGTATACAGGAGGTGCAGTGGTGTTATGTGTAAAGTACAGTAAAGTTGGAGTAAAGCTGTTTATATGCATTATTCAGGTTTCCCTGCTTCACATTTTAAATCAATGCATTGTGCACTCCCTCTGGCACTCCAAGGGTTAAACAAGGATATTCCCACTGCTGGGAGATATTTCATGCAGGTGCTAGAACAGCTCAAACATGTTTGATTTCCTTTCTTCTAAGCCTTTGAGGTTCCCTACCCCTCTGGCACTCAAAGGGTTAATCAAAATTCAACTTATGAAAAATCACCGCTCCAGAGCAGAAATTCTTCCAGGACAAGAAAAAGAAAAAAGGAACATTTTATCATTTAGTTTGAGCTGTAAAGAGTTTTTGAATGAAGCGTCTTTTAGCACTCTGGAGCAATTTCTAATTTAGCCCCAAGTGGGTAAAAAAAAATCCTTCCTGTCTCCAAATGGCAGTCAGATATTTCCCTGGATTAACATCCTATCTGCTTTGAAGCCATCTGTCATAATTTTCAGTATTGTTCTGTGCTAGATAGGCATCCATTACTTTTTTGAAAGCAGTTGCATTATCTGCAAGTACAGCATGCCGAGGTAAAGAATTCCATAGATTTACCACCCTTACTGTAAAAAATCCCTGCCTTTGCTTTAGTCGAAAGCACCTTTCCTCTAGTCTTAATGGATGACCTCTTGTTCTTAGCTTCGCTCTTTGCGTAAATAATTCATTGGCTAGTTCTTTGTATTGACCTTGAATGTACATGTAAATGGTAATCATATCACCCCTTAGATGTCTCTTCTCTAATGTAAACAAACCCAGTTTGGCTAGTCTCTCTTCATAACTCAGATCCTCCAATCCCTTTATCAGTTTTGTTGCACGTCTCTGCACCTTTTCCAGTCAATGTCTTTTTTAAGAACTGGCGCCCAAAATTGTACTCCATATTCTAGATGAGGCCTAACAAAGGATTTATACAGAGGCAGGATAATATTAGCATCCCTTGCATCTACACCTCTTTTTATGCAGGCTAGTACCCTATCTGCTCTTGCAGCAGCTGAGTGACTCTGCACACTGCTGTGAAGTCTATTGTCTATCAGTACTCCTAAATCTTTCTCTAATGAGGATTCCCCAAGTTGTTTCCCATTTCGTGTATATGTAGCAAGTTTGTTTCTACAGCCCAAATGCATAACCTTACATTTATCTACATTAAATGTCATCTGCCACTTTTCTGCCCATTCGTTCAGTTTATCTAAATCCTTCTGCAGGGAAAAAACATCCAGCTTTGTATGTATTTCCTTACACAGCTTAGTGTCATCAGCAAAGATTGAGATGCTACTTTCAATTCCCACTTCTAGATCATCATTAATAAACAAATTAAAAAACACTAGGCCCAGGACTGAACCCTGCGGCACCCCACTTATAACTTTAGACCGATTTGAAAAGGTTCCATTTACAACAACTCTCTGCCATCTATCATTTAACCAGTTCTCAATCCATATACATATATCACCGCCCAAACCGAAGCCTTTTAATTTATGCAGTAACCTGTTGTGAGGCACTGTGTCAAAGGCTTTTGCAAAATCCAAGTATACTCCATATACAGCAATTCCCCTGTCAAATTACTACTTACTCTTTCATAAAATGCAAGTAAATTAGTCTGACATGATCTATTCTTCATGAAACCATGCTGATTCCTACTAATAATATTGTTTATCTTCACACAGTTCTGAATAGTGTCAGTTAGTAACCCTTTTAGTACCTTACCCACTATGGAAGTCAAGCTCACAGGTCTATAATTTCCTGGTTTGGATCTTGCTGCCTTTTTAAACAATGAAACTACATCAGCTTTCCTCCAGTCACAGGGTACTATGTCTGATGAAAGTGAATCAATAAATATTACGTACTAGCAACGTGGGACGGCGTTGCCCGTCATGTTATGACCATTGGGCGCACGTGTGTGAAATGCAGACACACTGATAAACACAGACATATGCAACATACAGGCAGACACATACCATACATCCCAAGTGTCCCTCTTTAGGAGGGACAGTCCCTCTTTGAGGGCCAAATCCCTCTGTCCCTGTTTCCCACCCTGTTGTCCCTCTTTTTAGGAGGTCAGACTGTGTGTAGGGCCGGCTCCACCTATAGGCGAGGTAGGCACCGGCCTAGGGCGCACAGGTACTGGGGGTGCGGGCATGCAGCGGAGAAGAGCTGCGCCCGCACTCACCACGCCGGGAACCACAACACAGTCAGGTCTGTGTTGCTACAGCGCTCCCTTATTGGGTCAAGTTGGAGCTGTTAGGGGAAAGCTGGAGCTGAGGGGGCATAGTGGAGCTGGTGGGGGCAAGTTGGAGCTGGTGGGGGCAAGTTGGAGATGATGGGGGCCAAAGTGGAGCTGATGAGGGTCAAAGTGGAGCTGAGGGTGGGCAAGTTGGAGCTGAGGGGGGGCAAGTGGAGCTGAAGGGGTAGCAAAGTGGAGCTGGTGGGGCAAGTCGGAGCGGATGGGGGGGAAGTTGGAGCTGCTGGGGGCATAGTGGAGCTGATAGGGGAAAGTTGGAGCTGAGAGGGCATAGTGGAGATGGTGGGGGCAATTTGGAGCGGATGGGGGCAAGTTGGAGCAGATGGGGGCAAAGAGGAGCTGATGGGGGTAAGTTGGAGAGGATGGGGGTCAAAGTGGAGCTGATGGGGGCAAGTTGGAGCTGAGGGGGCAAAGTGAAGCTGAGGGGGCAAAATGGAGCTGGTGGGGGCACGTTAGAGCAGATGGGGGCAAGTTGTAGCTGATGGGGGACAAAGTGGAGCTGATAGGGGCAAAGTGGAGCTGGTGGGCCAAAGTGAAGCTGATAAGGGGCATGTTGGAGCTGGTGGGGGGCATCTCTTACAGGCATCTCCAGACCAGATGCAGAGTGGCTCAGGGGGCAGAGAGAGGACAATCATGAAAAGAGGTTGAGTATAAGTAGGCAGGGTATAAATGGGTGGGACACAAGGGGCGGAGCGAAATGGACGGCAAAATTAGGTTTTGCCTAGGGTGGCAAAAATCCTTGCACCAGCCCTGACTGTGTGATGTGTATTACTTTGCTCTACAGCAATAAAGCAATAAACGTCAGTATATGTGTTTATACATTAGTCTGTGTAAATAAAATACTTCAGTCTTGAACTAAATCATGTATTAAGTTACATAAATAGCCAGTAATAGGTCATGAAATAACCTAAAAATTCTTAATAATGCCCCGCCCACCAGCCACACCCCCAATAATATCACCTAAAACTACAGTGTCCCTCTTTGGCCATGTGAAATGTTGGGAGGTATGCACATACACACAGTGAGCGGCAGAAACATGCAAAACACATGCACACACACAGACTCACTGGAGATGCACACATGGTCACACATATGTAACAGAGAAGCCCGTTATTGCTGCTTCCTTTGTGTATACTGAATCAAAGAATGTATTTAGGGTGTCAGCCATAGCCTTATCCTCACTAATCTATTCACCTGTCTCAGTCCTAAGAGGACCAGTATCAACCTTAACGTTTTTGTTATTAATATACTTGTAGAATTGTTTAGGGTTTTTCTTGCTCTCATTAGCAATATTTCTCTCATTTTCAATTTAGCTTAATTGCTTGTTTGCAGATTTTATTACATTCTTTATATTTTTTAAATGATGCATCTGTCCTGTTTGACTTAAACACTTTAAAAGCCTGTTTTTTATTTCTCATTTCTCTGCAAACCTCATTATTAAGCCACAGTGGTTTCCCTTTACTCCTCTTGTGCTTATTCCCCAATGGTATATATTGACGTGTATATTTGTCTAAGAGCATTTTAAATACATTCCATGATTCTTGTGCATTTTTATCTTTGAAAATTACATCCCACTGAATATCCTTTAATACTTGTTTTAGCTTTGAAAAATTAGCCTTTATAAAATTGAATGTTTTAGTTAAACCCTTGCTATTGGGTTTTTCATAACAAATTTCAAAGGATACAATATTGTAGTCACTGCTACCCAAATGTTCCCTTACTTGTACATTATTTATCATTTCGGAATTGTTTGAGAGCACTAGGTCAAGCAAGGCCTCTTTTCTAGTTGGCTCCTCTACTAGTTGGGACATAAAATTATCATTTCACTGTCGTCCAATACAGGTCACTGGTACCATGGGATGTGTAGTCCCCTTTAATAGGCAGGAACAATTATGCAAATAATTTGCAAGGGGCGGAGCCTCCCCTCTTACTTAAGCCACCTTCTGGCCAGAGCCACCCATATTGATTTGTTCCTGGTGTGCTTGCACACCAGGCAGAGAACAGCTATGCTTCTTAGAGTTTTATTATTTTTTATTCAAATATGGAATACCACCATTAGGAGGGTGACCATGGCTGTGAATTGCCCTCTTCAAAGTGGCTGGTGCAGCTTCCAGGGATTTCTGTGGACCTATACCTGAAGAGGGGACAGCTTGTGTTAAGCAGCTCCCCTGTTGGGGAAATTACCTCTGGTTCTTTCCCTCCCTATCATGGTCACCTGAAGACAGAAGTCTGCGAGAAAGGTGAGTCACCCATTGAGTGCTGAAGGTCCACTTGTCCCCACAGTGTCCCTTTGATGGGCTTGTATTTGGGAGTTTTAATACACTCCAGCACTCATAGGGTGTTTTTATTGCATTATCACTATTTATGCAAATTCTGTGTTATTCTCTGAGTTTTGGAGCATTGGGTATTCATTTATTTATGTTTCTCATGTATTTCATGCTTGTTTGGGCACTTTTTAATGTTTTACTAAACTTTATTAAAAATGGTGTTCCGCGCCTTTAAGCGCGGCTTTTTCCCGCTCAGCAGCAGAGCTCCTTTACTCTCTATGGGAATTCACAGTTTGGGACATATCTCTGAAACCGCTTGTCACAGCAACTTCAGAGTAGGCTCATTTTAATGCTAGGCTCCTGCCCTATCATCCGGTTGGTGTTTTATTACTGTAGGGGGCTCAGGGGGGCTTCGGGCACTGTTTGGGGTACTTGCATGGGAAAACTACATTTCCCATGAGCGCTTAGCTCGCGCTTGTTTCTGATTGGCTGTCATGACGGCCGCCATTTTGTGGTACTTTTCCAAGGCGAGTACACTACGCAGGGACCGAGCCTTCTCTCTCCTCACCAGATTAACCCTTCGCTGGCCAGATAAGTCCGTTTTTAGACCTTTTCTGGGGTGAAACTTTAATCTTTAACACTTTTCTGGGTGATAGTGTTTTTTGTGGGGTATATTGACGCTGTGAGCATGTCTACTTCACTGGAGCTAGGGGCTAGACCCAAGACTAAGGAGGCTGGGGGGTCTTCTACCCCCATGGCGTTTTGCTCCTCTTGCCACATTGGGCTGGATTGCGATAATGTGGGGGATCTATGCCCTAATTGTACTGATAAAGATAGCAACCCTGGGCTTCCCAGCCACGCTATTGAGCCATCTTGGGTGAGGGAGTTTAAAGCTGCCACTAGGGATCTCAGATCCACGCTTCAACTCTTTCCCTCTCAGGTACAGGGGGCTCTCCAGGTCTGGCAGACCCCCTCTACTATCAGGACCTCCCTGCCTAAGCCACAGGGAGCTCCTGATATCACTGATTCTTCTGAAGAAGAACTTTTACAGGATTCTGATGCTGAGGAACGTACTGTTATTGAATCTAACAGGTCCATTGGGGACCCCTATGAGTGTGACCCTGAAGTTTCGGCTGAGGGTCTGATCAGAGCGGTTCTGAATACGCTCAACCTTCCTCTGACTCAGGAATCCACTTATGATCCTACTGATGTTTTTCAGAAAAAGCCATCTAAACCTGTTGTTTGTTTTCCAACTAACCCTACTCTTGCCCGTCTGGTTTCTGAGGCATGGAAGTATCCTGATAGATCTTCCTCTGTCTCCAAAAAGTTTGCCAAACTTTACCCTTTTCCCGAAGCGGAGCTGGCAAAATGGGTTCATCCTCCCAAGGTGGATGCTCCTGTGTCTAGACTATCCAAATCTACTGCTTTGGCTGTCTCAGATGCCTCTGCCTTGCAGGACTGGACGGATAAGAAATTAGAGCTCTCTCTTAAATCTATTTTTGCCTCTATTGGCACTGCCATGCGCCCCACCTTTGCTGTGGCATGGGTTAATAGGGCTATTGCAGCCTGGACTGAACGACTGACTGAAGCGGTTCGCCAGGATGCGCCTGTATCTGAACAGTTGCAGCTTCTTGCTAATATCACTGAAGCTCAGAACTATGTTGCTGATGCTGCTTTTGATGCTGTGCGCATGATGGCGAGGGCCTCCACTTCTTCTGTGGTGGCTAGACGCGCTCTTTGGCTGAAAATTTGGTCTGCTGATACAGCCTCTAAGAAAGCCTTGCTTTCCTTGCCCTTTCAGGGGAATTTGCTCTTTGGCTCTGAGCTCAAAGAAATGATCAGTGAGGCTACTGGCGGTAAAAGTACTCTTCTACCCTCAGTCTTTAAGAAAAAGTTTCCAGCCAAACGCAATCGGTCCTTTCGTTCCTTTCAGACTGAGACACGCTCCTCGGCCCAAACGGGTCCTCCCACTACGCGCTCCTCCTCCAAGCCCAAACAGTCCTGGAGGCCCAAAGTTGCCTCCAAGGCCAAGACCTCCAAGACTGCTTCGGCATGACTCGCCGAACCCGGGTCCGCATCCGGCTGTAGGCGGTCGTCTCCGCATCTTTCGCCGGACTTGGGAGGAGTCAGTGGCGGACCCATGGGTTCTTCAGGTGGTGTCAGAGGGATACAGGATCCCTTTCTCTTCCCTTCCTCCTTTTCGGTTCCATTTTACTCGTCCTTCTCAGGAACCCTCAAAAAGGCGTCTGTTCGACGACGCTATTCAGGATCTCTTGGACAAAGAGGTCCTGGAGGCGGTTCCGCAGGGGGACACAGGTTCAGGATTTTATTCCAACCTGTTTGTGGTAGCCAAAAAGGACGGAGGAACCCGTCCCATCTTGGATCTCAAAGATCTCAATGCCTATGTGGCGACTTCCCACTTCCGCCAGGAGTCCCTGCGCTCTGTGATTGCAGCAATGTCTCCAGGGGAGTTTCTTGCCTCCCTGGACCTTCAGGATGCTTATCTTCACATCCCTATTCATCCAGAGAGCAGGAAGTATCTCAGGATTGCCTGCCACAGGGGACACTTTCAATTTACAGCGCTCCCCTTTGGACTGACTACAGCTCCTCAAGTCTTCCAGCGGGTGCTGGGCTCCTTGATAGCGGTGCTCCATCAGGATGGGATCAGAGTGACACCCTACATGGACGATCTCCTACTGAAGGCCTCCTCAGCGGAGCTTCTCCACCAGCAGTTGCAGAGGTGCATGCACACCCTGAACCGTCACGGATGGATCCTGAATCTGGACAAGTCGGACTTGATTCCTTCTCAGAGGCTTCTGTTCCTGGGTCTCCTGTTCGACACTCGCCAATGCATGGTGTTTCTTCCAGAGGACGTGGCTCACCAGATAGCCGTCAGAGTGGCTGGGATTCTGGACATGGACGAAATTCCAGTTCCGAAGTTGTCGTCCTTAGTGGGGAAGTTCATTTCCACGATCGAAGCAGTACCATTTGCCATGGCCCACTCCAGGGATCTTCAGAGATTTGTGATCCAGACGTGCAGGAATCATCCAGATCATCAACATCTGTCTGTTTCTCTTCCTCCTCACGTCGAGTCGAGTCTGCACTGGTGGTTAGATCTCTCTCATCTCTTGAAAGGGAAATCCTTTCTAGTTCCTCATTGGACCACAGTCACAACGGATGCCAGCCTTCGGGGCTGGGGTGCAGTCTGGGGTCGCTTCAGTGCTCAGGGGAAATGGGGTCTGGAGGAATCCATGCTCTCCATCAATGTTCTGGAACTTCGAGCTGTCCGGCTGGCCCTGAGGCACTGGGAGTCTCAATTGACCGGTCTTCCAGTCAGAGTAGAGTCCGACAACGCCACGGCGGTGGCTTACATCAACAGACAAGGCGGCACAAGAAGCGGTTCCGCCTGGTGGGAAGTCAAGGATATTTTGTCTTGGGCAGAAGATCACGTGCCTGTCATCTCTGCAGTACACATTCCAGGCGTGGACAACGTCATGGCAGACTTCCTCAGTCGTCACACCGTCGACAGCGGAGAATGGGCTCTTCACCCAGAGGTGTTTCACATGCTCACTCAACGGTGGGGGATGCCAGTGGTGGATCTGATGGCTACCAGACACAACAGGAAGGTTCCGGTGTTTTGCTCCCGTCTGAGGGACTCCCTTGCTCTAGCGGTGGATGCCTTGTCGATCCCTTGGGACTTCTCCCTGGCTTACATCTTCCCCCCTCTTCCTCTATTGATCAGAGTTATTCAGAAGTTGAAGAGAGAACGTTGCCCTGTCATCCTGATTGCTCCGAACTGGCCTCGTCAGTCCTGGTTTCCGGAATTGATGGCCATGTCAGTGAAGGATCCAATCCCACTTCCAGCCCGTCCGGACCTGCTTCTTCAGGGGTATCTGTGGAAAGAGGATGTTCACTCTCTCCGTTTGATGGCATGGCGGTTGAATCCTCGATTCTAGCTCAGAAAGGCTTTTCTCCTTCTGTGGTGTCGACGATGCTCAGTGCTCGTAAGCCTGTGTCTTCCAAAATCTATCATCGCATTTGGTCAACTTTCGTGACATGGTGCTCTGTCAAGCAGTTGTCTCTTGACTTCCATCTTCCCACTGTCCTGGCCTTCTTGCAGGACGGTGTGGACAAGGGGCTCAGTTTGAGTTCCCTCAAAGTTCAGACCTCTGCCTTGTCTGTGTTTTTCCAGGAACGGATTGCCATCCTTCCTGATGTGAAAGTCTTCTTCCAAGGTGTGACTCATGTTCGACCTGCCTTCAAGAGTCCTGCTCCCCAGTGGGATCTCAATTTGGTGCTGGGTGTTCTTCAGCGACCACCGTTTGAATCCTTGGCTTCCATTCCATTACGTCTTGTGACTTGGAAGATGGCCTTCCTTTTGGCTATTGTGTCAGTACGCCGGGTGGCAGAGTTACAGGCATTGTCTTGTAAACCTCCTTACCTGGTGTTCCACAAGGATAAGGCTGTGCTTCGCACTACCAAGGAATTCTTACCCAAGGTTGTGTCTGAGTTTCACATCAATCAGGAGATTGTGGTTCCCTCTTTCTGCCCTAATCCTTCATCTGACAAGGAAAGAGATCTCCATTTGTTGGATGTGGTGCGTTGCCTCAAGTTTTATGTTCACCGCACCGAATCTATCAGGAAGTCTGACGCTCTATTCGTCATTCCTGAGGGGCCTAGGGCAGGAAGACCGGCTTCCAAAGTTACCATTGCCTCTTGGATTAAGGCTACCATCCGTGAAGCCTATAAGTTGAGGAATAAGCATGTTCCCTTCAGGGTGACTGCCCATTCCACCAGATCTATTGGGGCCTCCTGGGCCTACAAGAATCAAGCTTCTGCTGATCAACTGTGCAGAGCGGCCACTTGGTCCTCTGTGCACACTTTTTCTAAGCACTACCGAGTTGATGTACTGGCATCGGCTGATGCCAGCTTTGGAAGGAAGGTCCTGGAGGCAGTCTTGCCTGTGTAGGTCTTCCGCTCTGTGATCCTTAGTGCTTCCTTACTGTTGAGCCCGGTTGGCTCGTGTTCCGTGTGCTGTGTTAAGTTCAGGGATTGTTCCCTTGGTTGGTGTCCGTTGACACTTACAGTTTGGGCTATGTTATCAACTGGTTAACAGTTCTAGTGACTTGGGCCTTGCGCCTGGTCCTTGCCTTACTTCCCGCCTCTGGATCAGCTCAATGTTTGTACATCCCATGGTACCAGTGACCTGTATTGGACGACAGTGAAAATAGGATTTTAGTCTTACCTGTTAAATCCTTTTCACTTAGTCCATACAGGTCACTGGTCTCCCACCCTGTCAAGGGACCAGTCTTGGCTCTCCTGTGGCATTCAGTGGGAGACCGTTCGGGCATGCTCACAGGAGTCTTTCTTTTTGCTTACCTGGGGTCAGTTTAGGGTCTCAAATCAATATGGGTGGCTCTGGCCAGAAGGTGGCTTAAGTAAGAGGGGAGGCTCCGCCCCTTGCAAATTATTTGCATAATTGTTCCTGCCTATTAAAGGGGACTACACATCCCATGGTACCAGTGACCTGTATGGACTAAGTGAAAAGGATTTAACAGGTAAGACTAAAATCCTATTTTATCATACTTAAAAAATTATTACCCTTTGTTGTGCCTGAAGTCATATGGCTCCAGTCAATTTCAGGGTAGTTGAAATCTCCCATTATAATTACCTTTGCTGACCTAGAAGCCTTTTCCATTTGCAGTAAAAGCTGGGCTTCCTCTAACTCCCCAACATTAGGTGGCTTGTAGCAAATCCCCACCAATATCTTTTTATTATGTGTGCCAGGGAAGGGGGAGGGAGGGGGGAACTTTGAGCGCTATTATCTCTCAAACCATAAGGGTCTGAGAGATGACACTGGGGGCAATAAGTTTCTTTTTAACAAAGCTACAATATGGGGATTAGTAATTTGCAAGTATTACTATCCCTTTAAGGAGTTAATGGCATAGAAAAGCTTCATAATTGAAAACATATATATTGGAATCTTTATAAAACAAAGATACCCCCACTGCTGAAGGGTATATTATTCAACAGTCACTGCAGCTCAAACTTGCCTCTTTTACATGCAGTGCCCCCATGTCCTGCAGTTTGCAGTGACACTAAGTATTGCTATGGCGTCCTATGGAGGTTTATCATCAACTGATCAGAACTGTCCATATCTATCCATGAAATTAACTGTGTAGGGAGCATGGTACCTCATGATGTCACTAGACACCAGAGACTAATTGGAAAGGGTAAAAATGCCATGATACTTTAAAACCCAGAAACAGGGGACCTAGAATAAGGATGTAAATTAAATTGTACGTTAAAACCAGCAACTGGATAAAAAATATTTCAGCAACATATAGCTAAAAATAACCCATTGTTATTTTTTTCATCCGATTGCTAGTTTTAAATTACAGTTTAATCTAGCTATCTTATTTCCAGGTTTTAACCCTTTGAGTGCCGGAGGGGAACGCAACGCATTGCTTTGTAATGCGTTGCGTACCCCTCTGGCACTCAAAGGGTTAACGTGGCACCATCTAAAAATCAATCCCAGTGCCTGTTTTGGCGTTGAATCGTATCAGTACACCCCCTTCTGTGATATACTGTACCACTCTTTCAGAACACTTGAAAACCTGGGGAGATTATGCAGCAAATCACCTGCACTATTGGGACCAAATAATCCTTGAGTTAAAGGGATAATAACGGATGCCAATAAATGCAGCTCCTATTAATGCTCATATATTATGGTTCATGTAGTGCTGTATTTCAATCGTGTCAGACTTGTAGCTCAAAAGTAATTAAATTATAAAGTATCCCCCTTCCACCCCACCATTTTACCTACATAATGGGCTCTCCAAGCCGGTCCATACAGAGCGCAGCAAGGGACAATCTTATGTGAGCATAATGAAAATCCTGCACGCCTTCATCAAGGGGGCAAGGTTTTCCTTATACTCACAGCGAGAAGGCTGTCCCTCACTGTACGCTGTCCGGACCGGCTTGGGGAGCGCAGTACATAGGTAAAAGGGGTGGGGGGGTACTTTTACTTTTGAACTACAAGTCGGACACGATTGATATACAGCGATACATGAACCATGACAAATGAGCATTAATCGGAGCTGTGTGTATTGGCATCCCTTACTATCCCTTTAAATGTGGCATTTCACCCCTTCAATTCTAGAGAGGTCCCCATCGCATTGCAAAACAGTGTGTTGGAGACCTCTCTAGCAGTCAGTGGTTAAAAGACCAGTTTAAATCAGTGGAATTTTGTATTTGTCCTCTATGGTGCTGTTGGTTTGCACCAAAATTGTTCCAGTTCTCCTTAGCGCATCAGCCTCTGATGCATTTTAAATACATTAGCTTCCATGTGACATGTTCCTTATAACCCTTTGAGTACCAGAGGAGTGCACAACGCATGCGTTGCGCACCCCTCTGGCACTCAAAGGGTTATGCCATAAGTATGTTAAAGGAAAAAAATTACTAGTAATTGCCCTTAAAGTTGTTTGGTAGGGGGTCAAAAATAGAGACCCCCTTTGGCTGGAAGGGAGCAGGAACATAACGTGGATGTCTGTGGTTAACAACCACAAACATTGCGGGTTTCACATGCGGCCTCCATAGACCATTAGGGCCTTATTCACCAGGGTAAAGAGGTACAGTTCTGGAGCAAAAGAACTGTACCATAGCCCCATTTAACTCTGCACCTCTTTAGCGTAATGAATGAGGCCTTTAGTATCAAGCTTGGAAGCCCTCCAGTATGGACTATGGCAATGAGACTGAACAGTGATTATCGCAGGTCGTTTTCTGTCATCGAACCAACCAGGAAGTACCAAGGAGTCTTCTTTTAGACTTCCGTTCTACATCCTTGCTGTCCACCAAGGCTCACCGCGAGTTACCGTCATCAGCAGCGGGTCTGCAGAGCTGCCAATGGCACTCTCCACGTGGTAGCTGCCCCTTAAGTCTTATCTTTCTCAATCAAATGTTCAGAAGACTGTCTTGAAAAAGAAACTCCATAGAAGATCTTTCCTTCACTCAATCACTACGACTCTGCCTTTCCCTGTCAGGTAACACAGACAGTAGATATTCATGTGTTCTTTTTCTCCTTTTTCTGTCCATGTCAGGTCTTCTAGAGAAGCTGGGAGAGATGAATGGGGTCCTCGAGGGAATCCAGAAGTCTTTGGATATGTATCTAGAAACCAAGCGCCACATCTTCCCTCGGTTCTACTTCTTGTCTAACGATGACCTTCTAGAGATCCTGGGACAATCCCGTAACCCTGAGGCCGTCCAACCCCACCTTAAGAAATGCTTTGACAACATTAAATCAATCAAGATCCAGAAGGTAACTGTCACTGTCCTGTTGAATAAAACAAGGGGATTTCCACTACTGTGCATGTGTCATTAAGAAGTTATTATAGCTCAAAACTTTTTTTTTTTAAATTGCTATTTTCTTTTGCGGTCACCAAATGGTGCTGTTTGTGTGACTTACTGCAGAGAGGTGTAGTCATAGAAAGCATTAGAAAGAATTGACTTTTGGACATCACTTGGTGCTGTTGCTAACAGTTTGAAAAGAAAAACAAAAGTTTGAGCTGTAATGATGTTTTAATGAACCTTCTTGCTATAGGGAGTAGCTTTGTTATACTCCGCAGGAAATGCATTGCATAGATAGATAGCTAGATATCATAGATAGATGTGTGTGTGTGTGTGTATATTATATATAAACACACACACATACACACATATGCGTACATGCCTGATGATGATGGGCACTGTAATAATCCAACAGCAGTTGTATTGATCTTGACTACATATCATGATCAATAGGAATATGGACATATTGGTATTAGGGGCTGTATAATTCTGTGGCTCAGTCTTCATTGGCTCACTGCTTCCTATCGGTACAGGTTGGGGTGAGCACTAAGTCTGAAGCTGCAGGAATGTTCTCGGCTGAGGGGGAGTACGTGGAGTTTACGTACCCAGTCCTGCTGGAGGGTCCCGTAGAGGTAAGAGGGGCATTGAGGGGACTTCATCAAGCTGGAAAAAGAGCGATGTATCAAATACTCAGTTCTTCACTGTGATCATTGGCAGAGAACCTCTGGTATTTATCAAAGTTGCATTGTATATCCCTGAAGAGTGTGTGTGTGTGTGTGTGAAGAACGGAGGTAGAACTAAAATATGGTAAAAATACCACCATTCCTATGATACAGACATACAACATGTGTGTATATATGTGTGTGTTAGTCCCTTAGAATTCTGTGGGTTCCACCAGGAGGGACCTGGCGGATGGAAATGGTGAATCTGTCTGGCACTTCCTCATTGATGAAAAAACAAGCTCCAGATACTCTCCGGCATTGATGTGTTGGCTGCATGGCTAATGCGTAATGTTACTGTGTGATCTTGCGCATTCACACATTCTCCGCTCGATAAATAGACCACTTTGTGTGTTCCACTGCCAACTAACACAGTGAGGATGATATACAAGGAACCGCATCAAACGGGAGCAGACAAAAAATCAGAAAAAAACAAAACAAATGAAGGGTTACTCCTTAACCCTTTGAGTGCCGGACATTGGCTACCTCTCCAGCACTCAAAGGGTTAAATGATAGAGAGGCATCCAATACGTTGTTGAGGTCGCTCTGGCAGCCAAAGGGATAAAAGACCCATTTCTCTATCGTCCAATATAACTCACAGGTACCATGGTGAGGCAACAGCTCCTACCAGTGGGCTGGAACAATACTATACAAGTGCAGGGGTGGAGCCTCCCCCTTCTCCATATCAGGCTACCTAGCCAATCCCCGCTCAGACAGACTTGTGATAGCAAGAGGGAAGAGAGGAAACTCCTGTGAGCAATGAACCCAATAGGTCTCCCCCATCCAGCCACAGGAGACCCGGCACGGTCCCTTTCACTGGGTGGGTGACCTGTGAGTTATATGGACTAAGAGAAAAGGATTTAACAGGTAAGACTAAAATCCTCTTTTTAAATCAGTCGGCATTTCAGGAACTTGTACATGCCCCCCCCCCAAGGGTACTGTTGACTTGCCCTAAAATTACCCCACTTTTCATTTGAACATCATACCATTGTGCCTTTATGTATCAAGGCAAAGTGAAGCAACCATGGGGGACAAGCCAACTTCACCGTAGAGACACAAGTAAAAATCCCTACTGATTTACAGTGACAGGTTAACACCTGATTGCTAGAGATGCCTCCATGGACTGTTTAGCATCCAAACTGTGAAAAGTCCTTGTTGAATCTGCAGAAGTTTTAATTTTTTTATCCAGCGGTGCAGTTGGTTTGCTCCCGAATCGCTCTTGATCAGCCTCAGTGACCTGGACGGGCCTGACCTCTCCACCTTTATATTTCAGGCCTGGCTGTGTGATATTGAACGTACCATGCGCTACACTTTGAAGGAGCTGCTGCGGAACTGCAGGTTGGCTCTGAAGAAGATGGGCAGCAAGAGGGACAAGTGGGTGAAAGATTGGGCTGGGCAGGTGAGCACAGACAGTGACATCCCCCCCAAGACTTAGATGCTGTTCCCACTTTTGGGCCTTTTACTCCTTCTTTTACTTCTTTATCCCTTAACCCTTTGAGTTCCAGGGGGTACGGAACACATTGCATTATGTAACCCTCTGGCAGTCAAAGGGTTAATGATTCATTCTCTTTATGTATTAAATAAAAATGCAACGCGGATTGCAGGAGAAGTCCTGCTTGTCCGTGTGCGTACACGCAGTGATATATTTAAATTATACAGAAAGGCAGGGGTACAAGTCCTGCTCATGTGTGTTTGTGGACACAAGCAGTGAACTATCCAAGTTATACAATGTAAAAGTTTCCTTGTTGACTGATTGCAGCACATCTGGGTTAGAGAAAACAGGGATTATTATTCTTGTATTATTATTCTTTATTTATATAGCGCCAACTAATTCCGCAGCGCTGTACAATTGGGAATAGACATACAAAGGTATTAAATAGTACAATCAGATGTGGAGAACAGGAGGATCAGAGGGCCCCCTGCTGGTGACAGCTAGAGATATATGTTATCGATAATGTATCTTTGGGGAACTTTAAAGGGGAACAATGTCATAAGACTGAACTGAGGTCAAAGAGAGTCTGAATAGATAATTATATAATAAATAGGTCAAATAATTTAAATAATGAGTGAAATGCTGTATATATACTAAGCTCCATACTGACCTGCATCTTATCAGTTAAACCTTACACTTGGCCTTTTTCAAATTAAACCATGTACCACAAAGAATAGGAAAGACTATGGTGTCCGTACTCATAAAGTTCCAGCTGTTTTAAAGGGATAGTAATGTTTCATAATAAAAGCAGCTCCAATTAATCTTCATGGTATTTGGGCCATGGAGAGTGTTATTTCAGTACTGTCACAGAGTCAATGAAGAGTAAATGAATAATAAATTATCCCCCTCCCGCCCCTTTTACTGATGTAACACTGCTCGCCTCAGTGTCCGGATGGATCACAGAGAGGGACAATCTTCAGTGATCATAAAGGAAAACCTGAAAAACCTGTCAACCTGATCACAGTAAGAAAATTGTCCCTTGCTGTGATCTGTCTGGTCAAGAGACCAGATTCCACATGGTGAGGTGAGCAGTGTTACACTAGGTAAAAGGGGTGGGAGGGGGATACTTTATCATTCAATTGCTCTTGAACTACAACTCTGGCAGTAGTGAAATAACACTCTCCATGGCCCAAATACTATGAAGATTAATTGGAGTTGCTTTTATTGTGAAGCATTACTATCCCTTTAACCCACTGAATGTACACCCTCTGGAACTCAAATGATTAACTGTCAAGATGGAGGTCAGTAATTCTCTTGCTGTGGAGCTTTTGGGATAGTTTATATAATTTTACTTGTCATCATTTTAATTAAATAAACTTAATGTTCCGTTATAATTATCTATTCAGAGACTATATGACCTCAGTTATATCATTCCGCTTTAAGAGTTAATATTTTAAAGGTCAGGGTCAGGTTGTTTTGAACGTTCCTGGTGAGACAGCTCAGATGGTTAAAGCACCAGCGCTTGAATCCATTAACCCTTTGAGTGCCAGAGGGGTAAGCAATGCGTTGCATACCCCTCTGGCACTCAAAGGGTTACAATTTCTGGGTAGCAGGTTCTAATCCCACAAGGTCGATTTATCATTCCAAGGTCGATAACCTCTATACCACAGGACGTACTTGAAAACGATAGACAATCTCAATATATCCTTTCTGGGAAAATCCCTTGATATTTTTATTATGTAGATACTTTCCTCAGGACCAGATCACGTTTAGAATTCTCACTCTGTCTCTTTTTCTATGTCCTGTGTTTTGTGCCTTTCTCTCTTCTGTTTATGTCTGCACTCTCCCCTCCTCTCACGTCTCTCTCTCGCCTTTCTTTCTCCCAGATGTTGATTACATCCAGTCAAATCCAGTGGACAACGGATGTCACCAAGTCGCTGTCACTGTCGAGTGAGCATAAGGACAAGAGAATCCTAAAACTAATGAAGAAGAAGCAGGTAGATTTCATACAGGAAATATGTGGAATTTCACAGGCTGTGTTCATTTGCAACATTCTACAAAATTCCCATTGATTCAAATGTGGCTTTTAGCCCCTTAGTGACCGGCCACGCACACACGCGGCCTGCACTTAACACCCACCAAACCTTTTTCCCCATTACCTTCAGTGTCTTCCGGGACGTACATGTATGTCCTCTGTCACTAAGCATCAGTTTATGCGGGACGTACATGTACGTCCATTGTCGGGATGGTGTTAACTCCTTGCGTAATAGAGAGGTCTTCAGTGCATTGCTTTGCGCATTCATGGGGTTAAAAGCCCAATTTAAAGGGATAGTAATACTTCAGATGTAAAAAAAAATATGTTGTATGTTTTATCCCCCTGAGTAAAACAAGGGTACTCCCACTGCTGAAAGGTATTTTATTCAAAAGTTATTACAGCTGAAACTTTAATTTTTTATGTGTAGTATCACAGTGGCCTGAAATTGTACAGTGGCGATGTTTCTACACCATCCTATGGAGATTTATGGTCAACTGAGAAGATCTGTTCATTGGATGGTGTAACAACAGTGCCACTGTACAATTTCAGGCCTCTGAGATACTGCACCTAAATAAATTCAAGTCTAAGCCGTAATTAGTTTTGAATAAAACACCTTTCAGCAGTTGGAGTACTCTTGTTTTACTCAGGAGAATAAACCTTACAACATATTTTTTTAACATTTTAACTATTACCATCCCTTTAATTCAGTGGGAAATGTTCTTTGCCCCTGTGATGCACTTGGTTTGTACAAGAAATATACTATTTTCCTTTGATCATAAGACCCAGTACTGTCTCTAAGCTGGAGCAATCTCATTGGCTAGATATTGATCTCTGCCAATGAGATCACGCCAGCTTACAGAAAGAAAGCCTCTGTCATCGGAGGATACTGGGTAGTGGGACGGGAGCAGAAGCAGTGCTGCAAGCAGGAAGTAGGCTGCTGGGCACGTTTTAAACTTGAATTTTTGAGGAGATAGTCATTTTTGGAAAAAAAAAAAAAAACATGTTAACATATTAAACTTTTTCACTAAATGCTCTGTCTAATGAGCATTAGATATCTATATGCAATAGATCCACTTTAAAATGTTGCTGGAGACCATCGAGATGGGAAAAAGCAGACTGCACTCAAACACAAGTAACGATGAGCAACATCTTTACCCAGTAACACGAGTTGCTAGTCTGGAGAAAAAAAAAGGGTACAAAATGTCACCCCTCACATAATAATCATACTGGAGATCTCAGTTGGGAGCTTACGTGATCCACACTGCGAGATACCAATGCTCACGCCATGGATAACAAAATCCCAGAACCTCCACTGGCATCTCCAAGATCCAAGGAGTCAATGTGACAAACCACCAACGTATTAGTTACATCACTCACCACTCGGCGAGACACAGGCGCATTGCAGCGCCCAATGCAGCTGTGTCCAAACCAAACAGAGAATGCCACCAGGTATGACCTTCAAAGTAGGGCACATAAATTAAGATGTTTATGAATGAATATAAATGCATTCAATGAAAACATAGACAATTATTGTTCAGTTGCCCCAGTACTGCCATATAATAGGAGATCTACACAGGGAACCAAGAATTAAACACAACCCTTCAAGGAATGAAACTAGGTTTCAGCTGCTTGAAAGACCCACCATTGATGCTCAGAGGTCGAGTCTGTAGTGTCTTCTAAAACTATGAACTCTCTTCCATACAGCAGATTTACATCTGCCCAATAGAAACGTCTGCCTCCTTGAACCATAATTTAGTGATATTCTAGTAACTTTCACCTTTGAGTCTAACCTTAAATGCTTCGGCTATAGCTAATTGTCCCCATTTCACATACCTTTCGATGGTCCAATGAAGTTGACAAGAAGAAATGCAGCTCTCTAAAATGAGCTGCTTCTGTCTAAATAGAACTGAAGACATCGTTTAAAGGGATCGTAATGTTTCATAATAAAAGCAGCTCTAATTAATCATCATAGTATTTGGACTTTGGAGAGTGTTATATCAATTATGTCAGAGTTGTAGTACAAGAGTAATTCAATGATAAAGTATCCCCCTCCTGTCCCTTTTACTGATGTAACACTGTTCAGCCAGAGCAGAAGGGAGGTGCCCAGGTAGACTGCAGAGAGGGACAATCTTCAATTAAGAGAAGGGAAAAACCTGAAAAACTTGTCAAGGGGGGAAAGGCTTTCATTGTTCTCACAGGAAGAAGATTGTCCCCTTCTGTTATCTGTCTGGTCTATGGACTGGATTCCACATCTGAGAAGAGATGGCTTACACTAGGTAAAAGGGGCGGGAGGGGAAACTTTGCTTGTGAATATCTCTCAAACCATAAAGGTTTGAGAGTTAAGACTTATATCGTTCTTCATGTTTTTTTAATGCCTACAAAATAAAATAAAGATAAAACGAAGTATTACTATCCCTTTAACATCCAGTTGGTATAGATTAACTTCTTTAGCATTTCATGGATTCTGACTTAGTAGTGAGAGAGATATTATCAGTGGCTACATGTCTGTAGCCTTGCTTTCGTCTTTTCTCCTGTCACTCATCCCTCTGTGCGCTTATAAGCTTCTCTTTCATGTCCATTGGCGTGCTATCTGGTGTTTCCATTCCTAGTCCTGTGTTCCGTTCTTCATGCCTTGTTCTTGCTGTTTGGATTGCTTTTCTGTGTTTGACCCGGCTTGTTTGACTACCCAGCAGCCTTTCTGTGTTCGACCCAGCTTATTTGACTATACTGCTCTCTCCTGTGTTTAACCTGGCTTGTTT
This sequence comes from Rhinophrynus dorsalis, assembly GCA_037306005.1. Lineage (NCBI taxonomy): Eukaryota > Metazoa > Chordata > Amphibia > Anura > Rhinophrynidae > Rhinophrynus > Rhinophrynus dorsalis. The sequence goes on along the minus strand of CM074721.1, from coordinate 538,016,349 downwards.
GAGTACCCTACTCTCTCCTGTGCTCAACCCGGCTTGGACAGCTAGCCAGCAGCCTCTCTGTGTTTGACCCGGCCTGTATGACTACCCAGCTGTCTGAAGTGTTCAACCCGGCCTATATGACTAACCCTGCTGTCTCCTTTGTTCGACCCAGCTTGTACAATTACCCTTCCGCCTCCTGTGTTCAACCCGGCTTGTACAACTACCCTTTCCACTTGGTTCTGGTAGCTGCCTCTTCCTGCTTTCCCCTGTCTTGTAACTGTTGCTGTCCTTTGTGCTAGTGGCATCCTCCTGTGCCCTAGCATGACACGAGGTATTGTTCTTCCCCCCTCTCTCCCTAGCCAGCACTCTACCCTACAGGAAAGCTTACTGTACTACTGTTTGGTCATCCTGAACATTCACCGGCTGCTCTGGTTGGTGCTATCCAGCACTCTCCCCTACAGGAAAGCTTACTGTACTACTGTTTGGTCATCCTGAACATTCACCGGCTGCTCTGGTGGGTGTTATCCAGCTTCACTGTTGCCACCTTTATACAGCTGAGTCCGCAGCATGGTCAGGCAGCAGTAGCCCTTGGTCACCATCTATGATATCTAGTCTCTGCCTCCAAGCACTCGCTCTCCTGCAGGATCCAGCTGAGTCGGAAAGATCTCTCTTGACTTCTAAGAAAGAAGGCACTTTTGGAGTGAATTCCAGAGGAAGGTGAAGAGAGACTGAATCTTGGTTAAATACCATATATGGAGGAATACTGTAGAGTCTGGAGTTCACTCATTCTTCAGGCTGAAGTAAATGCCACCAGTAGAACAGATTTAATATTACAGCTTCAGATTACAGCTGTTAATATGGGAATATTATATGGTTGGCCCTTATAAAAAAAAAATATATGTGCATGCATATAATAAACACGTGACCAATATTGACATGTACATAAATTAATAAGAAACTGCTCTTTCCTATGACATTAGCTCCTATTTGAGGCGAACGCCACAAACAGATAAAGAAAACTAAAAAGAACACTAAATAATAATAGTGTTTTACAACACACATTGTACGAATTGGTATAGTTTAACATATACAAATATAATAGTAAAACTTACTTAAAGGAGCAGTAAACTTTTTTTTATGAAAAAATACATATTGTAGGGATTTTCCTATTGAGTAAAATAAGGGTACTCCCACTGCCGAGACATTTATATTTCCAGAGTTATTACAGTTTAAACCCATGTTTTTTTACATTAACAATGCCCTCTAGTGGTCAAATTCTAATTAGATTTCCTGTTAGATTCTAATGGAGAGGAAAGTCAGAAAAGTCACTGACATACAGTTCTCCATAGAATGTGATAGAAACTGCTGAGTCACTTCCTGTCAGAACTATCAGGAAGTAAACACAGTAAATTCACTTCCTGTCAGTTAGATCTATCAGGAAGTAAACGCAGTAAATTAACTTCCTGATTATTTAAACTGCTATAATTTTTTGAATAAAACATCTGACAACAGTGGGAGTGACCTTGTTTTATTCAGCGGGAAAAGCTCTATAAAATATGTTTTCATAAAAAAAGTTTACTGCTTCTTTAACCAACTAATACTATTTTGGAGTCAGAAAAGCGTATATAATTCTCATTTTCGGGGTTATATTCTGGCAGCTGCTGAACTTGATGGACTTGTGTCTTTTTTTAACTTAATTTACTATGTAAGATGTGAAGAAATCCAAAGTATCAAAGAGGATCCAGAAACGCTGATGGAATAGATAATGGATGAGTGATGAAATAGAAAGATGATCCCTCATATAAAACAAGTAAATTAAAATTAAAACAAACACATAGCGTGATGTGTGTAAAAATCTGGGAAAGATTAACACAAACCGTAAATGTTTCTAAATGCAAGCTATAATCTCTCCGTAGTCCAGTCCAACAAATCCAAATCACAGCAGATAAAGATGAAGGAAAACATCTGTTTAGAAATCACCAAGACCCCCTCAATTATCAATTGATGAGACAGAAACCAGACAGGCAAAATGTGGAGGACTGCAAACGTCTGATCCCACTCAATGTTCCATTACAACGCTAGTATATTTCTCCCACAGACTGATGAAATAGGCTATAAGCATGAGTAGGGGAACTTACCCTTAAATGGGGAGGCTTGTCCATATTCAGAGGAACAGGTCTATAAGCATATGGGAGATAGAAACAACTGCCCCCCCTCAGTACTCCAAAGTGGATGTTCTAGAATCCCTTCAGACTAATGGGTAAGACAGGACTAGGCTACTCACAGAGTCCAGTTACCTTTGGGCAGTCTTTCTAATGCCTTGAGATTGTCGTTTGGGAAGGATTTGTGATACCTCTCTATTTGTATACACAGGCAAATCTGTATAGATATACGATGTCAAAGGACTAGAGGGAATGTCCCAATATGCAGTGATACTAAGAAAAAATAGACTAGCTCCTGGGGGAAGATAAATCTATATAGCGTTTATTGGGTATACAAACCATGCTAAGGAATGTGACTCAACGCGTTTCTGGACTCTATTGGTCCCGTCATCAGAAGAAGAATAAAGAGCATGGCACAGGAATCCCCACCATATTTAAGCCTTCATGCTACTGACTTATAACTGCATACCCTCCCTCCCTTAAAGTGATGAGATTAAAAAAAACAACAGACTGGCAGTATATGTATATATGTATGTATGTATCTTTATTTGTATAGTGCCAGACACGTGCACAGCACTTTAAAGAAATTGTAATAGTGGAATACAAAAAAAACAGAACTAGGCTAAGAGCATCAGGCTAAAGTGCGATCATTGCTTTTATTAGCAGGGAAAAAAGTGCAGCAAAGAGAATCTTACATTGGGAAAGGGACCCTGCCCCAAGGAACTTACAATCTAATTAGTAATCATGACAAAATACAGAGTCATTAGGAGGAGGATGATAAGTGCAAGTACAAGGCTTCAGTAAAGGAAGTGCAGAAGGATTCTGATGTGACTGTCAGTGGCACAAGGATGATATTGTTATTGAGATGCCTCCCTGAGCAGGTGGATTTTGAGGAGACGCTTGAAAGTGATGAGTGTGGATGATTGGCGAATGGTGATAGGGAGGACATTCCAGAGTCGAGGAGCAGCCAGTGAAAAAACTTATAGCTAAGAGATGGCTCGAGTTGTGCAGGGAGAGGACAGGAAGAACACTTGAGAAGATCTCCGGTAACAGGATGGTGTGTAGCGGGAGATAAGAGCAGAAATATAAGAGGTGCTGAAGAACAGACAGACTTACAGGAGAGGAGGAGAATCTTGTAAGAAATACAAGACCTTATAGGTAGCCATTTTGTCTTCCTGGGCATATAGGTGTATATGCCCAGGAAGACAAAATAAAGGAAGTTATAGAACAGTAATAAGCGAAATATTAATAGAAGTTTATATTACAAATGTTAAAAAATACAGAATACAAATATATATATATACATATTCAATACAGGCTTCTAAAATATGATTGTATACCAAAATAAAACAAAAATAAAATAGAATAAATCTTGCAGTGACTCAGAAATCTTACAATATAGAAGTTCCAATATGGAAGAAAAATAGATTTCTTTTGCAAATACTTATTTTCTTCCAACGGGGAATGAAGCAGGGATTCAAGCTGTTTCCCAAAAAGAAAATTTCCTTCAAAGGGAACGGCACAGAACTCAATCTTAGAGGATTAATTAGCTGCCCATTGCCTTAGCTAAGGAGTGTAAGGCTCTACCATGTACCTGATGGTAGGTCGTATTCTGGAGATGGAGTCTCGGCTCAGGGAGAGGTGTACAACTGGGGAACGCCATACTAGTGGAGGGCTTGATGATGAAGACAGAGCCCCCTGCAGTCAATGTCTGCACAGGGGCAGGTCCAGATACCAGGAAAACAGGCAAGTTGAAAAAGGTAATCTGGAACAGGAACTGATGCTGGAAGCCAGGAGCTTAAGGTATACCAAATAGCAACGTCTGACTACCCAATCCAGCTCTGACCCTTGGCTGCCTCTTGTTTCTCTCTTTGTTGCACTTGATTGCCATTCCTTGCCTTGGTTTGGAATCCTTGCTGCCTGTGCCTGCCTCTCAGCGCTCACTTCCGCTAGCAGCGCGTGTCGGCCATTCCGTGTGTCTGACCTCCCGTGGCCGTCCTGGTTGGTGTGTTGCATTACCTAGCCTCAGTACCGATTACCTTCTCGGTTGTATACCATACCATTGGGGTATAGTTGCGCTCCATATTTTCTGCAGACTGTGTGTGCGTGGAAGTGCTCTGCACTGTCCTCCCAACTAGCCTGTGTGAGTCCCAGGGCCATTCCGTTACTGCTCGCCTGCCTAGTGAAGGGTGAGGAAAGTGAGTTCACTGTCCCTCCCTGGTCTCGTGAAGGTGTGTCACTCTTGCTGCCACGTTTGTGTCACTCATTACTGGCACTGTTGTGTCATTTGCGGCTATTATTATTGTGTCATCATTGCTGCCACTACCGTAACAGGTAGCAAGCAATCATTTGTCAGGATACTTGCTGAAGTCCAGGGCAGGAGAAGTTTCAGGAACAAGCTAAGTTAGATCAAAATCACACTATTTCCTAAAAGGACACAGCCCTCTGCTTACTTATCTGTCCTATTTTTTTGAATCTATGGCAGCTATTTATATTGAACCTCATAGAACATCCACAGCAGAAGCATGCATTCATTCCCTTAAGCAAGACAGGAGGCCAGCAGATAAATATGTTGGTGAATTCCACCACTGGACTACTGATACTCAGTGGAATGAACCTGCTGTGAAGGATTAATTCTGATTTGGATTATCCAATTCCTTAAAGGATGAGCTGGCCCATGTATGGGTTCCTAAATCTATAGAGGCTTTGATCACCCCATCCAATCAGATTGATAACTCCAAGAATGATGTCAGGAGAGGAAGCGTTCCTTTGCTTCAGTGTGGCAGACACAGCCATCTACGGAAGCGACTTCTTCACCACAAGGTTCCAGTGAACCAATACAAATCGGCATGGCTCATATCACCTTAACTGCAGAAGAACGGTATGCTCTTAGTTCCTCAGTAGACCATTCCTTATTCGACTGGCAGGCCTAATATTCTGACTTCTAACTGCTTCCTTTCTTTGTCCTTGCAGTTGGGGTTAAAGGTCATTCCACTTAGAGCCCTTATTGACTCAGGAGCTAACAATTTACTTGACTTACATCTAGCATCCTCTCTCCAAATACAGTTGATGCCTAAGACTCATCCTCTACAAATCCAAGTATTTGATGGGACTCCTATGTACTCGCGTGGTCGCTCATGAATCTACTGCCCTACTGCTCACTATCAGTGAACACTTTGAATAGTTGACACTTGATGTGGTTCAGTCCCTCTTATTCCCTATAGTGTCTGGTCTGCTGTGACTACAGGGAACTCAGCAAGATCACTATTAAAAACCAGCATGGTCTTCCTTTAGTTCCAGAGCTATCTGATCTCCTGAGATCCACCACCATTTTCACTAAATGTTATTTATGTGGGGCTTATAATCTGGTAGGAATCTGCGAAGGAGACAAGTGGAAGACGGCATTCCAAACTCATTATGGGGATTTCAAATATTTGGTGATTGCTTGTGCAACACTACAGGGACTCTCCAACACTTTATCAGCAACATATTTCATGATCTACTGGACCAATTTGTAGACTTTAATTTAGATGATATCCTCATTTTCCCCGTATCCAGGAAGAACATTGTTCTCATGTTTGAAAAACACTATCCCATCTTCACCTGCATAGTTTGTTTGCTAAACTGGAGAAATGCACCTTTGAAACCTCCGCAATAGAATTTCTAGGCTCCCTTGCCAGAATTACAATAGATTCACAGAAATCGTCTACTATCCTTGAATAGCCAATTCCCAAAGATTGTAAAGCTCTGTAATGGTTCTCTGGCTTTGCTAACTTTTACAAGAGGTTTAACCAAAACGACTCAAAAGTAGTTAGTCCACTTACTGGTTTAACCAGTTCTAAGTCTTGCTTTCTTTGATCCAATACTGCCCAGGCAACTTTTGAGCTCCTCAAGAAAAGCTCCAGTGCTCAAGCATTCTGAGGTGGATCTACCTTATATTCTTGAAGTGGACGCCTCTGAAACTGCTGTTGGAGCTGTTTTGTCTCAACAGAGTGGTCCTAAAGATTTACTGTACCCAGCAGTTTTCTCGTAAACTGTCCTTTTCAGAAAGGAAATATTATTACGTCAGTGATAGAGAAGTTTGGCCCTCAAACGCGCTGTTGAAGAATGTCACCATTTGTTAGACAGTGCTAAACACCCCTTTACCATCTTCACTAACCATCTGAACTTGGAATACCTAATAAAAAGCGAAGAGATTTCACCCACATGTGGCCAGATGACCTATATTTTTTTCTCATTTCCGATTTGATTGAACCTACCGTGCAGGTTATCGAAACGGAAAGACTGATGTACTCTCCCATCAGTTCCTTGTGGATCACTTTAAGAATATATGGTAGATCCACCTCAGAATGCTTCTGAAGATATTATTTTGGTTCCTGGCCAATTTCTTATCACATATGTGGATTTTTATGCCTGCATAAAATACTGCCTTGGAGCTAAATCAGAATTGCATAATTAACCCATGCACTCCAAGGACGTTCTTTGCACTTCAAAGATCACGTGTTTGTCCCTGCTTCTCTATGGACAGAGGTTCTGAAGCTCTTTCACAACACTCCCCTGGTGGGTCACCCTGGCATTTGTCAGACCAAAGACCTTGTGGCTCATAATTTTTGGTGGCCTTCCATGATGTCTTACATAGACGTTTACATCCAGTCCTATATAGTTTGTGACATGTCCAAAAGTACACACACTAAACCAGCAGTGAACTAATACCATTTCCTATTCCAGCATTCACACGGTCTTCTGTCTACCTGAACTTCATTGTGGAACTTCCTTCAGCTCCATCTACACAACCATCCTAGTGTACTTTGACTGATTGACCAAAATGGCTCGTTTTGTTCCTGCCAGAGATTACAGCTCGCACGGGCTGGCACTTAATTACTTTTTTTTTAGTCATCTGAATCAGGGATCCCTGAACGGTGTGCAGCCGCGCAGGGAGCTCTGAAATCCATGAAGGTCCTGGCACGCCATGGGTCCTTATCGCATGTTGGACCCATGACGTGCCAGGACCGTCATGAGTCCTTAAGAGGTTAATGACAATTTCATGCATCAGTCAGTAGATGAGCCAAATAAAATGGGTGATATGATTACCATTTACAAAGAGCTGTTCAAAAAACAAGAGGTCATCCATAAAGATGAACTAAAACAAAGCTAGGGTTGTGCTTGATGGATGTGTCTTTAGTTCAGCTTTGTCTTTGTTAAGACCTGTACAGTTTTACTAGGTACTCGTATACATTCCAAGTAGGTTTTTGAGAAACATTCTCCCTTATTCCCAGGTGTCCATGCTGAATAAGTATTCTGATGCCATCCGTGGGAATCTTACCAAGATCTTGCGTCTTAAGCTGGTCGCCCTTGTGACAGTGGAAGTCCACGCCAGAGATGTCATTGACAAGATGCTAAAGAGTGGCTGCATGGACGCGACCTCCTTTGAGTGGCTCAGCCAGCTGCGTCTGTACTGGGACAAGGTGCGTCTTTTGATACAGAGACATGAACAGGAGACACAAGTGAATCTGCCCCTCCACCTGCAGGGTACACAGAAGGAGATATGAGTCTGTCCCTCCTCCTGCAGGGTGACACAGAGAGACAGGCAGAAGGAGATATGAGTTTAGCCCTCCTCTTGCAGGGTGACAAAGTGACACAGACAGAAGGAGATAAGAGTCTGTCCCTCCTCCTGCAGGGTGACGCAGTGGCACAGACAGAAGGAGATACGAGTCTGTCCCTCCTCCTGCAGGGTGACACAGTGACTCAGACAGAAGGAGATGAGTCTGTCCCTCCCCCTGCAGGGTGACACAGTGACACAGACAGAAGGAGCTATGAGTCTGTCCCTCCTCCTGCAGGGTGACACAGTGACACAGACAGAAGGAGATATGGGTCTGTCCCTTCCCCTGCAGGGTGACACAGTGACACAGACAGAAGGAGATAGGAGTCTGTCCCTCCTCCTGCAGGGTGACACAGTGACACAGACAGAAGGAGATAGGAGTCTGTCCCTCCCCCTGCAGGGTGACACAGTGACACAGACAGAAGGAGATATGAGTCTGTCCCTCCTCCTGCAGAGTGACACAGTAACACAGACAGAAAGAGATATGAGTCTGTCCCTCCTCCTGCAGGGTGACAAAGTGACACAGACAGAAGGAGATATGGGTCTGTCCCTTCCCCTGCAGGGTGACACAGTGACACAGACAGAAGGAGATAGGAGTCTGTCCCTCCTCCTGCAGGGTGACACAGTGACACAGACAGAAGGAGATATGAGTCTGTCCCTCCTCCTGCAGGGTGACACAGTGACACAGACAGAAGGAGATATGAGTCTGTCCCTCCTCCTGCAGGGTGACACAGTGACACAGACAGAAGGAGATATGAGTCTGTCTCTCCTCCTGCAGAGTGACACAGTAACACAGACAGAAGGAGATATAAGTCTGTCCCTCCTCCTGCAGGGTGACACAGTGACACAGACAGAAGGAGATATGGGTCTGTCCCTTCCCCTGCAGGGTGACACAGTGACACAGACAGAAGGAGATAGGAGTCTGTCCCTCCTCCTGCAGGGTGACACAGTGACACAGACAGAAGGAGATATGAGTCTGTCCCTCCTCCTGCAGGGTGACACAGTGACACAGACAGAAGGAGATATGAGTCTGTCCCTCCTCCTGCAGGGTGACACAGAGAGACAGGCAGAAGGAGATATGAGTTTAGCCCTCCTCTTGCAGGGTGACAAAGTGACACAGACAGAAGGAGATAAGAGTCTGTCCCTCCTCCTGCAGGGTGACGCAGTGGCACAGACAGAAGGAGATATGAGTCTGTCCCTCCCCCTGCAGGGTGACACAGACAGAAGGAGATATGAGTCTGTCCCTCCCCCTGCAGGGTGACACAATGACACAGACAGAAGGAGATATGAGTCTGTCCCTCCTCCTGCAGGGTGACACAGTGACACAGACAGAAGGAGATATGAGTCTGTCCCTCCTCCTGCAGGGTGACACAGTGACACAGACAGAAGGAGATATGAGTCTGTCCCTCCTCCTGCAGGGTGACACAGTGACACAGACAGAAGGAGATATGTGTCTGTCCCTCCTCCTGCAGGGTGACACAGACAGAAGGAGATATGAGTCCGTCCCTCCTCCTGCAGGGTGACACAGTGACACAGACAGAAGGAGATATGAGTCCGTCCCTCCTCCTGCAGGGTGACACAGTGACACAGACAGAAGGAGATATGTGTCTGTCCCTCCTTCTGCAGGGTGACACAGTGACACAGACAGAAGGAGATATGAGTCCGTCCCTCCTCCTGCAGGGTGACACAGTGACACAGACAGAAGGAGATATGAGTCCGTCCCTCCTCCTGCAGGGTGACACAGTGACACAGACAGAAGGAGATATGAGTCTGTCCCTCCTCCTGCAGGGTGACACAGTGACACAGACAGAAGGAGATAGGAGTCTGTCCCTCCTCCTGCAGGGTGACACAGTGACACAGACAGAAGGAGATAGGAGTCTGTCCCTCCTCCTGCAGGGTGACACAGTGACACAGACAGAAGGAGATATGAGTCTGTCCCTCCCCCTGCAGGGTGACACAGACAGAAGGAGATATGAGTCTGTCCCTCCTCCTGCAGGGTGACACAGTGACACAAACAAAAGGAGTTATGAGTCTGTCCCTCCTCCTGCAGGGTGACACAGTGACACAGATAGAAGGAGATATGAGTTTGTCCCTCCTCCTGCAGGGTGACACAGACAGAAGGAGAAATGAGTCTGTCCCTCCTCCTGCAGGGTGACACAGTGACGCAGACAGAAGGAGATATGAGTCTGTCCCTCCTCCTGCAGGGTGACACAGTGACACAGACAGAAGGAGATAGGAGTCTGTCCCTCCTCCTGCAGGGTGACACAGTGACACAGACAGAAGGAGATAGGAGTCTGTCCCTCCTCCTGCAGGGTGACACAGTGACACAGACAGAAGGAGATATGAGTCTGTCCCTCCTCCTGCAGGGTGACACAGTGACACAGACAGAAGGAGATAGGAGTCTGTCCCTCCTCCTGCAGGGTGACACAGTGACACAGACAGAAGGAGATATGAGTCTGTTCCTCCTCCTGCAGGGTGACACAGTGACACAGACAGAAGGAGATATGAGTCTGTCCCTCCTCCTGCAGGGTGACACAGTGACACAGACAGAAGGAGATATGAGTCTGTCCCTCCTCCTGCAGGATGACACAGTGACACAGACAGAAGGAGATATGAGTCTGTCCCTCCTCCTGCAGGGTGACACAGTGACACAAACAAAAGGAGTTATGAGTCTGTCCCTCCTCCTGCAGGGTGACACAGTTACACAGATAGAAGGAGATATGAGTCTGTCCCTCCTCCTGCAGGATGACACAGTGACACAGACAGAGGGAGATATGAGTCTGTCCCTCCTCCTGCAGGGTGACACAGTGACACAGACAGAAGGAGATAGGAGTCTGTCCCTCCTCCTGCAGGGTGACACAGTGACACAGACAGAAGGAGATATGAGTCTGTCCCTCCTCCTGCAGGGTGACACAGTGACACAAACAAAAGGAGTTATGAGTCTGTCCCTCCTCCTGCAGGGTGACACAGTTACACAGATAGAAGGAGATATGAGTCTGTCCCTCCTCCTGCAGGGTGACACAGTGACACAGACAGAGGGAGATATGAGTCTGTCCCTCCTCCTGCAGGGTGACACAGTGACACAGACAGAAGGAGATAGGAGTCTGTCCCTCCTCCTGCAGGGTGACACAGTGACACAGACAGAAGGAGATATGAGTCTGTCCCTCCTCCTGCAGGGTGACACAGACAGAAGAAGTTTACTATCCCTTCATTTAGAGATGTGTATATCCTTTGACTCCTCTCTGTCTCCCCCTCAGGATATTGATGACTGCCTCATTAGACAGACTAACACCCAGTTCCAGTATGGATATGAATATCTGGGCAATTCAGGCCGCCTGGTGATCACCCCTCTAACAGACAGGTACCAGAGCTCTGTCCATCGCATTGTAAACACAGAGGAAATGTTCATTCACCTTTTATCTTTCTCCTCTTTTGTAAATGATAGAATCACAGTTACACAGTCATTTTGGTCCTATATTTAAAGGGATAGTAATGTTTCACAATAAAAGCAGAGCCAATTAATCTTCATAGTATTTGGGGCATGGAGAGTGTTATTTCAATACTGTCAGAGTTGTAGTACAGGAGTAATTGAATGATAAAGTATCACCCTCCCAACTGTTTTATCTAGTGTAAGTCACCTCCCCTCAGATGTGGAATCTGGTCTCTTGACCGGACAGATCACAGCAAGGGACAATCTTCTTACTGTGATCATAAGGAAACCCTGCCCCCCTTGACAGGTTTTCCCTTATGATCACTGAAGATTGTCCCTCTCTGTCATCCATCTGTACAGTCTTGCTGCTCTGAGGTGAGCAGTGTTACATCCGTAAAAGGGGCGGGAGGGGGATACTTTATCATTCAATTACTCTTGAACTACAACTCTGACAGTATTGATATAACACTCTCCAAGGTCCAAATACTATGAAGATTAATTGGAGCTGATTTTATTGTGAAACATTACTATCCCTTTAAAGGGGAAATAACACCTTAAAGGGATAGTAATGTTTCTATTAAATTGCAGGTCCGATTCTTCTTTATGCTTTTCATAACACCTAGCGCTATGTTTAATTACTTACAGTTCTGTAGTTCAAAAGGTATTTGATCTGAAAGGATCTCCCTCCTGCCCCTTCTGGCCGGGTCACAATACCTCTCTGTCTGGTCTGGACGGAGAGCGACGAGGGACAATCTTCAGTAAGCAAAAGGAAAATCCTGTCCTCCTTCCTCAAGGGGGCAGTGTTTTCCTTATAGTTACTGAATGAAGATTGTCCCTCGCTGTGTCTGTCCGGTCCCACAACCAGATTCCATATCTAATGTGAGGCAGTCAGAAGCGGTGGGAGGGGGATCCTTTTGGCTTGAATATCTTTTGAACTAGAGAACTGTAAGTAATTAAACATAGCGCTACGTGTTATAAAAAGCTTAAAGCGTAACTTTCACTACAATAACATAGAGCCGCAAATGATTATTACATTAGCGATATGCACACACTTATTATTATTTTCAAGTATAATTGCTCCTTTAACGAAAAATATAACTTTTGATGCAGGCAGTCACCGGCTGGGATCTTGCAGTAGCAGAGGCGTAACTAGAAGCCACCGGCCCTGGTGCAAGAATTGCCATGGGCCTCCCCTCTGACCACATTGGCCCCCTCATCCACATTGGCCACCTCCACAATGCCCCCCAATCTGCAAATTGCCCCTTCCATCTCCACAACGCCCCCCAATCTCCAAATTGCCCCTTCCACAATGCCCCATTCATCTCCACAATGTCCCCTTCCTCTCCACATTGCCCATTCCACAATGCCCCCTTCATCTCCACAATGCCCCTTCATCTCCACAATGCCCCTACCTCCAGTCCCTGGTGGTCTAGCGGAGCGTCTTGACAGATCTGTGACTCCTTCGGCACAGATCTCTAGAGCTGAAGCTCCCACGCACCGCTCTAGTAATGCAGAGGCTGGGAGATGATGTCATCTCCCAGCGCTCTGTATAACTAGAACCGCCGGCCGTAGTGGGAGTTGCTGCGGGCGAAGGGGTCGCGGGGGGCGGCCGGGCCCCTGGAGTGACGGGCCGGTCGCAGGTGCGACCCCTGCGACCCCTATTGTTACGCCACTGTGCAGTAGGCGCTCTCTGCTCCTGCGCTGTCAGTCCCTTCCGGTGCCTTTCTGCACAAAGGCTTCCAACTCACCAATCATGGAGCTACGGGGACGGACAGCGCAGACACAGAGATGCCAACTCTGCAAGATGTCTGCTCTGTTCCCTGGTGCCTGCCTGCATAGAAGGTTATATTTTTCGTTAAAGCAGCAATTATCGTTGAAAATAAAAATAAGTGTGTGCATATCGCTAATATAATAATCATTTGCAGCGCTAGGTTATTGTAGCGAAAGTTCCACATTACTTTAAGATAATAACCTCTCACATACCATTCTATGTCCAGAAATTCCCAATGGCCCTTATGAATTTTGCCCTTGTGCTTTTGTTGAAAAGATAACACCTTCAGTCAGTCCTATATGTCACACCCATGGAGACGGACATGTTGATTTTGTTTTTGTTTTTTGTTTTTTCAAACTGAAACAGGCAAAAGTGACAGAGCACACTCCTGTGGTCTTTAAATGGTTAAAATTGCTGTGGGCAGTTTTTCTTATCCTGTTGTCCTGCTTGCAACTACCATATCTGCCTCCATGACTGACTGACAGTGTTATCACTTGAATGGAGGAACACAGAACAAAATTCACAGGATTTTCTTGCCAGGGCCGGCGCCACCTATAGGTGAGGTAGGCGCCGGCCTAGGGTGCACATGTACTGGTGGCGCAGGCATGCAGCAGAGAAAAGCTGTGCCCAGGGCCGGTGTCGTGTATCCGTCACGCCCAGGAGGCAGGACCTGTCATTGAGGTCTGCCCGCTAGGCGTGTACAGTCGCGTCATGCTCTGCCCTAGCTGCTGTACTCCCTCGTCTTTGTCGCCTCTTTAGCAATGCAGAGCGCTCTGGGAGTCAGCATCTCCCATCGCGCTCTGCGGGAGCTCCAGCTACAGGTCTATGATGGTGGGCGAGTTGGGGCTGATGGGGGGCAAGTTGGGGCTGATGGGGGGCAAGTTGGAGCTGAATGGGCAAGTTGGAGCTGAGGGAGCAAAGTGGAGCTGATAGGGGGCAAAGTGGAGCTGATGGGGGGCAAAGTGGAGCTGGTGGGGGCAAGTTGCAACTGATAGGGGGCAAAGTGGAGCTAGTGGGGCAAAGTAGAGCTGGTAGGGGCAAGGTGGAGCTGGTGGGGGCAAGTTGGAGCTGATGGGGGCAAGTTGGAGCTGATGGAGCTGGTGGGGGTAAGTTGAAGCTGATAGGGGGCAAATTGGAGCTAGTGCAGGGGCAAGTTGGAGCTGGTGGGGCAAAGTGGAGCTGGTGGGGGCAAGTTGGAGCTGGTGGGGGCAAGTTGCAGCTGATAGGGGGCAAAGTGGAGCTAGTGGGGGGCAAGTTGGAACTGATGGAGCAAGAAAAGAGGTGGGGTATAAGTAGGCGGGGTATAAAGGGGTGGGAGCCAAGGGGCAGAGCCAAAATTAGGTTTTGCCTAGGGTGGCAAAAATCCTTGCACCAGCCCTGTTTCTGGCCATGTTAGGTAAAGTGGAGGAGGGTTCTTAGGAGGTGTTACTTTCCCTTTAAGGGCCAGACTGAGGAAACAGCAGTGAAGCTAGAGAGAGATGAAATATAATCCATTCATTGTGTTAACCCTTTGAGTGCCGGAGGGGTATGCAACGCATTACAAAGCAATGCATTGATTACCACTCTGACACTCAAAGGGTTAAAGTTAAATATGCTCAAAATGAGAGATCATACCAGCAAATACATGAAACACATTGTCCAATAAGCTACCTTATATTTTCTATATAACCCTCCATACTCTGCATTTGTGGAGCAGTCTATTTTTATTTATGAAAGATATATCCTATATAATAATTCACTAAAACGTGTGTAACGCCGCGTCACGCGCAGTAGACTACTGCTGTGCGTGCTGCAGTCATGCGCAGTAGAGACTGCCCGCGCCGCGGCTGATACGGAGCGTCCAGCTCTGTATCAGCCGCAGCGCGGGCAGTCTCTACTGAGCATGACCGCCCCACGACCGTGTGGCAATGCGTTGCGTACCCCTCTGGCACTGAAAGGTTTAATCAACAGGAAAAGAATTACAATATTTTTCATAAATAAAGTTTGCTGTTCCTTTAAGAAATTTTGCATGAAAGGCTATATGAACCATACCCAAGGGCCGTAAATTAACCTGGGTCCTTAGACTAGAAGTCCCTGTCCTAAACGTATCTATGCCGTTGTACAGATGTTACATGACCCTCACTACAGCTCTGCATCTGCACCGAGGAGGTTCTCCCAAAGGTCCGGCTGGTACAGGAAAGACAGAGACTGTTAAGGACTTGGGAAAGGCGCTGGGGATGTACGTGATCGTGGTGAACTGCTCTGAAGGGCTGGATTATAAATCCATGGGGAGAATGTACTCTGGCCTTGCTCAGGTGAGTAGGTGCACATATCAACTCTCTTATGTATAATTCACTGGGTTATATTCTGTCCCTGGAGTGGGAAACCTTTAGCTCTTGTGATGTCGGAGACTACGACTCCCGTCATCCCCAAACAGCCAATGGCTGGTTGGGAACTGAGTGCCAAAGGTTGCTTATCCCTGATCCATCTTCATGCTTACACCGGTGGGGAGACGCACTAAAGGGTGACAAGGAGGAGATGACCTCTCTCATGTGATAACTTCTCCATTTCCTATGTTATTCTGTGTAGCCTCGATGGAGAAGTTATCTCCTCTTTATCACACCTTAGTACATCTCCCCCGTAGTCTATAACTAAAGATCTCCCATATAATAACATAGGGACTGGAGAGTTTATCTCACTGGAGAAGTTATCTCCTCTTTATCACACCTCAGTACATCTCCCCTGTAGTCTATAACTAAATCTCTCCCATAGAATAACATAGGAACTGGAGAGTTTATCTCACTGGAGAAGTTATCTCCTCTTTATCACACCTTATTACATCTCCCCTGTAGTCTAGAACTAAATCTCTCCCATAGAATAACATAGGAACTGGAGTGTTTATCTCACTGGAGAAGTTATCTCCTCTTTATCACACCTTAGTACATCTCCCCTGTAGTCTATAACTAAATATCTCCCATAGAATAACATAGGAACTGGAGAGTTTATCTTACTGGAGAAGTTATCTCCTCTTTATCATACCTTAGTACATCTCCCCTGTAGTCTATAACTAAAGATCTCCTATATAATAACATAGGAACTGTAGAGTTTATATCACTGGAGAAGTTATCTCCTCTTTATCACACCTTAGTACATCTCCCCTTTAGTGTATAACTAAATCTCTCCCATAAAATAACATAGGAACTGGAGAGTTTATCTCACTGGAGAAGTTATCTCCTCTTTATCACACCTTAGTACATCTCCCCTGTAATCTATAACTAAATCTCTCCCATAAAATAACATAGGAACTGGAGAGTTTATCTCACTGGAGAAGTTATCTCCTCTTTATCACCTTAGTACATCTCCCCTGTAATCTATAACTAAATCTCTCCCATAGAATAACATAGGAACTGGAGAGTTTATCTCACTGGAGAAGTTATCTCCTCTTTATCACACCTTAGTACATCTCCCCTGTAATCTATAACTAAATCTCTCCCATAAAATAACATAGGAACTGGAGAGTTTATCTCACTGGAGAAGTTATCTCCTCTTTATCACCTTAGTACATCTCCCCTGTAATCTATAACTAAATCTCTCCCATAGAATAACATAGGAACTGGAGAGTTTATCTTACTGGAGAAGTTATCTCCTCTTTATCCCACCTTAGTACATCTCCCCTGTAATCTATAACTAAAGATCTCCCATAGAATAACATAGGAACTGGAGAGTTTATCTCACTGGAGAAGTTATCTCCTCTTTATCACACCTTAGTACATATTCCCTGTAGTCTATAACTAAAGCTCTCCCATAGAATAACATAGGAACTGGAGAGTTTATCTCACTGGAGAAGTTATCTCCTCTTTATCACACCTTAGTACATCTCCCCCTGTAGTCTATAACTAAAGATCTCCCATAGAATAACATAGGAACTGGAGAGTTTATCTCACTGGAGAAGCTATCTCCTCTTTATCACCTTAGTACATCTCCTCTGTAGTCTATAACTAAATCTCTCCCATAGAATAACATAGGAACTGGAGAGTTTATCTCACTGGAGAAGTTATCTCCTCTTTATCACACCTTAGTACATCTCTCCTGTAGTCTATAACTAAATCTCTCCCATAGAATAACATAGGAACTGGAGAGTTTATCACATTGGAGAAGTTATATCCTCTTTATCATACCTCAGTACATCTCCCCTGTAGTCTATAACTAAAGATCTCCCATAGAATAACATAGGAACTGGAGAGTTTATCTCACTGGAGAATTTATCTACTCTTTATCACACCTTAGTACATCTCTCCTGTAGTCTATAACTAAATATCACCCATAGAATAACATAGGAACTGGAGAGTTTATCTCACTGGAGAAGTTATCTCCTCTTTATCACACCTTAGTACATCTCCCCTGTAGTCTATAAATCTCTCCCATAGAATAACATAGGAACTAGAGAGTTTCTCTCACTGGGGAAGTTACATCCTCTTTATCACACCTTAGTACATCTCCCCCTGTAGTCTATAACTAAATCTCTTCCATAGAATAACATAGGGACTGGAGAGTTTATCTCAGTGGAGAAGTTATCTCCTCTTTATCACACCTTAGTACATCTCCCCCTGTAGTCTATAACTAAAGATCTCCCATAGAATAACATAGGAACTGGAGAATTTATCTCACTGAAGAAGTTATCTCCTCTTTATCACACCTTAGTACATCTCCCCTGTAGTCTATAACTAAATCTCTCCCATAGAATAACATAGGAACTGGAGAGTTTATCACACTGGAGAAGTTATCTCCTCTTTATCACACCTTAGTACATCTCCCCTGTAGTCTATAACTAAAGATCTCCCATAGAATAACATAGGAACTGGAGAGTTTATCTCACTGGTGAAGTGATCTCCTCTTTATCACACCTTCGTACATCTCTCCTGTAGTCTATAACTAAATCTCTCCCATAGAATAACATAGGAACTGGAGAGTTTATCTCACTGGTGAAGTGATCTCCTCTTTATCACACCGTAGTACATCTCTCCTGTAGTCTATAACTAAATCTCTCCCATAGAATAACATAGGAACTGGAGAGTTTATCTCACTGGTGAAATTATCTCCTCTTTATCACATCTTCGTACATCTCCCCCTGTAGTCTTTAACTAAAGATCTCCCATATAATAACATAGGGACTGGAGAGTTTATCTCACTGGAGAAGTTATCTCCTCTTTAGCACACCTTAGTACATCTCCCCTGTAGTCTATAACTAAATCTCTCCCATAGAATAACATAGGAACTGGAGAGTTTATCTCACTGGTGAAGTTATCTCCTCTTTATCACACCTTAGTACATCTCCCCTGTAGCCTATAACTAAAGATCTCCCATAGGATAACATAGGAACTGTAGAGTTTATCTCACTGGAGACGATATCTCATCTTTATCACACCTTTGAGAATTTTCCTCCATGCTTCAGAGTTATCTCAACACTCCCTGCTCTTTTACAGACAGGGGCATGGGGCTGTTTCGATGAATTTAACCGCATCAATATAGAAGTCCTGTCAGTGGTTGCCCAGCAGATCCTGTCCATCTTGTCTGCCCTCTCTGCCAACCTTACACGGTTTGTGTTTGAGGGACGAGAAATCAACTTGGTGTGGTCTTGTGGCATCTTCATTACCATGAACCCCGGTAAGAATCCTTCTCCAGTGAACTCAATCTCTTGTGTGGCAATAGATTAATACAGCGACTCTGGGGAAAACCACCCACACCATAGGGGATAAATGAAAATTCACCAGTACCCAAATGATTGGTCAGATACCAGGTAATTATAACTGATAATTACATTTTCCTTAGAGGGGTTTAAGATATAGCTCTTACTACAAGACACCCCAACTGTGTCTCTTTGTAATCACAGAACTTTACTTAGATTGTTTGACATCCCAAACTTGTTCAACTGTCCACTGATGGTCACAGAATCACATATACACTGTCAACTCAATCTTGTTCAGCTGTCCACTGGTAGTCACAGATCCACACATACACTGTCTGTCACCTTAGCCTTGTTCTGCTTATCACTTATTTGTCACAGAACCACACATAAACGGTTTGACACATCAACCTTGTTCCACTTTTTGTCACAGAACCAGGTACCGTAAAATCTCGCGTATAATACGCACAAATTTGCCCCTCTTCACCTCATGTGAAGTGGGGGGTGCGTATTATACGCGAGACATTAATTTTATAAAAAAAAATTCCATTGCCACCCGTTTCCTCCCTCCCTCCCGGCTTACCCATCTCTTCTTCCGAAGTTCCTCCGTTTGCTTCAGCCTGACAGGGTGGCAGCGGGCGGCATGCTTGCATCCGCCGCCCGCTTCCAGCGTGGCCCTGCCAGGGCCTCTCCTTTACAGCCAATGGGTAATGTTATGCGAGGACTGCAAGGTCCTCGCAGGGGAATACCATAAATCCTAAGCGCATAGTTATGCCGGGAGGGAGGAAACCGGATTTTTTTTTGTTTGGCATGGGAAAACAAGGGTGCGTATTATACATAAGCACTCTTGTTTTCCCTGAAAATCTTGGGTATAATATACACCTGCGTATTATACACAGGTGCGTATTATACCTGAGATTTTACGGTATACACTTTCTGACACCTGGGCTTTGTTCCACTGTCCACTGGTAGTCACAGAACTACAAATACACTGTCATACACCTGGATGTTGTTCCACTGTCCACATATACATTGTCTGATACCTGGACATTGTTCCACTTTCAATGGGTCACATAACCACTCCTATACTGTCTGACACCCCAGCCTTGTCCAATAGTAGTCACAGAACCACACATGCACTGTCTGACACCGCAGCTTTATCTTCTCTCCAGTGGTAGCGACAGATCCACACATGCACTGTGCGACACCTCATCCTTGTTCCGCTGTCCCCCATTATTTACATTTGTTCAGTGGAACCCCTTTGCATCATCAAGAAACACTGGGGTTCCACAGAAGCAAGATTGAGATCCTCTGATTTAGTTTATGGATTTTTATATCCAAAGATGAACGACTACTCCAAATACAGCACCATATTTGAATATGGAGGAGCCTTTAGCCACAAAGCAAAGTAATTTCTTGTATGACTGTGCCACCATCTGTACCTTTATAGATGGTGGCACTTCCAACCAAATGGATGATTCATTCTTTAATCGTAATTCTTATATTTCTTTACCCACAGATTAGATATTTTACATCCACAATGCCCTCACCCTAGGTGTACAGATATAAAAGGAACAGAGAGGTAGTTAATGTCTTCTACCCTCATTTTCACAGGTTACGCTGGACGAACTGAACTTCCAGACAATCTTAAGTCCATGTTCAGACCTATCTCCATGGTGGTACCAGACTCAACCCTCATTGCTGAGATAATTCTTTTTGGAGAGGGTTTCAACAACTGCAAGGTAACTGTAGGGAGACGGGGCTTCGGCGTCCTAGAAGCTATATTTTTAAAAAGACAGCCGCACTGATTCCAAAATAACTTGCTCAATCCTCAGCGATCTAAGTATCAAGAGGTCACCTTCCATTAATATCAATGCAGTTTATGGGTCATATTTGCAGTGCCCTGTTCTAAGGGTCATGTTGGCTTCGGCAGATAGCAAACAGGTGGTGACAATGTACAGGTCATTATTCACATATGGGTGTTTATTCCTAGCTCTGATATCTAAAACAAAGATACAGTCATTAGACCTCTCAGCATTCTCTCATAGTAATTAAATCTCATAGTGATTACTCAAAGTGATTACATCTACAGAAAAGAGAGGAAAGTCCGATTTGCCTCACAGTGTATGGGTTAGAAGTCCACATACGGTTGTAGCGACCCCATATGCAATGCATTGTGAAGCATCAGAGTGTTAAAAGGATAGTAATACTTCGTTTTAGCTTTATTTTATTTTGTAGGCATTAAAAAAACATGAAGAACGATATAAGTCTTATCTCTCAAACCTTTATGGTTTAAGAGATATTCACAAGCAAAGTTTCCCCTCCCGCCCCTTTTACCCAGTGTAAGCCATCTCTTCTCAGATGTGGAATGCAGTCTATAAAGCAGACAGATAACAGCAGGGGACAATCTTCTTCCTATGAGAACAATGAAAGCCATGCCCCCCTTGACAAGTTTTTCAGGTTTTTCCCTTATCTTAATTGAAGATTGTCCCTCTCTGCAGTCTACCTGGGGACCTCCCTTCTGCTCTGGCTGAACGGGGGGAGGGGATACTTTGCTTGTGAATATCTCTTAAACCATAAAGGTTTGAGAGATAAGACTTATATCGTTCTTCATGGTTTTTTAATGCCTACAAAATTAAAATAGACAAAACAAAGTATTACTATCCCTTTAAGAAGATAGAAGAAGAGACAAAGGAGAGGATCTGCCACTACTGCTGTACAATGGATTGGTTAGCACTATACATTCTATCATAGTGATCACATTTTCAGGAAGGAGAGAAATTGTGGATATTACTGTAGAATTCTGCAAATTACGTAGCAGAGAATCCATGTCTGACTAATCATCATACATGAGACTTCTCCGGATCTGCCCCTGATACTCCAGTTTTGACAGTTAATTACCGAGTCTCTGAGGTCAAACGATATTTCTTCAGCTCCTTGAGTTTTTCGGTAGCACCTCAGTTTCACCTTCTTCCCACCCACTTCTGTTCACAACCCCACCCATTTTTGGGGAAAGCCACACCTTCTTATCATGTTAACACCACCTACCTGTTTAAGTCCCCACCCACATTTGGATACAAATAGCTTCATTTTGCAAACTCCCACCTCAGCCCTTTTGATCACACTGTGGATTCCAAAAAAAAATGTTACCAGGTATTCCAGTCATTCAGGTGTCTAGACAGAAGAGCTTATTGCACAGTTTATGTATGGCGTAGACATATCTCGTCAAAAACAGGCCACTTTATAAGGACATTCCTCCCAGATCAAATATAAATCAGTCAGACTGATGTAAATATTGATTCCCTTGAGGTCAGGCAGGGATGTCCTTCAATTTTTCACCTGGTAACAGTGGTTGAGAACTGGAGTTGTCGGTCACTAGTTCTGCTTATTGTCTTCACAGTTGTTTTTAGTTTGAGAGGTCCTGAACGGCTTTGTTTTGCAGCTCCTGGCCAAGAAGGTGTATACGCTATACTCGCTGGCTGTACAGCAACTCTCCAAACAAGATCATTATGACTTCGGGCTGAGGGCGCTAACCTCTCTGCTGCGCTATGCTGGGAGGAAACGCAGGGTCCGACCAGACTTGTCTGATGAGGAGGTAAGAGGAGGGAGTATGAAGGATCTGGTACTGTGTGGAGGACTGAGGAAGACCCATCACTTACTTATGACTGACTAACCCTGCATGGGAGGGACATACTGATAGTGTCTTCTGTCTGCCACCCTAATGGGAAGGGGAAAACTCATAGCTCCTGTCCTTTTTTCACTTTTTTCTCTCCCCAGGTCCTGCTCATGTCTATGAAGGATATGAATGTTGCCAAATTGACCTCAGTGGACCTGCCTTTGTTCAATGGCATCATGCAGGACCTGTTCCCCGGCATTGATACCCCATCTGTGGATTATGGCAAGGTATGTATTTATGTGTATCCAAAAATCATTGGGAAGAATTGTCTGTTTTGAAAGGGATGTGTTTAATTATCAAGTTCTCTATGGCTAGAATTTACTTCATTATGATAAACAATTGTTACTTTTACACTCTTGTAATTCTCTGAATTTTTTGTATGTTTACATCCGGTGAGTGATGTTTTATAATTCTTGTACTATTGCTAATCTCTAAATTTTATTTTCAACCACAATTTGAGTATTTGCAATTTTTTTTAACAAATAGTTTGAGAGCAAGTGAAAAAGTTCCTGAAGAAGACAAGTTTTTTTTGTGAATTTTTACAAATTTATCAAACATAGCTATAATAATCATGTAATATATATTAGATATATTGGCTCGTATTTTTGAGGTGTGAAAAATTACTAATCATTTTTTTGGTTTTTGTCTTTTTTTTTTACTCATAATTTACTCATACTTCTGAAAAAAAATTGCAACAAAAGTTTTGTGAATGTTGTAATTTTTTTCTGTTGAGTTTCAATATTTAAGATTACAAATATTTACCAATGAGATAATTATTAGAAACATAGAAAATTCAAGATTAGTGGCAATACTAATTTACATGGGCTGTTTGCATTCATTGTGATTACCAACATTATTTCCTGTGAGTAATCACAATGCAAAAAGCTTAAATTAATCTGTATTTTATTCTGAAATATAATGTTCGATAAATAAATACGCAAACAATAAAAAGTCACCTTTTATAACCAAGTTGGCCAATCTAATTATATGTTTTTTATTTAAAACTTTAACTCAAATGAAAATGCCCCCTAAATCATTATGCACATAGCGACATGCATATCAATACTTGTATTATCCTGAATAAGTCTGGCATTATTGAGAAATCCAACTTGTTCCGAGTCGCACAGGCAGGCATCAGCACAGACATCTTTCCAATGAGACATCTGTGCTCTGGCCCTGTCCATCCCGGTCTCCTCTAGGATTGATGAGAAGGAGTTGCATTGTACCTTAAAGGGATAGTAATACTTAAGTATTACTAATCCCTATAGCAAAGTACTACTTAAAAAAACGTATTGCCCCCAGTGTCATCTCTCAAACCTTTATGGTTTGATAGATGATCGCTTCTAAAGTTGCCCTCTCCCTCCCCCTTCCCCGAAGTCAGCATTCTAGCTGACTGAAAGGAAGAGAGTCATACGACTTTCAGGTGGCTCTCCAGCACAGCCTGATCGCATTACTATAAAAGAAAACTTTCACTGAAATGGTCTTCTACTTGTTCTTGGTTTACAAGCACACGTAGAAGACCGTTTTAGTGAAAGATTTTTTTCGTTATCGCGATCGCAGCTCTGCTGCAGAGCCACCTGATCTATAACCGGATTTCCCTGAGTCAGCTAGAACGCTGACTACGGGGAAGGGGGAGGGCAACTTTAGAAGTGATTATCTCTCAAACCATAAAGGTTTGAGAGATGACACTGGGGGCAATACTTTTTTTTAAGTAGTACTTTACTTAAGTATTACTATCCCTTTAAGGTAACAGGAAGTGACTGATGGCGAAGGCGCACAGAGCGTCTAAAGCAAGATGCCTGTCGGTGAATCTCGGAACAAGTTGGATTTCACGATAATGCCGGACTAATTAAGGATAATACTAGTATTGATATGCATATTGCTATGTGAATAATGATTTGGGGGGGCATTTTAATTGAGTGAAAGCTCCGATTTAAATAAAAAAAAAAAAAAAAAAAAAAAAAAATTGAGATTATAAAAAAATTTTACATTTCCCACATTTCTTTTGCTCCTCATGTTGAGAACAACAGCAGCAGACTCCATATACAAATGCCCCAACTAGAATCACCTATAGGCCTTTTGTTAGCGCACTTGAGCATGACATAAGGATCCAACAACACACACACGTCATATACACACACACATACACACATACATGCTGTAAACCTTGTTTTTTGTTTTGTTTTTGGTTTCCATTTAACCCATACAGTGCCATGTGTTGGATACCTCTGTGGCACTGAAAGGATTAATTTGTATTAAGAGTCAGACCTTGTGGTGCCCCCCAGCTATTGAACTCCGTAGAGGAGAGGAAAGCAAAAGGGCTTCCCTGTTTCCATCCTACCCTAAGTACCGGCTAGGAATAGACGTGATGGGAAACCCTTTCAAGTCAATGAGAGAGTCTTTCTTTCCTTGACATGAAGGGGTTTCTCAGCCCTGCCCATTCCTACCTGGTACTTGGGGTAGTATGGAAACAGGGGAGCCCTCTTGCTTCCCTGCGTCTCCTCTATTGATCTCCCAGACGAAGAGGAGGAGATCGGTAAGTGGGCCACCAAGAGCTCTGACTTTTGTAAGGTTCACCCCTCTCCCCGCCTCCTCCTAAGTCAGTGACTAACGCTGGCAACTGTGGTTGGTTGAGGAGCTCCTCAGCCAGTGAGTGTTTTCCAGCCACGCCCCCTGACAGCAAACCAGAATCACTTCCATCTTTATACATATATGTAAAATAACAACGATAACTGCATTTTGTTTGCTGTAAAATACTTTTATTTTGTTAGCGGTAATGGTAAATAAAATCATTTATATGACATTACAGCTGGTATAAATGTTCTAAAAAACATTTTTGTGCTTTTTTTCGCAAAAATTACTAGCTTTTTTGCAATTGGTAAAATCATGCCAATATCCTTAATAAATATAAATTAACCTAAACGAGAGCTAATTTCATCAAATTTTTACAAGTCCCGTGAGTGCTGATTATGGTACTTTTTGAGATTTTTGGCCATCTGGCTCCCAGGCAAACCCCTATTTCTCATGAGTGCATCCCTCACATGTTGTTTTTGGATATAAAACTACTTGAAGAGCCCGTTACACGGGCCACAGTGCCACTGCCAGCCGGTCGCGAGGCAGTCATGCTCAGTAGAGACTGTCCGCGCTGCGGTTGATACAGTACCAGCCGGGCGTGGGGCACTCCTGCGCAGTAGAGACTGCCCGCGCCACGGCAGATACAGAGCTGGACGCTCCTTCGGAGCGTCCTGCTCCCTATCAGCTGTGGAGCAGGCACTCTACTGCGCAGGACTGCATCGTTACACACATTTTAGCGAATTATTAAATAGGATAAAATGTGTGTTTGCACACAAAATATCATTGTTAATAGTCAACTAAGCTCTGGCTCTCCCCAGTACCCCAGGTTCATTTACTTTGTACCTTGTGGATCTCATAAATCCCTTATTCCCTCTTTTCTCTTTAGCTGAAAGAACAAATTGAGCAGGAACTCCGGCTCTCTGGCCTGCAGGTCACCAACTTCACCGTTACCAAAGTCACTCAGCTATATGAGACCAAAACCTCTCGTCACTCCTGCATGATCGTGGGCAGGACCTGCAGTGGCAAGACCACCACGTGGCGCTGCTTACAGGGAGCTCTCTCTGCTCTCTGCCGGGCCGGCGATACCAACTACAACCTTGTGCGGGTGAGAAAGGGTCAGAAGCGGGCAAAAGGCATACACAGCAGAGAGTGGTGATCTGACTGGAAACTGCTTTGATTATTATTGCTATTGTTAACTGACTGCCAACACTGGCCTGGATTCCATCACCGGTTTTACCTACAGATTTTCCCATGGACTCCAATAGGAATCTGAGAGAGAAAATCAGTAGCAGCAGATCACGTGTATTGGAATCCTAGCCCATGCTGAGGCTGATATGTTAAGAGGATTCGAGCAATTCTTGAGCAAGCCAGCTGCACTAAATAAAAATTCACAAAATTACCATTGATTTAAGGCTTTTAACCCCTTCAGTGCTAGAGAGGTCAGCAACACATAGCTTCACAATGAGTTGCAGACCTCTAGCATTCTAGGGGTTAAAAACAACATTGGAATCAGTGCAAACTTTTTTTTATAACTTTTTTATTACATTTTTCAATTTCAGAAAATACACCTTTAATTACAATTTAAATTAACCTCGTATGTCGGCACATAGATTAGAAAAAGATTAAATAAGCAAACAGATCTTTATAGGAAGCATTTTGCTTTTCATGTTCAAAAGGTTCCACGAAGGTTGGAAGCACAGGAATTAGGACAATAAAAGTTAGCTGATTTAGCTGTCTGTCACACTTATAAAACAGTAGATTATCTCCACCAGAGACACATCAGGTGCAAATATGTGGGGGAGAATATGAATTGGAAACCTTTGCACACGGTTTGAAATGTACAAAATATGGCAGTGCTGGCAACTGTAGCCATTTTCTTGTTCCTTCTAGTGCAACTGGCTTCTCGAGAGTTGATCCGATTCTTCCTAGAACATCAGCCTCACTATGTAGAAGTTGTGGCGTAATAGTTACAAACATAGGCCTCAATTCTATTTAGTTGATAATTTCATCAGTGTTTTCCCCTTAGACTTCAATCTGAGTGATAAAATCGTAATAATTTCTGGGAACTTTCATTTGTGGACTCTGGTGCCACTGGGGGAGATAACTGATGAGATTCGCATCAAAGAGGTGTGGGACTTAATCGTGAGTGGGGCGTGGCTTCATAAATATACCAAATAAAAATGAAGGAATAGGAAGTAGTAGAAGTGGGCAGTAAGTGGGAGGAACAGGGAGACAAAGAGCAGAAGTGGGCAGAATTTCATTAGAAACTCCCCACATCCGGTGAATCAGCCTCTGCCCCAGAGACCCAGTAATACAGAGGCAAAACCAGAGTCTACAGGGCAAATCCGTAGAGTTCCCAGCTAAGACTATAGTATAACCTACAATGTTATGTAAGCCATAGTAATGCAATTGCAGCCCTTTATAAACTCACATTCTAAAGTGGTGCTTTCCTAAATATTTGGTGGAATGGGACTTTTTAAAAATGATTTATATGTGTGGAGATCCAGGCAGTTGTGGCTCCAACTGACTAATTGACTTGATTCATCTTGCAGGTCACTAGCTGGACAGCCTCGATCTAGAGAAAGCACAATATTACATTGCAATGTTCTGATTGGCTTATGAAATGTGAAATGTTACAACAGAATGTTCTGGTTTATTGCTGCAGTGTATATGTTATAATAGATCTCGGCCATTGGCTGATAAAATAGTTGAGGCTGTGATTTAGTATTATGATTGGATAAGGCAGAGTAAATAGTCATAATACAGTTCTTTGATTGATTAGGTTATTATTATCCTTTTTTGGCCAGGATTTTCCACTGAATCCCAAAGCTGTGTCACTGGGAGAGCTGTATGGAGAATATGACCTGACGACAAATGAATGGACTGATGGGATCCTATCCAGTCTGATGAGAACAGCGTGTGCAGGTATGTACAGAGCAGAGTCTATCACCTATATATACAGATAAAGAACTGGCTGATCTATCACCTGTATGTACAGAGAGAGGACAGACTGATCTATATATCACCTGTATATACAGATAAAGAACTGGCTGATCTATCACCTGTATATACAGAGAGAGGACAGACTGCTCTATCACCTGTATATACAGAGAGAGGACAGACTGATCTATCACCTGTATATACAGAGAGAGGACACACTGATCTATCACCTGTATATACAGAGAGAGGACAGACTGATCTACCTATCACCTTTATAAACAGAGAGAGGACAGACTGATATATCACTTGTATATACAGAGAGAGGACAGACTGATCTATATATCACCTGTATATACAGAGAGATGACATACTGATCTATCTATCACCTGCATATACAAAGAGAGTACAGACTGATCTATCACCTGTATATACAAAGAGAGGACAGACTGATCTATCTATCACCTGTATATACAGAGAGAGGTCAGACTGATCTATCTATCACCTGTATATACAGAGAGAGGACAGACTGATCTATCTATCACCTGTATATACAGAGAGAGGACACAATGATCTATCGATCACCTGTATATAGAGAGAGAGGACAGACTGATCTGTCACTTGTATATACAGAGAGAGGACAGACTGATCTATCACCTGTATATACAGAGAGAGTACAGACTGATCTATCTATCACCTGTATATACAGAGAGAGGACCAACTGATCTATCTATCACCTGTATATACAGAGAGAGGACACACTGATCTATCTATCACCTGTATATACAGAGAGAGGACACAATGATCTATCGATCACCTGTATATAGAGAGAGAGGACAGACTGATCTATATATCACCTGTATATACAGAGAGGATGCACTGATCAATCACCTGTATATACAGAGAGAGGACATACTGATCAATCACCTGTATATACAGAGAGAGGACAGACTGATCTATCTATCACCTGTATATACAGAGAGAGGACAGACTGATCTATCTATCACCTGTATATACAGAGAGAGGACAGACTGATCTATCTATCACATGTATATACAGAGAGAGGACAGACTGATCTATCACCTGTATATACAGAGAGAGGACAGACTGATATATCACCTGTATATACAGAGAGAGGACAGACTGATCTATCACATGTATATACAGAGAGAGGACATACTGATCTATCTATCACCTGTATATACAGAGAGAGGACAGACTGATCTATATATCACCTGTATATACAGAGAGATGACAGACTGGTCTATATATCACCTGTATATACAGAGAGAGGACAGACTGATCTATCACCTGTATATACAGAGAGAGGACACACTGATCAATCACCTGTATATACAGAGAGAGGACAGACTGATCTATCTATCACCTGTATATACAGAGAGAGGACACACTGATCTACCTATCACCTGTATATACAGAGAGAGACAGACTGATCTATCACCTGTATATACAGAGAGAGGACAGACTGATCTATCACATGTATATACAGAGAGGGGACATACTGATCTATCTATCACCTGTATATACAGAGAGAGGACACACTGATCTATCACCTGTATATACAGAGAGAGGACAGACTGATCTATCTATCACCTGTATATACAGAGAGAGGACACACTGATCTATCTATCACCTGTATATACAGAGAGAGGACTGACTGATCTATATATCACCTGTATATACAGAGAGAGGACATACTGATCTATCACCTGTATATACAGAGAGAGGACAGACATTTATCTATCACCTGTATATACAGAGAGAGGGCACACTGATCTATCTATCACCTGTATATACAGAGAGAGGACAGACTGATCTATCTGTCACCTGTATATACAGAGAGAGGACAGACTGATCTATCACCTGTATATACAGAGAGAGGACAGACTGATCTATCACATGTATATACAGAGAGAGGACATACTGATCTATCTATCACCTGTATATACAGAGAGAGGACAGACTGATCTATCTATCACCTGTATATACAGAGAGAGGACAGACTGATCTATCTATCACCTGTATATACAGAGAGAGGACAGACTGATCTATCTATCACCTGTATATACAGAGAGAGGACAGACTGATCTATCTATCACCTGTATATACAGAGAGAGGACAGACTGATCTATCTATCACCTGTATATACAGAGAGAGGACATACTGATCAATCACCTGTATATACAGAGAGAGGACAGACTGATCTATCTATCACCTGTATATACAGAGAGAGGAAAGACTGATCTATCTATCACCTGTATATACAGAGAGAGGACAGACTGATCTATCTATCACCTGTATATACAGAGAGAGGACAGGCATTTATCTATCTATCTATCACCTGTATATACAGAGAGAGGACAGACATTTATCTATCACCTGTATATACAGAGAGGGGACAGACTGATCTATCTATCACCTGTATATACAGAGAGAGGACAGACTGATCTATCTATCACCTGTATATACAGAGAGAGGACAGACATTTATCTATCTATCTATCACCTGTATATACAGAGAGAGGACAGACATTTATCTATCTATCTATCTATCTAAAGAGGAGAGATTCAGCTCATAAGACAAAGCCTATTAAGGTTAGGTACTTGCCAAAATGAGGTACCTGGCGTTGGTGGCAAGCTAAGCATTCTATGGCCATATGATGTGACTAAATCCTCATCTTTAATATACTAGTGATATGCAGGCATAATGCCGCAGAGTAAAGGGTTAATGGTGATGAAAATTTGGATGTGCAGCAATATTTTGTATATTTGCTTTTAGCTATTTTGGTCAAAACTGGTTGCACTCCAGCAATTTTAAATGTGTTTTTTTCTTTGGGTGTGCTTACCAAAACCTGGACTGGAATTATCTATATAAAGAGATAGATAGAGATAGATATGTAAAAGAAGACTTCTGTGTAAAATGTATAGATCTTGTGTATGTATATGATTACACGTCCTCCTCACTTTGCTCAGTCTTTCCTAAAGCATCAGTGTCCTTGAATGGCAACAGCAGTATTAGGTATTTTAGGGCTTAGCCAGGATTCAGTGAAAGTAAGGATTTTCGGTTTGTATGCATAACACAACCCTTTTAATTCATCCATTTTGGGTAGTATCCTGAGCATGTTACATTGCACAAATGAGAGACCTTTTTTAAAGGTGAAGTGGCCTTCTGTTGCTGTATGAGGGCCAGGGTTGGTTTCTATGTCATTTGCCAAGGCAATTAATAAAAGGCATAAACCATTTAGTGAGTTGTTTGTGGTGAGTATGTGGTGAAAGGATGCTTTGGTTGGTTGGTTACTGGGCTAGGTGAGCTTGTTTTTTAGGACTCTCCACTAGCACTCAGAAGGTAATGCACATTTCTACAGAAGTCCATTGTGTATTAATATGTAAGAAACATGATCTCTGGGATAAAGAGAAAACTGTATTAAAAGGGGAAGTGTTAAAACAGATAGTAGTAATATATTCATTTTGGTATGCATATCACAAAGCTAGCGGGGGACCGCAGGAATTCAGAAAACAGGTGAAATATCACATATATCTGAGATGGTTTAGAAAGACAACGTCAGTAATTTGTGACATTTATTTTCTTGTCTTCCCAACTATTCCACTGCATCCCTCTTTGGTTACTTGCCTGTTGACTTTAGGTGGCTGTTCTGCAGCATCTGACTTTCCATCCTGTCTAACTCTCTTGTCCAACTCTCAAAGTACTTAGAAAAATGTGCACTTGGAAAAAAGGGGCAATGTAGCACCCCAACTGTGCCAGAATTTAAACTAGCTATGAGTCTCTAGTAAATTTAACTGACTGTGTGAAGCCAATTACAGATTCTTTTACATAGGCAATCTCCTGAGTGCAATCAGGTGTGACACCATTAACACATCAGATGGGAAACAGACACAGGGAGATATATGAGAGGCATGGAGGAGGCAGACAATATGGAGACTGGGAGTTAGAAAGAGGAGTGAGCATATACCATGAAGGGTTAACCCCTTAAGGACCCATGATGGTCCTGGTACATCATGGGTTGGACCCATGACATACCAGGACCATCATATATTTCAGGGCTTCCCTTGCGGCTGCGTGCCGTTTGTGGAGCCCTGAACCGGGATCGCAAAAAAAAAAGTCTGTGGTCCTTAAGTGCATGCACAGCCAGTCCATAGGGGCAGGACGGAGACAGAATCAGTGTTGGAAGTGCAGAATGGATTGCAGTGAGTACATACCACAAAGGGTTAAATCCTGTAGTATAAAAGGCCAGATGTATGTTTGTCCAATGCAGTCTTGCACAGTGGAGACAGCCAGAATGCACAGAATGCTGAGAGGTGTAGTTCTGCAGTAGTACACCTGCCGTGGTTTGGCCCGGGTACACTGGCTTTTACACTAGTAATCTAAATAAAACAAAAAATTAAAAGTAGCTACTTTGTACCTGTGGTAGCTGAGATTTCCCATTATAATAAGGGCACTAAAATGTAGCACTTTTGAGGCAAATGATGTACTCCGTAGGGGAATGCACTCGCCTCCTAGGAGATCTCTGGGTGAAGGGTGAGGCTTTTGTGGTCCTTCAGGCAACAACATGCACCCAAACTGCACACCCTGATATCTGTTTGTGCGGTTTGGAATTTTACACAATTTTATTTGTCCTCTGTAGGTCAGATGATTTCGAGAATACTCCACTCTTTTTGGAACATAACATACTTTTGTAATTGAGAACGAACCGTAAAATAAATTACGAATCTGAGTTTTTGGTTTGTTTTGTTGTTAGGAGTTACGTAAAAATCAAACGTAAAGCTATTTGGAAGCCAACATAAATGCAAATAGCTCTCTCGTTTGGTAAATCTTAAAAAAAAAAAAAAAAAAAAACTGCAAATGTTCCACGGTTCGCATTTTACTTTTGTTGCACAGAGAGCGATTTTCATTAACCCCTTAAGGACCCTTGACGTACCAGGACCGTCACGGTCCTTGAACTACTCAAAGACCGATGACGGTCATAGTACGTCACGTACTTTTTACTTACAGCACTCTACCGGGAGCACTGTAAGTAAAAATAGGGCCTGAAATTGACTGCTCCAAGATCGGAGCGATCTCTATCAGGCCCCATAATGACGCGCCGATACACGTGACAGGTCACGTGTACCGGAGTGTCCAAGTGCCCCTATGCGGTCATTATGGGACGGAAATGTCCCATGACCGCCGGTCCTTAAGGGGTTAATAAGGAACAGTTGTATTTAATCCTTTGAGTGCCTGAGTGGTATCGATACCTGTCTGGCACTCCAACGGTTATAAACACACAAACATGCACACATTTCGAGCTTGCTATTTTATTTCTCGTGTAAAGAACCACTAGAGAGACTTTAGCATATGTAACTCATTGACTTGGTCAGAGAGCTGACAGTCTAATGTAGCTTTCCTTTTCTCAGATGACCGTCCGGATGAGAAGTGGATTGTGTTTGATGGACCAGTGGACACTCTGTGGATCGAGAGCATGAATTCCGTGATGGACGACAACAAAGTGTTAACCCTTATCAACGGCGAGAGGATAGCAATGCCCGAGCAGGTGAGATAGTTATAACAGTACTAGAGACGTCGTTGTCCACAGGCTGGCAGAGTTGACAAAGCCGAGGCATCCACCATCCGCTGACCCCTTGCAATCATACCATCCTCATAGCTGGTGACATCATTAAAAATGGCCACTACAAACCAGCAATATAAGAATAGGATCAGTGAGCCTCTTCCTTTTTCTTCATTGACCCTTTGAGCACCAAATCAATGTGTTACACACCCTCCATTGATGGAGGAGATGATGGGGATGATGAAGGGAGAAGATAATGGTGCTTTAGGTGGTGAAAGTGACATTAGGGTGATGAGGGGAAAAGATGAAAAATGGGGGATAAAGGTGATATGGGGGGAGATGATGGGGGAGAAGGTGATACTGTGGGGGATAAAGGTGATGTGGGGGGAGTTGATGGGGAAGAAGTTGATAATATGGAGAATATATGCATATGTGCATTTTTGTATGTATGTGTATATGTGTGTTTGTGCACGTTCATATATATATGTGTGTGTGTGTGTGTGCACGTGTGTGTTTGCTTGTGTGTGTGCTCGTGTATGTGCGCTCGTATGTGTGTGTGCGTGCTTATGTGTGCTCGTGTGCATGCGCGTGTGTGTACTCGTGTGTGCGCGCATGTGTGTGTGCTTGTGTGTGTGTGTGTGCGTGCGTGCATGTGTGTGCATGCGTGTGCAGACTGAATATATGGGGGGCGGCCTCAGATTCCATCCCAGGGCCCAGTAGTTACTGTCCTGTCCACATCTAGTCCAGGGACAGGAAACCTTTGTCTCTCTAGACCTTGGGGACTAGAATTTCCATCATCCCTGTCAGACAAAGGCTGGTTATAGATTATGGCTGCTATAGTCTCCATAACGGAGAGGCAAAGGATCCCTCTGCTGTAGTCACTGTATACAGGTGGTCTTATCGCTCTAATGGACCCTCACCTCGTTCTTTATTCATACGTTTCTGTTTATCTGTCAATTATTACTTTTATCTAGAAATGACTTTGCTTTATGGAGAGAGCAAAAGAGGAGCAATTCTGGAGCAAACCAGCTGCACCATAGGAGACACAATTTCACATTGATTTAACAGGCCTTTTAACCCCTTGAATGCCAAAGAGATTTCTAAGGCATTGCTAGCACTCAATGAATGTTAATAGCCCCTTTAAATAAGTAGAACATTTTCGGAATTGTTATTTGTCCCCTATTGTGCAGTTGGTTTGGTCCAGAATGGCTTCTTTTTCTGTATACATATCACCCATGATTCTTTAACACTTTCAGTGCCAGAGGAGTCCCCAAGGCATTGTGAAGCAGTGCATTGGACACCCCTCTTGGCACTCAGAGGATTAACCCTTTCAGTGCCAGAGGGGTACGCAACGCATTGCTCTGCAATGCGTTGCGTACCCCTCTGGCACTGAAAGGGTTAAAAAAAAATTGTGTTGCATTATCTGTATAGGAGATTTTGGAGGCGGTTGTTACACAGTTGCAATTCCATTATAATATATTAAACTAGAACAGCGATTCTCAACTCAACTTCATGTGATACACTAACAGGTCCCTCATTAAAGGGATAGAAATGTGTCACAACAAAGTTCTGATTAATCTTCATAGTATTTGGGCCATGGAGAGTGTTATATCAATACTGTCAGAGTTTTAGTTCAGGAGTAATTGAATGATAAAGTATCCCCCTCCCGCCCTTTTTACTGATGTAACACTGCTCACCTCAGAGCAGCAAGACTGTCCGGATGGATCACAGAGAGGGACAATCTTCAGTGATCATAAGGAAAAACCTGTCAAGGGGGGTGGAGCAGGGTTTTCCTTATGATCATAGTAAGAAGATTGTCCCCTGCTGTGACCTGTCCGGTCAAGTGACCAGATTCCACATCTGAGGTGAGCAGTGTTACACTAGATAAAAGGGTTGGGAGGGGGATACTTTATCATTCAATTACTCTTGAATTACAACTCTTACAGTACTGAAATAACACTCTCCATATCCAAATACTATGAAGATTAATTGGCGCTGCTTTTTTTGTGAGACATTACTATCCCTTTAAGCACGGGTATCTCGGTCACAATGACTTATCCACTGATTATCCCCATGTGATCAGATTGGGCTATCCTGGGAACTATACCTGTTGGTGTGTCCCAAGGACCAATGTGTAAACCTCCCGATATTAGAACATAAAACCTGCTATCACACATGCTGATGTTGCCATCTTCCTTCCCATAGGTGTCTCTACTGTTCGAGGTCTCTGATCTTGCGGTCGCCTCTCCTGCCACCGTATCTCGTTGCGGGATGGTCTATACCGATTATACCAGCCTGGGCTGGAGGCCCTATGTCCAGTCATGGCTAGAAAAACGTACCAAGGTATAGGAAAGAAATAGGGAGAAACTAGCACGAGGTATAGGGATACAAAGCTCCGTATTTAGATTTCAGGTGCCCCTAGGTAAGGCAGATGAGTTTTTTGTTAGCCCCACCCATGGACACACCTCACTTCTCACATGACTCCACCCCCAGCCCCATCCAGTTCAGAAAATCCCCTTCTCCAATGGCATGCAGGCATAAAATAATTCTTAACCCTTTTATATCTAGTCAGGGCTCCATCTCTTCAGAATGTGTCGGAAGCTTCCCTAACATCCAGTGGGGCTAAACCCCTTAACCCTTTGAGCTCCAGAGGGGTACACAATGCAATTCGTTGCATACCCCTCTGGTGCTGAAAGTGTTAAGGACCAGAGTGGTGTGCAATGCATTGCAAAGCAATGTGTTGCCCACCTATCTGGTCATTAAGTGGTTAATGGGACCCTATAACCTTTTAGTGATTTTGAAAGTTTGCAAAATCACCTGTAGGCTCTGTTTTTTTTAGAAAATTAGTTTTTGAGTTTTTAGATGTAAAGAATATACTAGTTAAAGTGATAGTAATGTTAAGATTGTTGAAAACAGAAACTTGTAGTATAAATGCTAATAAAATGTGTGCTGCAAGTTATTTATGTTATAACCTGTTACATTTCCAGAAAATTATGTATTTATGTACCTTTTTTTAGTCATTCGGCAGCCATCTTTGTTTCTCCCCTGATCAGGCTCGTTCTCGCTCTGATCACCAAAATGTGCGCGTTCCACACTAAAGGGGAGGAGGGAAGGTCAGCTTTCGTAGTGTGTGACGTACAATATTAAAATAGGCTTCCTCTTCATAGCCTTGGTATTGGCTGTCATGTAGTATCAATGCAGTGCAGGCGTTTCTTACCTTAGCAGTTCATTACCTTCTCCAGTCACTGACACGTAAAGGGATAGTAATGTTTTAAATTAACTATATCGCCGAGTCTTCTTTATTATAAATTTAACAGTTTGCACTATTTTTAGTACCTTACTTTATAGTTCTCAAATTTTTCAATATAGAAGGATCCCCCACCCGCCCCTTCTGGCCGCCTCCCACTGAATCCCCATTCTGGTCCCGGGACCGGATGGACGGACGCAGCAAACTTCAATATGCAAAGGGAAATCCTGCCCTCCTTCATCAAGAGGGGCAGGAGATCCTTCTATATTGAATAACCTGAGAACTGTATCCTTTTGAAACATCGCAAAAAATATATATAGTGCGGCTAAAAGCCTCATTAACCATGCTGCAGTGTTTAAAATGGCTTCCAGCACAATGTATGAAGCCTGCTGACCATCCCTCCCCCTGCCTGTATCATCAGAGAGAGACGGGCAATGCAAGGTAAGGATGCTGGGAGTTGTGGCCAGTAAATAGCGATGTTTAAAGATGCGACATGACAATCGCTTTTATGCAGCGCAAGGTTCTCATGTAACCATTTTAAACACTGCAACATGGCTAATGCGGCTTGTAGCCGCACAATATTTTTTTTGTGACGTTTCAAAAGAGAAACCCTTGAGAACTACGTAACCGTAAGGAACCAAAAATAGCGCAAACTGTAACATTTATAATGTAATTTAAAACATTACTATCCCTTTAACCCTTTCAGTTTTAAAGAATGGGAGTGGTAATGTAAGACGAAGACAGGAGGTGCCTGCACCGCACGCCTTTAAGGTGCAGTAAACTTTTAAGTTTTAAGCAATGCATTGCGTATCCCTTTGGCACTCAAAGGGTTACGTTTTATACCAACAAAAACAGAAAAGAAAAGACAGCTCATAGCGCTTACTCACCATAAAATATCCATATCATATTATAAATTAAATATAAGAATAAAGTTAGAAATATAGATAGCAGCAAGGAATGAGAGGGTTCTCCAGTCCCCCTGACATTAGGCCTAAACCCAAAAGTGAAAACACATACAAAAAAGACAGACCTGCGCTCCTCTATATACTGTTCCCTGTATTTAGCATATGTAATAACTCTTAGTAAATCTAAGTGAAAATAAGTGAGAATTTTGTCCCACAAATTGGCCAATCCGTGTGTAAGCTTACCACCACGCCAAGGTATCTCACGTTGTGGTAAGTCCTACTCTAATACACCTATAGAGGCCCTATCTGAATTAAAAACAGACATTCTCTGAGGAAAGATGTTATAATAAACGCGTCAGTGGGGACCCTTTAGATATCATTTTGATGTTTTTATTTCTTGTGGGTCCCAGTGTAATGCAATTAAAAACAACAGACATACAACAAGAGAAAAAAAACACCTTCTACACCTATTTTGTTTTTTTTGTCTTGTTGTATGTCTCTTGTTTTTAATTGCATTACACTGGGACCCACAAGAAATAAAAACATCAAAATGATATCTAAAGGGTCCCCACTGACGCGTTTATTATAACATCTTTCCTCAGAGAATGTCTATTTTTAATTCAGATAGGGTCTTTGTAGGTGTATTAGAGTAGGAGTAGGACTTACCGCAAAGTGAGATACTTTGGCGTGGTGGTAACCTTACACATGGATTGGCCAATTTGTGGACAACATTTTCACTTATTTTCACTTAGATTTACTAAGAGTTATTACATATGCTAAATACAGGGCACATATGTTCACAGTATATAGAGGAGCGCAGGATTGTCTTTTTTGTATGTGTTTTATACCAACAAAACCTGGAATGACGCCAGCTGTCCGCCACTCATAGAGGCTCCGGGTTTCTAAAAAATCATCCTGTTTGTGCAGGTGGAAGCGGAAACGCTGCAGCGTATGTTTGATAAGTACGTGGAGAAGACACTGGAGTTCAGGCGATATAATTGCAATGAGCTGGTACCCCAGGAAGACTCCTGCGGGGTTATATCTCTCTGCAAGCTGTACGAGGCGCTTGCGACACCTGACAATGGGGTGAGTAGAACAGAAAGCTTTTAACATAGTAACTAGATTGTAAGCTCCTTGGGTCAGGGTCCCTTTCTCAGTGTATGATTCCCTTTGCTGCACTGTTCTGCACAAATAATGCATTGATCGCGCTTTAGCCTTTTGCTCTTAAAGTGGAACTATCACCCCTATACAAGTTTACATCATTGTCATCATATATAGCAACTAGTTGAAGAGCCCGTTACACGGGCCACAGTGTCACTGCCACCCGGCTGCGGGCCAGTCACGCGCAGTAGAGACTACCTGCGCCACGACTGATACAGAGCTGGACGCTCCTTCGGAGTGCCAAGCTCTGTATCAGCCGCGGCGCAGGCAGTCTCTACTGCACATGACTGCAGCACGCACAGCGGTGTCTACTGCGCATGTAGCTGCGTTACACACAATTTAGCAAATTATTATATAGGATAATAATAAGCTTTATTTTTTTTTTTTTTTTTTTTTTTTGTTAAAAAAAGCATGTTGTGGTTAAATTTACATTATTTAAAATGAGCCGTGGCCTTACTTCCAGACAGTCTGCAGTTATAGGTCTGTACTGCAGTCTGTCCATCTTCTGTTCCTCCCCAAGTATTGTCCATTCTAACCTCCTCCGATGATGGAGGATTCCCCATGTAAGCTGGTTGGAACGGACAATACCTGGGGAGGAACAGAAGAAGACTGACAGGCTGCGGTGCAGAGCGGTAACCTCAGTCTGTCCATCTTCTGTTCCTCCCCAAGTATTGTCCATTCTAACCTCCTCCAATGATGGAGGATTTCCCCATGTAAGCTGGTTGGAACGGACAATACCTGGGGAGGAACAGAAGAACACTGACAGGCTGCGGTGCAGAGCGGTAACCTCAGTCTGTCCATCTTCTGTTCCTCCCCAAGTATTGTCCATTCTAACCTCCTCTGATGATGGAGGATTTCCCCATGTAAGCTGGTTGGAACGGACAATACCTGGGGAGGAACAGAAGAACACTGACAGGCTGCGGTGCAGAGCGGTAACCTCAGTCTGTCCATCTTCTGTTCCTCCCCAAGTATTGTCCATTCTAACCTCCTCTGATGATGGAGGATTTCCCCATGTAAGCTGGTTGGAACGGACAATACCTGGGGAGGAACAGAAGAACACTGACAGGCTGCGGTGCAGAGCGGTGACCTCAGTCTGTCCATCTTCTGTTCCTCCCCAGGTATTGTCCATTCTAACCTCCTCTGATGATGGAGGATTTCCCCATGTTAGCTGGTTGGAACAGACAATACCTGGGGAGGAACAAAAGAAGACTGACAGGCTGTGGGGCAGAGCGGTAACCTCAGTCTGTCCATCTTCTGTCCCTCCCCAAGTATTGTCCATTCTAACCTCCTCTGATGATGGAGGATTTCCCCATGTAAGCTGGTTGGAACGGACAATACCTGGGGAGGAACAGAAGAACACTGACAGGCTGCGGTGCAGAGCGGTGACCTCAGTCTGTCCATCTTCTGTTCCTCCCCAGGTATTGTCCATTCTAACCTCCTCTGATGATGGAGGATTTCCCCATGTTAGCTGGTTGGAACAGACAATACCTGGGGAGGAACAAAAGAAGACTGACAGGCTGTGGGGCAGAGCGGTAACCTCAGTCTGTCCATCTTCTGTCCCTCCCCAAGTATTGTCCATTCTAACTTCCTCTGATGATGGAGGATTTCCCCATGTTAGCTGGTTGGAACAGACAATACCTGGGGAGGAACAGAAGACTGACAGGCTGTGGGGCAGAGCGGTAACCTCAGTCTGTCCATCTTCTGTCCCTCCCCAAGTATTGTCCATTCTAACCTCCTCTGATGATGGAGGATTTCCCCATGTAAGCTGGTTGGAACGGACAATACCTGGGGAGGAACAGAAGAAGACTGACAGGCTGCGGTGCAGAGCGGTAACCTCAGTCTGTCCATCTTCTGTTCCTCCCCAAGTATTGTCCATTCTAACCTCCTCTGATGATGGAGGATTCCCCCATGTAAGCTGGTTGGAACGGACAATACCTGGGGAGGAACAGAAGAACACTGACAGGCTGTGGTGCAGAGCGGTAACCTCAGTCTGTCCATCTTCTGTTCCTCCCCACGTATTGTCCATTCTAACCTCCTCTGATGATGGAGGATTCCCCCATGTAAGCTGGTTGGAACGGACAATACCTGGGGAGGAACAGAAGAACACTGACAGGCTGCGTTGCAGAGCGGTAACCTCAGTCTGTCCATCTTCTGTTCCTCCCCAAGTATTGTCCATTCTAACCTCCTCTGATGATGGAGGATTTCCCCATGTTAGCTGGTTGGAACAGACAATACCTGGGGAGGAACAAAAGAAGACTGACAGGCTGTGGGGCAGAGCGGTAACCTCAGTCTGTCCATCTTCTGTTCCTCCCCAAGTATTGTCCATTCTAACCTCCTCTGATGATGGAGGATTTCCCCATGTAAGGTGGTTGGAACAGACAATACCTGGGGAGGAACAGAAGAAGACTGACAGGCTGTGGGGCAGAGCGGTAACCTCAGTCTGCCCATCTTCTGTTCCTCCCCAGGTATTGTCCATTCTAACCTCCTCTGATGATGGAGGATTTCCCCATGTAAGGTGGTTGGAACAGACAATACTTGGGGAGGAACAGAAGACTGACAGGCTGCGGTGCAGAGCGGTAACCTCAGTCTGCCCATCTTCTGTTCCTCCCCAGGTATTGTCCATTCTAACCTCCTCTGATGATGGAGGATTTCCCCATGTAAGCTGGTTGGAACGGACAATACCTGGGGAGGAACAGAAGAACACTGACAGGCTGCGGTGCAGAGCGGTGACCTCAGTCTGTCCATCTTCTGTCCCTCCCCAAGTATTGTCCATTCTAACCTCCTCTGATGATGGAGGATTTCCCCATGTAAGCTGGATGGAACAGACAATACCTGGGGAGGAACAGAAGACTGACAGGCTGCGGTGCAGAGCGGTGACCTCAGTCTGTCCATCTTCTGTCCCTCCCCAAGTATTGTCCATTCTAACCTCCTCTGATGATGGAGGATTTCCCCATGTAAGCTGGTTGGAACAGACAATACCTGGGGAGGAACAGAAGAACACTGACAGGCTGCGGTGCAGAGCGGTAACCTCAGTCTGTCCATCTTCTGTTCCTCCCCAAGTATTGTCCATTCTAACCTCCTCTGATGATGGAGGATTTCCCCATGTAAGGTGGTTGGAACAGACAATACTTGGGGAGGAACAGAAGACTGACAGGCTGCGGTGCAGAGCGGTAACCTCAGTCTGCCCATCTTCTGTTCCTCCCCAGGTATTGTCCATTCTAACCTCCTCTGATGATGGAGGATTTCCCTATGTAAGCTGGTTGGAACGGACAATACCTGGGGAGGAACAGAAGAACACTGACAGGCTGCGGTGCAGAGCGGTGACCTCAGTCTGTCCATCTTCTGTCCCTCCCCAAGTATTGTCCATTCTAACCTCCTCTGATGATGGAGGATTTCCCCATGTAAGCTGGATGGAACAGACAATACCTGGGGAGGAACAGAAGACTGACAGGCTGCGGTGCAGAGCGGTGACCTCAGTCTGTCCATCTTCTGTCCCTCCCCAAGTATTGTCCATTCTAACCTCCTCTGATGATGGAGGATTTCCCCATGTAAGCTGGTTGGAACAGACAATACCTGGGGAGGAACAGAAGAACACTGACAGGCTGCGGTGCAGAGCGGTAACCTCAATCTCTCTGGAAGTAAAGCACAGGCTCGTTTTTAGTAATGTAAATTTCACCACAGCATGCTTTAAAAAAAAAAAAAAAAAAAAAAAAAAAGCTTATCAAATTGTGAGGATGACAATGAGGTAAAGTTGTATAGGGGTGATAGTTCTGCTAAAGCCAGTTCTGTATTTCTGTATTGTACTTTTACAGCTTCTGTAAAGTGGTGTGTACGTGTAGAGCTTTATATAAATAAAGATACATAAATACAAACATAGTAACATTGTTTATGAGGGTGCAAAAAGCCTTGCGTCCATCAAGCCCAGCCCATGTCATGTGTAAAGGCATAAAAAGATAATATGAGAAAGTTGTTCCAAATTTAAAATTGTTATGATTCAAAAGCAACAGTAATAAGAATAGCATTAATAATAACAGTAATACAGGATTACATGCAAGTAAATGTCACAGCGCTTACAAGAAATTTTGTAGGGGCGCTCCCTGTTGACTAACAAAAAGTCCCTTTTTATATTAGGGAGTCCACCCTGGTGTATTGTCCAATCAGTAGTCTTCTCTCATAGGCTTCTTATCTTAACCCCTTAAGGACCAGTGGTACTGGGGCTGTGTGATCCTTTAAGGACCAGATAGGAAACTTTGACGTGCCGTCCCACGTGACTGATCACGTGTGCCGGCACGCCGAACGGGGGACTGAAAGAGATCGCTCTGGTCTTGGAGCGATCAACTTCAGTCCCCGGTATTACTCACCCCGCTCCTGCAGGAGCTTGGTCAGTAAAATTACGTGATGTACCAGGACCGTCACTGGTCCGTCACTTAAGTGCCGGACCAGCGTGATGGTCCGAGTACGTCAATGGTCCTTAAGGGGTTAAAAAACAGATGAATGTCTTCTCTGCAGAATTTTCATGTCAGTGGAAAAGTTTCTTTTGTGTATTAAGCAGAAATTGTCCACAAACAACATGACATGGCAGGTCTGTCATTTACAATGCTCTAAGCATTATTCAAGCATTAACTTTATATAAAGAGCACACAGACAATGTATATTATGTTTAATTTGATTAAACAGGTACCAGAAGAGATAGTGCTTAATTAGTTGAATGTAACCACATATCTAAATGGGTTGAGATGTGATTAAACTCTGACTATTAGCTATCTTGGATCCTATGGAGCAAAAACATTCATATATAATCAAACAGGCACTGCTTAAAGGAGCAGTGCACCTTATGGAAACATATAGGATATTGACATTTTCCTTAACACATATCACCCCTGTTTATCCAGAGGAAAGCAAAAAAAACCCATTAAACCCCTTTCCAATGAAGTCCCAAGTTGTTAAAAAAAATTCCTTTCTGATTTGAAATGGTAGATATTTCCCTGGAGCAACATCCTATCTGCTTTGAAGCCAGCTGTCATAATTCTCAATATTGTTCTGTGCTAGATAGGTATTGTTACTTT
Source organism: Rhinophrynus dorsalis (assembly GCA_037306005.1). Lineage (NCBI taxonomy): Eukaryota > Metazoa > Chordata > Amphibia > Anura > Rhinophrynidae > Rhinophrynus > Rhinophrynus dorsalis. The sequence goes on along the minus strand of CM074721.1, from coordinate 537,972,596 downwards.
TTTTAATGCAGTTACAGTATCTCCAAGCACAGCATCCCGAAGCAGAGAATTACATAACTTTACTGCCTTTACTGTAAAAAATCCCTGTCTTTGTTATAGTCAAAAACACCTTTCCTCTAGTTTGATTGGTTTAAGCTCTGCTAACCATAACGGGAGTTCCCATCTCATTTTTCCAATGTCTTCCATGACAGGTCAATCCAGCAGACACAGACAATTACACCCGGATGACGGAGCTGTGGTTCATGTTTTGTCTGGTCTGGTCAGTCTGTGCGTCCGTGGACGAGGAAGGAAGGAGGAAAATCGACAACTACTTGAGAGAAATTGAGGGAAGTTTTCCTAGCAAGGTGAGAGATACAAGGACTGTTAAAAGGCAGGACAGTGTGACGGTCAGAAGAAGAGAAGCACTTCTTTATTTGTACCAGCTCCTGAATCATCTTAAAGGAGCAGTAAACGGTTTTAATGAAAAAATATATATTGTAGGGATTTTCCTACTGAGTAAAATAAGGGTACTCCCACTGCCAAGAGATGTATATTTCTAGAGTTATTACAGTTTAAACCCATATTTTTTTACATTAACAGTGCCCTCTAGTGGTCAAATTCTAATTAGATTTCCTGTTAGATTCTAATGGAGAGGAAAGTCAGAAAAGTCAGTGACATACAGTTCTCCATAGAATGTGATAGATACTGCCAGTCACTTCCTGTCAGTTAGAACTATCAGGAAGTAAACACAGTAAATTCACTTCCTGTCAGTTAGAACTATCAGGAAGTAGACACAGTAAATTCACTTCCTGTCAGTTATAACTATCAGGAAGTAAACACAGTAAATTCACTTCCTGATTATTTAAACTATTATAAATTTTGAATAAAACATCTGACAGCGATGGGAGTGACCTTGTTTTATTCAGCAGGAAATGCTCTATAAAATATGTGTTTTCATAAAAAAAGTTTACTGCTCCTTTAATTGTCTTGTTATTTTAACTGTGTAAATAAATGCAGCTACAACATACATATATTATTACATAAGAAGAAGATGCAAAACATTAGGAGGTCAAGATGCCTGGTTCTTGCTAAATAAACAAATTACCCTTAGCCAATAAAAACCATTTGGCTTCTAGCTCTCTCTAGCTGGGTAACATGAAGGCGTCCAGCTGCAGTCAGACTTCATCTCTCATCATTCCCCGCTAGCTGAATTAGAGGAGTTGTAGTCTGGAAACAGCTGGAGGGCCTTGCATTAGCCACCATGGGTTAACCCTTTGAGCGCCAGAGAATTATCCAGCGCATTGCGATGCAATGTGTTGGATACCTCTCTGGCACTCAAAGGGTTAAATATTGTCCAGTAAAGGGTATGTAAACTGTTAAAGGGATAGTAATGTTTCACAAAAACAGCATCTTCAATTAATCTTCATAGTATTGGGCCATGGAGAGTGTTATTTCAGTACTGTCAGAGTTGTAGTACAAGAGTAATTGAATGATAAAGTTTCCCCTCCCACCCTTTTACCTAGTGTAAGACACCTCCCCTCAGATGTGGAATCTGGTCTCTTGACCGGACAGATCACACCAAGGGACAATCGTCTTACTGTGATCATAAGGAAAACCCTGCCCCTCTTGACAGGTTTTTCCCTTATTCTCACTAAAGACTGTCCCTCTCTGCGATCCATCCAGACAGTCTTGATGCTCTGAGGTGAGCAGTGTTACATCAGTAAAAGGGGCAGGAGGAGGATACTTTATCATTCAATTACTCTTGAACTACAACTTTGACAGAATTAAAATAACACTCTTCACGACCCAAATACTATGATGATTAATTAGAGCTGCTTTTATTGTGAAACATTACAATCCCTTTAAACAACCCATGCACCAGAAAACAGGATCTAGTGTCGGCTGCAGAACTGTGTTGGGAGATAATGATGAGACGCTGGCACTATTATGGAGGCCTGGCAGGGCTTAAATAGTGACATTTGTACGAAGGTGCTATATTATATGATGTAAAGGTGTGAAAATCTATAGCCAGTGCAGAGACTGATGAAGGCCTCGTTTCCTCTCCATAGGACACTGTGTATGAATATTACGTGGATCCTAAGACCAAGAACTGGGCCTCCTTCGAAGACAAACTGCCCAAGGGTTGGCGAATACCCCCCAAGTAAGTGACCCTCATATGACTGTACGAGGTGGGATGGTCAACCGTCCTGCACTGCCCCTGGATTAGTACTGTGACCCTGACTCTATTTTATTGGCGTCTGTGCTCCTGACACCTCTCTGTCAGTGCCACTCTAAGGAAGAGGGTATGACTGTGCTCCCTCTCTTTCTTCTCATACTATTCCTATACCTTTCCCTCAGTGACAGTCTGTGTACAAGGGCATGCATCTTCCTTCCTTTAGTGCTCCCCTATGTAGATATGACTGCTCACCCTTACACACCCCTTTCAGTGCCAGTCTCTGTAAGGGACCATGACTTTCTTTCTTAACACTAACTTGGATGTGATTGTGCACCCTGTTCTCTCTCTTTGAGTGCCAATCTGTAAAAGAGGGAATGATACCCCTATATGTCCCGCTTTTCTCCTGTGTGATAAGGTATGACTTCTACCCTGCCCTCCACTTTCTATGGCTCTTTGTTAATGAGAAAGACAGGTACAACAGAAATCACAGACAGGCACTGATGTAGAGAGAAATGTGACCTTGTGGCACCTTCATACCATAGTACTTAGGTGGGATACTCTTCTGTTTGACTTTGTTCACGATCTCTCTTAGTACCAGTATGTGTGAGATGGTATGGCTACCATATTCTTCTTGTCAGTACAGGTCTGCGTGGGTTGGAGTGATACCCACCTGTCTTGTCTTCTCTCTCTTAGTGCCAGTTTGTGGGGGATGTTGTAAGCTACCTTTCTCACTTGGTGACAATCTGTATTGGATTTTGTGCCTACACACTTGTTTCTTCTCTCTCTCAGTGCCGGTCTGTGTGGGTTGAAGTGATATCCACCTGACTCTTTTCTGTCCTAATGCCAGTCTGTGTGAGATGGTGGGACTACCCACTGCCTCTTCTGTCTCTGAGTGTCAATCTGTATGGCATGGTGTGCCTACCCACTGACTCTTTTCTCTCTGTGCCAGTTTGTGTGACATGGTATGACTTTCTTCCTGGCATTTCTCTTTCTCACAGTGCCAGTCTCTGTGCCCATGTATAACTATAACTTTTGAGTAATTTTTCTGTGCTCACTTTCTTGCATGAATATCTCAGTTCCTTTGACTTCTGGGTTCTTAACTCCAGTCTCTTTTGATGGTATGACAGTTCTCCTATCTACTCCTTTCAATGGCACACCCTTTAGCAAGAGAGCAACAAGACACCCCCAACTCTTTCCTTTAATGCCCACATATATGGGAAATGTTTTATTATTCTTTTTTTTTTTTCTTCATAGTGCCCCATTCTATAAGATTATGGTGCCAACGGTGGACACTGTCAGGTACCAATTCATCGTTAATGCTCTAGTATCCCACCAAAGCCCGGTCCTCCTTGTGGGCCCAGTTGGTACAGGAAAGACATCCATCGCTCAGAGTGTCCTTCAGTCCCAAGATTCCAACAAGTACACTGTGCTGACTGTCAACATGTCCGCTCAGGTACCAGCTCCAGGCAGCGCCAGCATTTCAACAGACAGAGGGAGGTATTCATCAGTGTAAAGCTGTTCAATCCTGGAGCAAACCAACTGCAACATAAGGGGCACATGAAAATTCCCATTGATTTAAATGAATGTTTCGACCCCGTGAATGTTTGAGATGTCTCAATTCATCTGAGACATCTCTGGCATTCAAGGAGGTTAAACTGCCCCATTTGAATCCATGGTAACTTCCTGACCTTTCAGACTTATGGTGCAAGTTGGTTTGGTCCAAGATTTACACCTCTTTAGTTTGATGAATACAGCACAAAACTTGTTAAAGTGAAACTTTCAACTTAATTAAAGTTTGCATATTTGAAAATTGCATTAAAAACTGTCTGTATGTCATATTCACACTTCTTTCATATGCTAATATATGCAGATCACGGCACAGCATGGCATTAATGATGTTTCCCTGTGCTAATTAAGATAATCCATGACATTTTATATGCTAATGAAGTCTTTTCAGTGACTTGTTATATGCTAATTAAGGAGTCAATGACATTTAAAATGCTAATGAAGATTTGTGCAGTACCAGGAGATTTTCCCTTTCACTTTGCCCAGAAATGAAAGTGTGAATATCTCCTGAACTGTATATCTGCTGGACTTTTGGCTAATGTGACATATAGGCAGTTTTTACTGCAGTTTTCAAATATGCCAACTTGAATTAACGTGAAAGTTCCACTTTAAAAATTAACTACACCCTAAAAGTATGGGGCTCATAGCTCGTTCATCAGAAGTATATACTTGGGTGGGTGGGTAGGTGTCCTTCAAACAGCAATCAGATACTTATTTTAATTGGTTTTTGTTTGCATCTGTTTTAGTCCACTTTTAGTTTCATTCTGATCCAGTCAGGCCCATTGTTCAGAGGAGGTGTGATCTAGAGGCAAACGTGAATAGAGATTACTATATACAGGAAACTGCATATAGAATTCAGAAAATACAGACAGCTATAACTTACCACAGTAAGAAAGATGCCTTTTGTGCCTAGGTAAATCAGTGTGTTATACATATAATAAGAATGTGACTGATGTCAGTTTCACTCTTTAAGTTGCAGCCCTTCAATAACTTATAGAAGTATTATTCTCTCCTGGCCTTCCCCTTTCCCCGATGTCAGTAAAAGTGCTCATTCAGTGACTTTACTGATCGAGCTAGGGTTGCCAATAGCAACCGTACTGTTCTAACAGACCAAGATACAAATTCCCTCTCTCTAATTTTTTTACTGTGTCCTGAACACTAGCTGTATTGAATTAGTACAGTGACTCACAGAGTAGGAATTGCAATCTTGTTTGCTCACTTGTTATTCAGTCAACCTCATTATTTCCTTAAAGGGATAGTAATACTTAAAATGTAAAAAAAAATATGTTGTAGGGTTTATCCCCCTGAGTGAAACAAGAGTACTCCCACTGCTGAAAGGTGTTTCATTCAAAAGTTATTAATTTTCAAAGTCAAATTTTTTAGGTGTAATATCACAGGGGCCTGAAATTGTACAGTGGCGCAGTTGCTACACCATCCTATGGACAGCTCTGGTCCCGGGACCATAAATCTCCATAGGAAGGTGTAGCAACAGCGCCACTGTACACTTTCAGGCCACTGTGATATTGCACCTAAAAAATTCAACTTTGAAAATTAATAACTTTTGAATGAAACACCTTTCAGCAGTGGGAGTACTCTTGTTTTACTCAGGGGGATAAACCCTACAACATATTTTTTTTTACATTTTAAGTATTACTATCCCTTTAAGTGCTGAAGGACTGACGTCAGGGAATGGCAAGAAAGAGGGGGGTATTAAACTGTAATAATTTCAGAAAGACCGCATTTTAATGTGTCTGACTGACATCAGTCACAAAACACAAGCCAAATGATGTGAGAGGCTCTGAGCACGAACAGAAGCAAATTTGCCTGTTCTACAGCAAGTCACAGCTCAATAGCATCACATTTAGCTCCCTAGTCCATTACAGAGGAGAAAAAATGATGGGCAAGTCCCCTCTGCACGGGAAATACCGGCTAACCCAAGAAGTACATTTTGGCCTTGTTTGGGCCTTGTCAGTGAGGTGCTACTGGTTTCACTAGGCACGGAGAGCAAGGGATCCATGTTTTGATTCTCCTTTACCCTTAGGTAGAGAAGCAATGTTGCCTGCTCTACGGCTAGTCACCACTCAAGGGCATCACATTTTAGACCTCAAGTGCCATTACAGAGATAAAATTTCCACATACATATTAAACTAATCCTGCCCTAATGGGTGGTCCAGTTCCAAAATGATGGGCAAGTCCCTTCATAATTTTAAATGTTGAACAACAGTAAGTAATGTTATTTTCCAGAATACTATCCCTTTAAAGGAGAATGTCATTAGAAAACAAATGTTGTATTGCACTCTAATACAACACTCTACAATATCACTAATCAGCCTAGTCAGGTTATTTTATCTGTTTTGTTATTAATCCCTGTCTTTTTATTTAGTTTTGTTTGTAAAATGTTCTCCCCTATCCTCTGGACTGTTGCAAAGCCTAGTGTGGGAGGTGTCATTTCCTAGTAAACTACACAGTGCTCCCCCCAAATAAGGGCCTAATGCACTGATAAAAATACACCTACAGTCCCACCCTTACTTGAACAGCCGTTATGTATTACAGCAGCTACACAGCGCTGCTTAGATCATGCCTAGATAGCGGGGGAAGGGGGGAGTAGTATTTTAAACAGATCAGACTCTTACGCAAAACACCGAAAACAAAATACAACACTAGAATAGTTATTTTGCATTGTTTATTAAAATAAATAAAACGTGTTCCTTGATGAACTGAAGCATCAGCTTTATCCCTTTGCCCTCATTTTCCCTTCCCAGACAACATCTAACAATGTGCAGAACATCATTGAGAGTCGCGTGGAGAAGAGAACAAAGGGAGTGTATGTGCCCACTGGGGGTAAGCATCTAATCACCTTCCTAGATGACCTCAATATGCCAGCCAAAGACACTTTTGGTTCCCAGCCGCCTCTTGAGCTGCTCCGGCTCTGGATTGATTATGGATTCTGGTACGACCGTCAGAACCAGACCATCAAATATGTCAAGGTCAGTCCCTTCATGTTTATCTGAGCTGCACAATCCGATCTGCTTCGGTGCCCCAACCGCTCTCCTTTAGTCGCACCTTTTTCCGAATAATTGCCTACAATCCACAAATCTCTCTAGTGCTCAACACTCCTCTTCTGGTCTTCGCTGGTACTCCACCTGTCTTTCCAAGCCTCATCACTGCTCATTCCTTTCTCCTTAATTCCATGGCTATCTACAATTCACACTTCCCTGTCCTCCTCACTGGAACGTCACACCTTCCTGTTATCCTCACTGGACCTTCACACTTCCATGTCCTCCTCACTGTAACGTCACACCTTCCTGTTATCCTCACTGGACCGTCACACTTCCCTGTCCTCCTCACTGGAATGTCACACCTTCCTGTTATCCTCACTGGACCTTCACACTTCCCTGTCCTCCTCACTGGAACGTCACACCGTCCTGTTATCCTCACTGGACCTTCACACTTCCCTGTCCTCCTCACTGGAACGTCACACCTTCCTGTTATCCTCACTGGACCTTCACACTTCCCTGTCCTCCTCACAGGAACATCACACCTTCCTGTTATCCTCACTGGACCTTCACACTTCCCTGTCCTCCTCCCAGGAACATCACACCTTCCTGTTATCCTCACTGGACCTTCACACTTCCCTGTCCTCCTCACTGGAATGTCACACCTTCCTGTTATCCTCACTGGACCTTCACACTTCCCTGTCCTCCTCACAGGAACATCAAATCTTGCTATCATCCTCACTGGAACGTCACACTTCCATATCATACTCACTGGAACTTCACATTTTGCTATCATCCTCACTGGAACGTCACACTTCCATATCATACTCACTGGAACTTCACATTTTGCTATCATCCTCACTGGAACTTCACACTTCCATATCATCCTTACTGGAACTTAATGGATTCCTGTCCTGCTCACTGGATCTTCACCCTTCCCTGTCCTCCTCACAGGAATATCACACCTTCCTGTTATCCTCACTGGACCTTCACACTTCCCTGTCCTCCTCACTGGAACTTCACAGGTCCCTGTCCTCCCTACTGGAACGCCACACATCCCTATCATCCTCACTGGAGCACTACACATCCCAATCATCCTCACTGGAATTTCACATCTCACTATCATCATCACTGGATCTTCACACTTCTCTGTCCTCCTCACTGAAACTCCAACTTCCCTGTCCTCCTCACTGGAACTTCACACCTCCCTCCTTACTGAAACTTCATGTCTCCCTATCCTCCCTGCTGCCCCACACGTCCATGTTAATTTCCCCATGCCTCTCCATACACCCCTGTTCTTATCTTCATTGCTACTCTACACATCTGTTATTTTTCTCCCTGCTGCATATGTTCCTGATCTTCTGCTCCCTGCTGCCACATACTTCCCTGCTGCTCCATATATCCCTGTTCTTCTTCTCCTCTATTCCTCCACACGTCTCTGTTATTACATAGTAGAATAGTATCACAGTAGATGAGGTTTCAAAAAAGTTCAGCCTTTGTCATATCACCCTTCTTTTAGCTGATCCAGAGGAAGGCAACACACCCATTATGCCCCAGGTGGGTAAAAAATTCCTTTCTGTCTCCAAAAGGCAGGTGGATACCTCCTTAGTTCAACATCCTATCTGCATTATAACCAAATGGCATAATAGTCCATAGTATTCTGTGTAAGAAAGGTATCCAGCTGAAGTATTGCTTCAGCTCCACATTCTTATTTGCATCCAGGAGCACCATATTACTTAATTCCTCCCTCCACTGCTCCTTCATTCCATCCTTACACACACTCTGCCTCCTCCCTCGCTTACTCCATCCTCCCTTTCTATGTCTCCAGGACATGTTCATCATGGCAGGGATGGGTCCACCTGGTGGGGGTCGAACAGCTATCTCTAGTCGTCTCCAGAGCAGATTCAACCTAATCAACATGACCTTCCCCTCGGTAAGTCACGAACCACATGCTGAGGGATCTTCTTCCTTGTAAATCAGTTGCTTGTAATTTCACCGGTGCAATGCAGTGGAGACCTCGCTACATTTCAAAGGATTCAAAGCCCCATCTACAATGATACAAATGTTTTTTGTCCCCTATGATGCAGTTGGTTTGCCCCAGAATTGTTCCTTTTCTTCTTAGTACATCAGGCAATCAGGGCGCTCATCCAGTTATTGAATTACTCCGTACTGTATATTAGTAGGATCTTTTCCATTGTGATAAACCAATTAAGAGCTGTGTATCATCACTCAATATCATCCTCAGGGTAATCAGCCAGTCAAGAACGATGTACTATATCTGTAGTTCATAGCCAGACCCATGGTATCCAGTCATTTAGTGGTTTACCATAAATCTCTTGTCTGTGGTAATCAGTCATTCCAGAGGTATATATTATCGGGGAGATAGGGTGATATGGACACTCTCCGCTTAAAACAACTTTCGTGAGAGCTTTCAAAATCACCTAGATGTTGTGTTAGCCATTTTTTTTATGTAGAAAACTAGTTTATTGAGTTATTTAGATGTATAGATGACTCTAATTAAGGCATGCCATTCAGGCATATACTGTTTTAGTGCCCTATATTCCTATTTCCTGACACTTAACACTTTCATTCCTAGAGGAGGTGGGCAGTGCATTGCTGAGCTTTGCCAGTTAATGGGGTGGGGGTAATGTTGGAATAAGACAGGAAGTCAGTGCTAGGGGAGGTGAGCAATGCATTGCTGAGCAGTGTCAGTGAGTGGGGAGGTAATGTAGGGATAAGACAGGAAGTCAGTGCTAGGGGAGGTGGGTAATGCAATGCTGAGCAGTGTTAGTGAGTGGGGAAGTAATTTAAGACAGGATGTCCGTGCTAGGGGAGGTGGGTAATGCATTGCTGAGCAGTGTTAGTGAGTGGGGAGGTAATGTAGGGATAAGACAGGAAGTCAGTGCTAGGGGAGGTGGGTAATGCATTGCTGAGCAGTGTTAGTGAGTGGGGAGGTAATGTAGGGATAAGACAGGAAGTCAGTGCTAGGGGAGGTGAGCAATGCATTGCTGAGCAGTGTCAGTGAGTGGGGAGGTAATGTAGGGATAAGACAGGAAGTCAGTGCTAGGGGAGGTGGGTAATGCAATGCTGAGCAGTGTTAGTGAGTGGGGGAGGTAATGTAGGGATAAGACAGGAAGTCAGTGCTAGGGGAGGTGGGTAATGCAATGCTGAGCAGTGTTAGTGAGTGGGGAAGTAATTTAAGACAGGAAGTCAGTGATAGGGGAGGTGGGTAATGCATTGCTGAGCAGTGTTAGTGAGTGGGGAGGTAATGTAGGGATAAGACAGGAAGTCAGTGCTAGGGGAGGTGAGCAATGCATTGCTGAGCAGTGTCAGTGAGTGGGGAGGTAATGTAGGGATAAGACAGGAAGTCAGTGCTAGGGGAGGTGGGTAATGCATTGCTGTGCAGTGTCAGTGAGTGGGGAGGTAATGTAGGGATAAGACAGGAAGTCAGTGCTAGGGGAGGTGAGCAATGCATTGCTGAGCAGTGTCAGTGAGTGGGGAGGTAATGTAGGGATAAGACAGGAAGTCAGTGCTAGGGGAGGTGGGTAATGCAATGCTGAGCAGTGTTAGTGAGTGGGGAAGTAATTTAAGACAGGATGTCCGTGCTAGGGGAGGTGGGTAATGCATTGCTGAGCAGTGTTAGTGAGTGGGGGAGGTAATATAGGGATAAGACAGGAAGTCAGTGCTAGGGGAGGTGGACAATGCATTGCTGAGCAGTGTCAGTGAGTGGGGGAGGTAATGTAGGGATAAGACAGTAAGTCAGTGCTAGGGGAGGTGGGCAGTGCATTGCTGAGCAGTGTCAGTGAGTGGGGAGGTAATGTAGGGATAAGACAGGAAGTCAGTGCTAGGGGAGGTGGGTAATGCAATGCTGAGCAGTGTTAGTGAGTGGGGAAGTAATTTAAGACAGGATATCCGTGCTAGGGGAGGTGGGTAATGCATTGCTGAGCAGTGTTAGTGAGTGGGGAGGTAATGTAGGGATAAGACAGGAAGTCAGTGCTAGGGGAGGTGGGTAATGCATTGCTGAGCAGTGTTAGTGAGTGGGGAGGTAATGTAGGGATAAGACAGGAAGTCAGTGCTAGGGGAGGTGAGCAATGCATTGCTGAGCAGTGTCAGTGAGTGGGGAGGTAATGTAGGGATAAGACAGGAAGTCAGTGCTAGGGGAGGTGGGTAATGCAATGCTGAGCAGTGTTAGTGAGTGGGGGAGGTAATGTAGGGATAAGACAGGAAGTCAGTGCTAGGGGAGGTGGGTAATGCAATGCTGAGCAGTGTTAGTGAGTGGGGAAGTAATTTAAGACAGGAAGTCAGTGATAGGGGAGGTGGGTAATGCATTGCTGAGCAGTGTTAGTGAGTGGGGAGGTAATGTAGGGATAAGACAGGAAGTCAGTGCTAGGGGAGGTGAGCAATGCATTGCTGAGCAGTGTCAGTGAGTGGGGAGGTAATGTAGGGATAAGACAGGAAGTCAGTGCTAGGGGAGGTGGGTAATGCATTGCTGTGCAGTGTCAGTGAGTGGGGAGGTAATGTAGGGATAAGACAGGAAGTCAGTGCTAGGGGAGGTGGGTAATGCATTGCTGAGCAGTGTTAGTGAGTGGGGGAGGTAATGTAGGGATAAGACAGGAAGTCAGTGCTAGGGGAGGTGGGTAATGCAATGCTGAGCAGTGTTAGTGAGTGGGGAAGTAATTTAAGACAGGATGTCCGTGCTAGGGGAGGTGGGTAATGCATTGCTGAGCAGTGTCAGTGAGTGGGGGAGGTAATGTAGGGATAAGACAGGAAGTCAGTGCTAGGGGAGGTGGTAATGCATTGCTGAGCAGTGTCAGTGAGTGATGTAGGTAATGTAGGGATAAGACAGGAGGTCAATGCTAGGGGAGGTGGATAATGCATTGCTGAGCAGTGTCAGTGAGTGGGGAGGTAATGTAGGAATAAGACAGGAAGTCAGTACTAGGGGAGGTGGGTAGTGTATTGCTGAGCAGTGTCAGTGAGTGGGGGAGGTAATTAGGGATAAGACAGGAAGTCAGTGTGGGGGGAGGTGGGTAATGCATTGCTGAGCAGTGTCAGTGAGTGGAGGAGATAATGTAAGGATAAGACAGGAAGTCAGTGATGGGGAGGTGGGTAATGCATTGCTGAGCAGTGTCAGTGAGTGGGGAGGTAATGTAGGGATAGGACAGGAAGTCAGTGCTAGGGGAGGTGGGTAATGCATTGCTGAGCAGTGTCAGTGAGTGTGGAGGAGGTAATTTGGGATAAGACGGTAAGTCAGTGCTAGAGGAGGGGAATAATGCATTGCTGAGCAGTGTCAGTGAGTGGGGGAGGTAATTAGGAATAAGACGGTAAATCAGTGCTATAGGAGGTGGGTAATGCATTGCTGAGCAGTGTCAGTGAGTGGGGGAGGTGATTAGGGATAAGACAGTAAGTCAGTGCTAAGGGAGGTGGACAATGCATTGCTGAGCTGTGCCAGTTAATGGGGGTGGGGTAATGTAAGGCTAATACAGGAAACAACTTAATTGCATCCCTTAATTAGCATTATTGATAAATTTAAATAACATAAAAACTAGCTTTCTAAATATAAATTGTATAATACAACATATAGGTGATTTTGAAAGCTCTGTAAAAATCAGAGAAGTTGTTTTCATGTAATAGGTTCCTTGTAACCAGAGCATCCATCCACTTGGATTATTTTATCATTAAAGGGATAGTAATACTTCGTTTTATCTTTATTTTATTTTGTAGGCATTAAAAAAACATGAAGAACAAAATAAGTCTTTTGAGAGATATTCACAAGCAAAGTTTCCCCTCACTGACCAAAACGGTGAAGTCTGCCATCTAGCTGTCAGATTTGGAATCCGGTCCGCAGATCAACCGGTGGCTCTTCAGCAGAGCCGAGATCACAAGATATAAAAATAACTGTTTCATTGGAAGGTGTGCTTTCAAACCAGGCACACTTTGTATACTATTCGAATGAAGTAGTTCTTCTTATATCTCACAATCTCGGCTCTGCTGTAGAGCCACGGCCGGTCCGCGGACTGGATTCCAAATCTGACAGCTAAATGGCAGACTTTACTTTTTTGGTCAGTGAGGGGAAACTTTGCTTGTGAATATCTATCAAACCATAAAGGTCTGAGAGATAAGACTTATATCGTTCTTCATGTTTTTTTAATACCTACAAAATAAAATAAATATAAAACAAAGTATTACTATCCCTTTAAAGATCTTGTTGAATGTAATTTGTTTCTCTGAAGCTGTTTATGATCAGTAGAGATTGTGTCTTTTTCATGATACACCTGCGGTTCTCAGCTTCCCCCAGTTACTCCTAACATCCTCCCTCATCCTTCCTAGGAATCCCAGATCAAGCGCATCTTTGGGACAATGATGAGCCAGAAGTTACAAGACTTTGAAGAGGAAGTGAAACCTGTAGGGGAATTAATCCTGCAGGGAACAATCGAACTGTACAACGCAGTCACTCAGAGATTTCTCCCGACCCCAGCCAAGATCCATTACCTGTTTAACCTCAGAGACATCTCCAAGGTAAGAATTGCAAAGGAAGGGTCAGAAAGAACAGAAGGGGAAGAAACGTATTAGAGACGAGATTATGGGGGTTATTCACTAAGTTGTGATAAAGTTGTGATAAAGAGGTGATAAAGTGGAGATGACCTCCCCAGTGATATCACTTCACCAGTTCCTATGTTGTTCTATAGAATCTATGCACAAAGATCTCCAAAACTTAAGAAATGTTAGTGAATTGGCTCCATAGAATAACAACTGTCAACAGTTGTATCAGTGGGTTAAAGAGGATCTGTTGTTTCGAATTTAAGTTTGCATCATTGAAACCTTCATTCAGAACTGCCTAATCATTATGTTAGCTAGAAGTACAGCAGATGCAGAGATTAGGAGATATTGATAATTTTACTTCAGAAAAACCGAAAGTGATGATGTTGCAGTGGAACACAGTGTTTAATCAGCATGTTAAAAACTGCACAGCGTCATTAGTCTACATTACCATACAGTGCCACACTCAACGAGCTCACCATGCATAATTGAAAGTATCAGTATCTCACAAACTGTACATCTGCTGGTCTTTTGGCTAAGGTGATACATAGAACGTTTTTAATGACTTTTTCAAGTATGCAAACTCAGGTCAAGATGACTCTGAAATCCCAAATTGCACATTGATTTAAATGGAGTTGTGAAACACTTGAATGCCAACAAGGTCTCCAGTTCATTGCAAATAAATGCATTGGGGACCTCTATAGTATTTGAGGGTTTCAAATCCCCATTTAAATCAATATATGTTTTTATTTGGTCCCTACAATGCTGTTAGTTTCCCCAGAATTGATGTTTAAAGGGGAAATGTCATTAGGAAAGTAATGTTGTATTGAACTCTATTACTACACTGTACAATATCAGTAATCAGCCTTGTAAGGTTATATCTTCAGTTGTTACTAATTCCTATATTTATATTCAGATATATTTGTAACATTTTCTTCCCCTTCTTCCCCTCTGCACTGCTGATAAACCTAGCGTAGAAGGTGTTATTTTCGGTAAACTACACAATGTATGTGGGATTAAAGGGGAGCTAGTTTGCCTCTGTGTAATGTTCCTATAGTGATAACATGTAATCTGTCTGTGTTTTTGGTTTTATATAATGCAAGCTATGGAAAAATTTACCATTTTAAAAATGAGCCAGTGATGTCACTTCAGGACAGGCTTCAGGTACAGCTCTTTCCCGCAGCCCTGTAAATCTTTGTCTGTTCCTTCCCCAAGTATTGCCTCGTTCCAACCTCCAGCGATGACGTAGGATTTCTCCATGTAAGATGGAGCGGTCTCATTGGCAAGAGAGCGATCCAGCTTACATGGTGAAATCCTCCATCATTGGAGGAGGTTGTAACAAGGCAATACTTTGGGAGGGGAACAGAAGAAGACTGTCAGGCTGTGGTACAGAGCTGTACCCACAGCCTGGCCTGAAGTGACATCACTGGCTCATTTTTAAAATGGTACATTTAGCCATAGCTTGCACTATATAAAAACACACAGATTACATGTTATCGCTGTAGGAGCATTACACAGAGGCAAACTTTGTATAGAGGTGCTAGTTACCTTTTAAAATGCAGAGACAACCTGAAAGGTCGTGAACGACAGGGAAGGGATGTGATGAACAGAAGTTATATTTTACAGCAGCTGCACAGAGCTTCTTAGACAGTGGTTAGGTGTGTGGTGTGTGGTGTGTGGTGTGTGGTGTGTGGTGTGTGTGTGTGTGTGTGTGTGTGTGTGTGTGTGTGTGTGTGTGTGTGTGTGTGTGTGTGTGTGTGGTGGGACAACTAGTGATTTTCATAAGAACCCACGGATCATACACACTTATGCAAAAGCTAAAAAACCCTGAAAAAAATACCAACACTATTATAGTTATTTCAGCATGTTTATTCAAATAATTAAAACATGTTTTTGAAGAAACTTTCCCTTTAAAGCGGAACTATCATCAAAATTAAATTGCCCCCCAAATCCTTATTACCATAACGATAATCATATACATACTTTTATTATGCTGAGTAAGTCCGAAATTAGTGAGAAATACAACTTGTTCGACAGGCATCATCGGTAGGGATCTTGCTGTAGACGCTCTGTGTGCCTGTGTCGTCGGTCTCTTCCTGTACCTTAAGGTACAAAGGAACTCCATTCACCAATCCTGTAGGTAAAAGGGACAGACAGCGCAGACTCTCAGAATCCTTTTCTGCAAAATGTGTGTGCTGATGCCTGCCGAACGAGATGTATGTCTCACTAATGCCGGACTTATTCAGCTTAATAAAAGTATGTATATGCTTATTGCTATGTTAATAAGGATTTGGAGGGCACTTAATTTTGATGATAGTTCTGCTTTAATATATGATTAATGAAAGAAAAATCTCACAGTACAGACACATAATAGACACGTTCAAAAAAGTGACCTAAGAGCTGCTGTTTTTGTGAAACATTACTATCCCTTTAATCCCTTGGATTCTAGAGGGTTTTTACAAAATCCTTTACGTGTCCTACACGAAACTGTGCGCAGTAGGCCACAGTGTAATCCTTTTCCAGGAAACCAGGACACCAACATTGCACTAGGTGGGTGGACTCCATGATGCTCCAACCTTTTACATCATTGATACATTTGTAGACCTGCATTCTTTCCTCACTAAATCTATCTGGGGCAGTTTGACTGATTGTGAAAAAATGTTGAAGTGGCAAAAGCAGAATGGTGCTCAGTGCAGGTCCACAAATGCACCTGTGATGTAAAGGGGTGGAGCAATATGTACTCTTTCTTGAGTATCCTTTATTTTGTTGCCTTCAAAAAGTGTTGATAAAAAAGGAGAACTTGAGAGGATAGGGGGTGATACACTCATTATATGGTATGTAGTAGGTGAGCTTGGTTCATACCTTGTTACATGAAAGTCACTTGGGGTGGGGACTGGTACTATTTAGGAAGATGAAGGAAACAAAGGTGCAAGTTAAATTCTTACAATTGTGGGCACTCCTATGATATCCTAGGAGTGCCCACACTTGTAAGAATTTAACTTGCACCTTTGTTTCCTTCGTTTTTGGGTCCATCGGTGAAAGCCTTGAGCTATAGCTGTCGGATCGGTGTGGAGCGGCTGGAGGATTTAAAGAACTGGAGGAGTGTGCCCAGGTGGGAGTGGGCTTCATTGTCTCCCAAACGTTGATATAGTCTGCTCCGCACATAAGTGCTCAGCAGACCAACGCACATTGTGAGTACCCAAAAAAGGGTGGGAAACGTGGACATATATTTTTAAAGAAATACTACTCTATGAGGCGACCCTTTCTTTTCTTCTTTCCCTGTTTCCATATTTAGGAAGATGGACTTCATTCAGGTGGGTAGGGAGTGAGCTTGGTAGACACAGAGAGTAGATGGAATGTGGGAGCGGGAGGAGTTGGTGAAAAAGTTGGGGGGCCACTGGGAACTCACTGGACCTGAAAAGGAAGCTCAGTCTAGTAAATACCTGTGTCTTCCACACATATGTAGATAGTTCTCTGGTATGGAAGGGAATTGGAGATAAATAGTGGAATGACCAAGCCCCTTTGCTTTCTTCCCCCAGGTATTTCAGGGCATGCTCCGTGCACACCGGGATCTCCATGACACCAAGCAAAGTATAACCAGACTGTGGGTGCATGAGTGCTTCAGGTAACCAAGCAGTGATAATTCAGTAGTATAACAAAGTGTTGGGAAGGCTGAGTCTGTCAGGAGATTACTAGACTATCATCCCATGCATTCTGTCTGTAGACTACTAGACTATCATCACATGCATTCTGTCTGTAGACTACTAGACTATCATCACATGCATTCTGTCTGAAAAGTACTATACTATCATCATGTGCATTCTGTCTGTAGACTACTAGACTATCATATGCATTCTGTCTTTAGACTACTAGACTATCATATGTATTCTGTCTGTAAAGTACTATACTTTCATCACATGCATTCTGTAAGTAGAGTACTAGAATATCATCACATGCATTCTGTTTGTAGACTACTAGATTATCATCACATGTATTCTTTCTGGAAAGTACTTTACTATCATCACATGCATTCTGTCAGTACTGTACTAGACTATAATCACATGCATTCTGTCTGTAGACTACTAGACTACCATCACATGTATTCTGTCTGTAGACTACTAAACTATCATCAGATGCATTCTGTCTGTAGACTACTAGACTATAATCACATGCATTCTCTCTGTAGACTACTAGACTACCATCACATGTATTCTGTCTGTAGACTACTAAACTATCATCAGATGCATTCTGTCTGTAGACTACTAGACTATCATCACATGAATTCTGTCTGTAGACTACTAAACTATCATCAGATGCATTCTGTCTGTAGACTACTAAACTATCATCAGATGCATTCTGTCTGTAGACTACTAGACTATCATCACATGAATTCTGTCTGTAGACTACTAAACTATCATCACATGAATTCTGTCTGTAGACTACTAAACTATCATCAGATGCATTCTGTCTGTAGACTACTAGACTATCATCACATGAATTCTGTCTGTAGACTACTAAACTATCATCAGATGCATTCTGTCTGTAGACTACTAGACTATCATCACATGAATTCTGTCTGTAGGCTACTAGACTATGATCACATGAATTCTGTCTGTAGGCTACTAGACTATCATCAGATGCGTTCTGTCTGTAGACTACTAGACTATCATCACATGCATCATGTAAGTAGAGTAGTAGACTATCATCACATGCATTCTGTAAGTAGAGTACCAGACTATCATCACATGCATTCTGTCCGTAGACTACTAGACTATCATCACATGCATTCAGTAAGTAGAGTACTAGACTGTCATCACATACATTCCATCAGGAAAGTACTAGACTGTCATCACATGCATTCTGTAAGTAGAGTACTATATTACCATCCCATGCATTGTCTGTAGACTACTAGACTATCATCACATGCATTCTGGAAGTGGAGTACTAGACTATCATCACATGCATTCTGTCTATAGACTACTAGACTATCATCACATGCATTCTGGAAATAGAGTACTAGACTATCATGACATGCATTCTATAAGTAGAGTATTATACTATTATCAAATGCATTCTGTAAGTAGAGTACTATACTATCATCACATGCATTGTCTGTAGACTACTAGACTATCATCACATGGATTCTGGAAGTAGAGTACTAGACTATCATCAAATGCATTCTGGAAATAGAGTACTAGACTATCATGACATGCATTCTGTAAGTAGAGTACTTGTTATCACATATGTTATGTCTGTAGACTACTAGACTATCATCAAATGCATTCTGTAAGTAGAGTGCTAGACTATCATCAGACGCATTCTGTCTGTAGACTACTAGACTATCATCAGATGCATTCTGTCAGCAGAGTACTAGACGGTCCTCACATGCATTCTGTAAGTAGAGTACTAGACTATCATCACATACATTCTGTAAGCAGAGTACTAGACTGTCATCACATGCATTCTGTAAGTACAATACTAAACTATCATCATATATATTATATCTATAGATTATCAGAGTATCATCAAATGCATTCTGTCTATGCAGTACTAGACTATAATCACATGCATTCTGTCAGTACTGTACTAGACTATAATCACATGCATTCTGTCTGTAGACTACTAGACTACCATCACATGTATTCTGTCTGTAGACTACTAAACTATCATCAGATGCATTCTGTCAGTGTTGTACTAGATTGCCACCAGATGCATTCTGTTAGTAAAGTGCCATCACACGCAGTGATATTACTGGTTCTGTTCATGGTCAGGTATGCCTATTTTGCAGAGGATACAGATATATGCCACTTTTGATTCTCTAGGGGTAGATTTAAAGGCAGGCACTACAATAGCCGGTAGGTCCAAAGTGAATACTGGCTGAAATACTAAACAGTGTAACGTGGTATTCAGAGGCCCTACCAGCTAAACTCACAAAGGACGTTAAACCACAGAAACAGTCTTGTGGCTAAAGGTCCGTTTTGTGAGTTAAGTTCCCAAAACGCGTAAAAAAAAAACAATTAACTATCAGTGCCTGACATACTGCCAAACACCAGTCGTTAACTAATCCGTGTTACACTTACCTGTCATCCACTGTCCTTCTGTCTTCTCTTCTTTCTTCTATCTTCTGCGTTCTCTTCTTTCTTCTCTTACTTCTTTCCTCTGACTGTAATGTAAAAGAACAGTATAAATACCAACCATGAACGAAGACATTGTTTAACCCTTTGAGTGGCAGAAGGGTACGCAACGCATTTCAAAGCAATGCATTGCGTTTCTCACTGGCAGTCAAAGGGTTAAATATTATTGCGCCATGAATATTCCTTAAATGAATTGCCTCTATTTAATGCCAAAATATATACTAATGCCAAGAAGAAAAAGTATACATATACACTGAAATAAATGTCATGCATAAATGCCAGATAAATCTACTTAGCTAATATCTTCATGTCTCTGCCACTTGGAGTGGCCGCGAGGGTGGAGACAGCCGGAGACACAGATGACCAACACGGGTCCCCTTCAGTCCTGTACGGGCCAATGCCCGTAACACACTGAGGGCAGTGGAAGTGAGCCTGCCTTTATATATGGGCAGGTTCACTTCCATTTCCCTCACAGCCATTGGCTGGGATGTTCTTACTCACATCCCAGCCAATCGATGTGAGCGGCTGTTCTTTAATCTGATTTGCTGGGATGTGAGTAAGAACATCAGCCTGTACAGGACTGAAGGGGACCCGTGTTGGTCATGTGTGTCTCCACTGCTGCCGCCCTCATGGCCACTCCAAGTGGCGGAGACATGAAGATATTAGATAAGTAGATTTACTTAGTAGATTTCGGTGTGTATGTATAGTATTTCTTCTTGGCATTATTATATATTTTGGCATTAAATAGAGGCAATTCGTTTAAGGAATATTCATGGCTCAATAATATTTAACCCTTTGATTGTCAATGAGGTACGCGTACCCCTTTGCCACTCAAAGTGTTAAACGATGTCTTCGTTCATGCTTGGTATTTATACTGTTGTTTTATATTACAGCCAGAAGAAAGAAGACTTAAGAAAACGCAAAAGAAAGAAGAGAAGACAGAAGGAAGAGAAGGACAGAAGATGACCAGGAAGCTGTGGACTCAGGACATCAGGATTAATGGTAAGTGTTTAATGCGTTGTTGCTTTACTTAGTCGGGTTAACCCTGTGAATGCTGGCACTCATACGGTTAATCCTACTAACTCTGGACACTTTTCAGGCACTTTGGATGTATTGATATGGGGCTTAGGGCTCTATATCAATACATCCACTGAGGACTTTGGGTTTTTTTGCCCGTTAATTGCTGCGTTAGCTGGCAAAAGATCCGATAAGGGACTTTACGGCCAAACAAACTGGGTCTTAAGTTTTACGTGGTAAGTGAGTTCATTATTGGATTTTTTCAGCTAACGCAGTCCATTGAATGGCAACTTGGAGCGTTTTTTTTTTTTTAGTGGGCCAAAACCCACTTTTGTGTAACGGCCGTGTTACTTGATGAACTGCCGTTAGCTGCTCATTACATGGTTCTTTGAATGGCTTGATACACTTTAAAACACCCGGTGGTGTTTTTTTGTCTAACGTCTGCCTTTAAATCCACCCCTAGGAGGGATAAACCAAATACTTGAGGATTTAGGAAAACTCTAGGAATAGACAAGGATATGGGATCTAAAACTGGGTGCTGAAAAGTGCAAGATAATGCATTTAGGACACAGAAATCTAGAGGTGAAATACAGGCTTATTGGTACTGTGCTGACACAAACATCAGGGGAATGGGATTCCTGAGGGTCCCAGGGCAGGGAGACCTGCATCCAAGTGACCTTTGTGTCTTGGATTAAGTCCACTGTTCATAAGGCTCACGATCTGTGGAAAAAGCCTGTTTCCTTTTGGGTCATGGCTCCTTCCACTGGGTCTATTGGGACATCGTGGGCTTCCAAGAATCAGGCCTTAGCTGTTCGGTTGTGCAAGGCCGCCACTTGGTCGTCTGTGCACTCCTTTTCGGAGCACTACTGTGTTGCTGTGCTGGCATCGGTTGATTCCAGTTTTGGGAGACAGATCTGAGCGGCAGTCTTGCCTGTCTGGAATCTTCTTCAGTTCTTTAGTGCTCCCTTACTTTTGAGGCCTATTGGCTCTAGTTCAGTGTGCAGTGTAACAGTTCCTGGGGTGTTGTTACCCCTGTTCAGTGTCCGTGGACACTTCATGGTTGTT
Source organism: Rhinophrynus dorsalis (assembly GCA_037306005.1). NCBI lineage: Eukaryota > Metazoa > Chordata > Amphibia > Anura > Rhinophrynidae > Rhinophrynus > Rhinophrynus dorsalis. The sequence goes on along the minus strand of CM074721.1, from coordinate 537,951,126 downwards.
GTTGGGCTATCTCTTATCTGATGGTTCATATATGCCCTGGTTACTCTGGAGGCCTTGCGCCTGGTCCTTGCCTTACTTCCCACCTCCAGGAAACTCAATGGCTGGACATCCCAAAGTTACCAGTAACCTGTATTGGATGACAGAGAAAAGAGGATTTTAGTCTTACCTGTTAAATCCTTTTCTCTTAGTCCATACAGGTTACTGGTCTCCCACCCTGTCAAGGGACCATGCTTGGCTCTCCTGTGGCAGATTGTCGGGGTCCTTCGGGGTCATGCTCACAGGAGCCTTCCTTTACCTTCCTACTACCTAGTCAATAGTTAGTGTCTCAAATCTTACTGGAGCTGGTTGTCTAGCTGCAGCCAAGGAGGGAAGGTAGGCTCCACCCCCTGCATACAATTCTCAGAATTGTTCCTGCCTACTTAAAGGGGCTGATTGCCTACCCAAAGTTACCAGTAACCTGTATGGACTAAGAGAAAAGGATTTAACAGGTAAGACTAAAATCCTCTTTTATCGTACTTAAAATACGTAGTACACATCACAAAAAAAGGCAAAATAGGAAAAAAAACGCAGTCAGAAAACATAAGTTGTGTGGTCTATGGCTTTCAAGCAGATTGCCATTACTGATACATGTGCACCATGTTTTCTAAGTATTCTAAAATAGTTTTTACTTTTTTAAGCAAGAATACTGAGCCCTAGGTTTTTCTTCTTTGTTCGACAGTGTTGGTATCCACCCATATGTGTTACTGTTTCTCTTTCAGAGTGTTTTCAGATCGCCTGGTAGACTCATCAGATACCGAAGCTTTTGTTTCAATCCTGAGTGACAAGTTGGCATCTCTCTTTGACCTTGCATACCACAACTTGTGTCCTAGCAAACAGCCTCCTGTATTCGGTATGTACTATGTCTGTTGCCTACCAATCAGCCTCCTGTATTCGGTATGTACTATGTCTGTTACCTACCAATCAGCCTCCTGTATTCGGTATGTACTATGTCTGTTACCTACCAATCAGCCTCCTGTATTCGGTATGTACTATGTATGTCTGTTACCTACCAATCAGCCTCCTGTATTTGGTATGTACTATGTCTGTGGCCTAGCAATCAGCTTCCTGTATTCGGTATGTACTATGTCTGTTACCTACCAATCAGCTTCCTGTATTCGGTATGTACTATGTCTGTTACCTAACAATCAGCCTCCTGTATTCGGTATGTAATATGTCTGTTACCTACCAATCAGCCTCCTGTATTCGGTATGTACTATGTCTGTTACCTACCAATCAGCCTCCTGTACTCGGTATGTACTATGTCTGTTACCTAACAATCAACTTCCTGTATTCGGTATGTACTATGTCTGTTACCTACCAATCAGCCTCCTGTATTCGGTATGTACTATGTCTGTTACCTACCAATCAGCCTCCTGTATTCGGTATGTACTATGTCTGTTACCTACCAATCAGCCTCCTGTATTCGGTATGTACTATGTCTGTTACCTACCAATCAGCTTCCTGTATTCGGTATGTACTATGTCTGTTACCTACCAATCAGCTTCCTGTATTCGGTATGTACTATGTCTGTTACCTACCAATCAGACTCCTGTATTCGGTTTGTACTATGTCTGTTACCTAACAATCAGACTCCTGTATTCGGTATGTACTATGTCTGTTACCTACCAATCAGCTTCCTGTATTCGGTATGTACTATGTCTGTTACCTACCAATCAGCCTCCTGTATTCGGTATGTACTATGTCTGTTACCTACCAATCAGCCTCCTGTATTCGGTATGTACTATGTCTGTTACCTACCAATCAGCCTCCTGTATTCTGTATGTACTATGTCTGTTACCTACCAATCAGCTTCCTGTATTCGGTATGTACTATGTCTGTTACCTACCAATCAGCCTCCTGTATTCGGTATGTACTATGTCTGTTACCTACCAATCAGCCTCCTGTATTCGGTATGTACTATGTCTGTTACCTACCAATCAGCTTCCTGTATTCGGTATGTACTATGTCTGTGGCCTAGCAATCAGCTTCCTGTATTCGGTATGTACTATGTCTGTTACCTACCAATCAGCCTCCTGTATTCGGTATGTACTATGTCTGTTACCTACCAATCAGCCTCCTGTATTCGGTATGTACTATGTCTGTTACCTACCAATCGGCTTCCTGTATGTCTGTTACCTACCAATCAGCTTCCTGTATTCGGTATGTACTATGTCTGTTACCTACCAATCAGCTTCCTGTATTCGGTATGTACTATGTCTGTTACCTACCAATCAGCCTCCTGTATTCGGTTTGTACTATGTCTGGTACCTAACAATCAGACTCCTGTATTCGGTATGTACTATGTCTGTTACCTATCAATCAGCTTCCTGTATTCGGTATGTACTATGTCTGTTACCTACCAATCAGACTCCTGTATTCGGTATGTACTATGTCTGTTACCTACCAATCAGCCTCCTGTATTCGGTATGTACTATGTCTGTTACCTACCAATCAGCCTCCTGTATTCTGTATGTACTATGTCTGTTACCTACCAATCAGCTTCCTGTATTCGGTATGTACTATGTCTGTTACCTACCAATCAGCCTCCTGTATTCGGTATGTACTATGTCTGTTACCTACCAATCAGCTTCCTGTATTCGGTATGTACTATGTCTGTTACCTACCAATCAGCCTCCTGTATTCGGTATGTACTATGTCTGTTACCTACCAATCAGCCTCCTGTATTCGGTATGTACTATATCTGTTACCTACCTATCAGCTTCCTGTATTCGGTATGTACTATGTCTGTGGCCTAGCAATCAGCTTCCTGTATTCGGTATGTACTATGTCTGTTACCTACCAATCGGCTTCCTGTATTCGGTATGTACTATGTCTGTTACCTACCAATCAGCCTCCTGTATTCGGTATGTACTATGTCTGTTACCTACCAATCAGCCTCCTGTATTCGGTATGTACTATGTCTGTTACCTACCAATCAGCCTCCTGTATTCGGTATGTAATATGTCTGTTACCTACCAATCAGACTCCTGTATTCGGTATGTACTATGTCTGTTACCTACCAATCAGACTCCTGTATTCGGTATGTACTATGTCTGTTACCTACCAATCAGCCTCCTGTATTCGGTATGTACTATGTCTGTTACCTACCAATCAGCCTCCTGTATTCGGTATGTACTATGTCTGTTACCTACCAATCAGCCTCCTGTATTCTGTATGTACTATGTCTGTTACCTACCAATCAGCTTCCTGTATTCGGTATGTACTATGTCTGTTACCTACCAATCGGCTTCCTGTATGTCTGTTACCTACCAATCAGCCTTCTGTATTCGGTATGTACTATGTCTGTTACCTACCAATCAGCCTCCTGTATTCGGTATGTAATATGTCTGTGGCCCAGCAAACAGCCCTAAAATTTTAGTACACAATTTGTGTCCTAGTAGTCAGTATTTGGTATTACCACAACTTCTATCCTAGAAAACAACCGCCCAAGTCTAGCAAACATGCCCCCCAGTATTTCGTATCCTATATAATAATTCGCTAATACGTGTGTAACGCCACGTCATGCGCAGTAGACACTGCTGCGCGTGCTGCAGTCTCTACTGCGCATTACTGCCCCGCGACCTGGTGGCAGTGGCACTGTGGCCCGTGTAACGGGCTCTTCAACTAGTATATATATAAAACACAAATTTCTTCTAGCAATCCCTCTCCCAAGTACTTGGCACGTACCACAACTTATGTTCCAGTCAGCACCCATGGGATGTATTTGTGTGTAGTGCATCTTGTATACCTGCAATCATCCCTACCTGTGTACTCATCCCCATCTCTTTCCCCTCTCCCTACCTAGGGGACTTCATGCGAGAGCCTCCAGTGTACGAGGACATAACAGACATCCAGGCACTGAAGACTTTCATGAACAAGCAGCTGCAGGAGCAGGGTCACCTCTCCGGTGCTGGCGCCAAAACACTGGTCTTGTTCACAGACGCCATCCAGCACGGTGCGTCCCTTATTCACAGGCCGGGCTTTACATTAGCCAGGATTTACCAAGGGTTCTGATACTTTGGGACTCTATTCTTTAACCCTTTGAGTGCCAGAGGGGTACGGAACGCATTGCAAAGCAATGCGTTCCGTACCCCTCTGACACTCAAAGGTTTAAAAAAAAAAGACAATTGTACCCTAAGGTGGAAAATCACCATTGAATTAAATGGGGCATTTAACCCCTTGAATGCTACAGAGCTGAAGACTGATTGAAGACCTCTCTAGCATTCAAAGGATTAAAAAAGTTGTTTAACTCAAGTCCTTTTTGCTGAAGGCACCCCTAACAAGCAATATGGGATTTTCAGGGCGCCCCTAACATATTAGAAGTCATTTGTCAATTGTATAGTATAATGAGGGGAACATTGTGCGCATACATTTAGGCATAAATATACATTTGAAACTCAACTTTCACATTTTTTTGTCAAATTCTCTGTAGAAAAAAAGTGCAACCAAAGTGGATGTCCATGGCAGACCAAAATGCCACGGCCCCCTGGTTGAGAATCATTGACACACACACATACACATACTAGCGATGGTGCAAGGCATTGCCCATACAATGAGGCACAAGGTGCAGTTCTGGGACCCGCAGAACTGCTGAAGCCCCCTTGCACACTCCTGTGAAAATCGGCTTCCCTAATTCGCTGCCTTCTGATGATATCCGCCTCTCTGTTGCCCTGGGGCAGGAAGGACAGCAAATCAGGAACCCATAGACTTTTATATATTTTTTTTTTCTGCCAACCCGTAGTGACCCGTATTGTGCGTGTGATTGGCCAGCCTCGAGGAAACATGCTGCTGGTTGGTATTGGTGGAAGCGGACGGCAGAGCCTAGCAAGGCTGGCATCCTATATCTGTGACTACAAGGTCTTCCAGCTAGAGGTGACCAGGGGATACCGCAAGCAGGAGTTCAGAGAAGGTAAGAGGTGGAGAGGAATCAAGGTACAGATGAGGAGAGAAGGTGATAAGGGGAAACAAGGATATTGACCATTCGCTAATTAAGAGTGGTTGAGCTTCATCTTTGCTGAGTTGTGGGAGTGGCCATCACAGTCCACCAGTGCCTACTCATGGTTAATGGGCAGTTTATATACTGATTTGGTTAAATTATTTATCCGTTTATATATTGCTTTGATGCCAAGTTTATGTGCTAATCTGGTCAATTTATTTAATCCACTGGGTTCTAGAAAGGTTTTCAGATCCTTATAAAGCAGTGCTCTAGAATCCATTGCTGAGGAATCTGAGACCCTCGGGATGTTAAGGACTGCAGTTTCCATTGTCATGATGGGAGTTTTAGTCCATAATACCTCAGGGCCTCATGCTGCCAAAAGTTTGGATTAAGAGCTTGTCATAGTCTAAGGTATTTTCTGTGCCAGGCAATAGAAGGTAGGGCTGTGTGCAGGGTCATGTGATGAGTAGGGGGTGTGGCCATGGGTGGCACTAAGGGAACCTAAGGTGCTTTACCTAGGGGAGCCTAAGATGTAAGTCTAACCTCTGTTATTTTACCCCCGATTCTCTCTCTTCACCCCAGTCTTGTTTTCTCTCACCTTCCTCTCTTCTCTCTCATCTCACTTTTCCCCTATCTCTTGATTCACCATTATCTCCCTTCCGTTGCCTCATACTCACATGTATCTTTGCCTGTCCTAATTTTGTCCATCTATCTTATCCCCCCATGCCTCTTTCCCATGCTGTCTCTCTGTCTGTCCTCTCTTTCCTTGTCCTTCTTCCTCATCGAGTCCTCCTTCTCTCCTAATGTCCCACCATATCTCTTTCCCTTGTTATGTCTCTTTTTGTAAATTCTTCATTGTCCATCTTATACTCCCCTCTCTTCCTACCTCTGTCAGACATTAAGAAGTTGTACAAACTGGCGGGAGTTGATAACCGTCCCTCAGTCTTCCTTCTGACGGACACTCAGATCACTGATGAATCTTTCTTGGAGGACGTGAACAATGTGCTGAGCTCTGGGGAGGTCCCCAATCTGTACAAAGCTGATGAGTTTGAGGAGGTGAGAAAAGCAAAAGATATTGCCCCTTTCTGGGTGTGATATGTCTTTCATCCCTCATATATCGCTCCTTCTCTTGCACTCCTCACTGAGTGCTCTGTTCCTCCGCAGATTAAGAATGCCCTGGTGGAGAAGGCTCATGCTGAAAATATCCCAGACACTCCAGAGAGTCTCTTCCACTTCCTGATAGAGAGAGTGCGCAACAACCTGCATATAGTGCTCTGTATGAGCCCTGTAGGAGAACCCTTCAGGTGAGGACATGTCCACTCATATTGCTGTGTCACCCTGCAGGAGGAGGGACTGACTCATAGCTCCTTCTGTCTGTGTCACCCTGCAGTAGGAGGGATAGACTCCTATCTCCTTCTGTCTGTGTCACTGTGTCACCCTGCAGGGGGAGGGACAGACTCCTATCTCCTTCTGTCTGTGTCACTGTGTCACCCTGCAGGAGGAGGGACAGACACATATCTCCTTCTGTCTGTGTCACTGTGTCACCCTGCAGGAGGAGGGACGGACACATATCTCCTTCTGTCTGTGTCACTGTGTCACCCTGCAGGGGTTGGGACAGACTCATATCTCCTTCTGTCTGTGTCACTGTGTCACCCTGCAGGAGGAGGGACAGACTTATATCTCCTTCTGTCTGTGTCACCCTGCAGTAGGAGGGATAGACTCCTATCTCCTTCTGTCTGTGTCACTGTGTCACCCTGCAGGGGGAGGGACAGACTCCTATCTCCTTCTGTCTGTGTCACTGTGTCACCCTGCAGGAGGAGGGACAGACACATATCTCCTTCTGTCTGTGTCACTGTGTCACCCTGCAGGGGGAGGGACAGACTCATATCTCCTTCTGTCTGTGTCACTGTGTCACCCTGCAGGGGTTGGGACAGACTCATATCTCCTTCTGTCTGTGTCACTGTGTCACCCTGCAGGAGGAGGGACAGACTTATATCTCCTTCTGTTTGTGTCACTGTGTCACCCTGCAGGAGGAGGGACAGACTCATATCTCCTTCTGTCTGTGTCACTGTGTCACCCTGCAGGAGGAAGGACAGACTCATATCTCCTTCTGTCTGTGTCACTGTGTCACCCTGCAGGGGTTGGGACAGACTCATATCTCCTTCTGTCTGTGTCACTGTGTCACCCTGCAGGAGGAGGGACAGACTCATATCTCCTTCTGTCTGTGTCACTGTGTCACCCTGCAGGAGGAAGGACAGACTCATATCTCCTTCTGTCTGTGTCACTGTGTCACCCTGCAGGGGTTGGGACAGACTCATATCTCCTTCTGTCTGTGTCACTGTGTCACCCTGCAGGAGGAGGGACAGACTCATATCTCCTTCTGTCTGTGTCACTGTGTCACCCTGCAGGAGGAGGGACAGACACATATCTCCTTCTGTCTGTGTCACTGTGTCACCCTGCAGGAAGAAGGACAGACTCATATCTCCTTCTGTCTGTGTCACTGTGTCACCCTGCAGGAGGAGGGACAGACACACATCTCCTTCTGTCTGTGTCACTTTGTCACCCTGCAGGAGGAGGGACAGACTCATATCTCCTTCTGTCTGTGTCACTGTGTCACCCTGCAGCAGGAGGGACAGACTCATATCTCCTTCTGTCTGTGTCACTGTGTCACCCTGCAGGAGGAGGGACAGACTCATATCTCCTTCTGTCTGTGTCACTGTATCACCCTGCAGGAGGAGGGGCAGGCACACATCTCCTTCTGTCTGTGTCACTTTGTCACCCTGCAGGAGGAGGGGCAGACACACATCTCCTTCTGTCTGTGTCACTTTGTCACCCTGCAGGAGGAGGGACAGACTCATATCTCCTTCTGTCTGTGTCACTATGTCACCCTGCAGGAGGAGGGACAGACTCATATCTCCTTCTGTCTGTGTCACTGTGTCACCCTTCAGGAGGAGGGACAGACTCATATCTCTTTCTTTCTATGTCACTGTGTCACCCTGCAGGAGGAGGGACAGACTCATATCTCCTTCTTTCTATGTCACTGTGTCACCCTTCAAGGGGAGGGACAGACTCATATCTCCTTCTGTCTGTGTCACCCTGTCACTTTGTCTATCTCTCTTAGGAACCGTATCCGTCAGTATCCTGCCCTTGTCAATTGTACAACCATAGACTGGTTCTCTGAGTGGCCACAGGAGGCACTGCTGGAGGTTGCAGAGAGATATCTGGAAGGTGCTGAACTGGGAAACGTGGATGGGGTGAGTCTGGGAGAGACTGTTAAACTTTTATGGATAAAAATATGTTCTAAAGCTTTTCCCCTGCTGAATAAAACAAGGATACTACCACTGCTGGGTCTCTAACACCAGAGGCCGCAAACTCTGTGATTGTTAGGACTGAGGTTTTATGTCAATACATTGTGTCAAAAAATCAATTTTTTTTGTTTTGTTTCTGAGATTGAATCATAATGTTTATACGCGTCAATAAAATAACAATAGCGTCCTCATGTTATACGTGTATATGTACTGTCCTCTACATGAACACTCTCAGGCACTCCATGTATATTACATGTAGCCAGGTAACACAGATGACTCCGTCTATCCTATATGTGTCATATCTGTGCTTCAAGCATACGTCATTCATGTAACATAAGATGAAATACATCTCTTATTCAGGGCCGGATTTGCCTTAAGGCAAAGTAGGCACCTGCCTACAGGCACATGCCACCAAGGGGCGCCTGCCATTGGGATTCTTTTTTTTTTTTTTTTTTATCTTTTTTTTTTTTTAAACTAGCCACCTCCGCTGGTTGCGCCGGTGCCCACTCCATGTCGCCCTCACATTGCCCCCCTCCCCCCGTTGTCCGTTTCCTACCTCCCTCTTTTGGGCACAGTCCTGTAGCTGCTGAGCTCCCTCGTCGGCTCTTTAGGAATGCAGAGACCTGGGTGATGACATCATCTCCCAGCGCTCTGCATTCCTGAATAGGAGACCGCGCGGGAGCTCCAGCAGTTACAGGACTGTGCCAAAGGAGGCACAGACAACAGATCTCCTGCCAGGGAGGTAGGAAACGGACAACGGGGGGAGGGGGGCAATGTGAGGGTGACATGGAGATGGTGGGGGCAATGTGCAGCTGATGGGGGGCAATTTGGTGATGGTGGGGGCAATATGGAGCTGATGGAGGGCAATGTGAGGGTAACATGGAGCTGATGGGGGGCAAGTTGCAGCTGATGGGGGGCAAGTTGCAGCTGATGGGGGCAATGTGGAGCTGATGGGGGCAGGTTGGAACTGATAAGGCAATGTGAGGGCAATATGGAGGTGATGGGGGCAATGTGGAAATTAGGAGCATTGTGGAGGTGTCCAGTGGAGATGGCCAAGGGGGGAGCGCTTCAGATTTCTGTGCCTACAGGCTCCTGAGATGTAAATCTGGCCCTGATCTTATTAACTGTATGGACATTATGATGTTACATGTGTAGTGCTCTGTTATGGCTGATGACACTATTTTATGATATGGACGTGATAGTCTTCCATATTCTTTTAATTCACACTGTTACCATATAGTGTGTTCTTTATCTGGGCTTATTCTCGCTGATCCCACAACTGTATAATGTGTGGGCTGTAATGCTCCTTACTGATCTATTTATATTATACAGATGTTCTACCATCTAACGTACATAGAACTGAGTTTATCATCAGAACAATCAGAGTGAATCTTCACATCCCACCACTACAGTCATAGAATGTTCTGGTATCACACAGAGTATCAGATAGCCGGCCATATTTCTAAAATGTTACCATTTGTGACCGTACCAGGATTTACCGGACCCTTTTGGGGTCATCGGTTCCTGAACCGCCGCTGCTGCTGCCCCTCTTCCCCGGCCAGCTGGAGCCCTGCTACTTCCTGGAGGTCCTGGATACTCAGGCAGGAACAACTGGATGCTGTCCCCTGGCAGGCTGGCAGAGCTAGTGAATTTAGCTGCAGGACCCTAGGTGGGGTTTCCAGAGGCCCTGCGCCAATAGACCAGCGAGGCAAGTGAATTCGCTCCTGCAGTGGCTAGGGAGAGAATCCCCAGCCCAAGCCCCCTCCAGAAATACAGCCAAGACTTGTATTAAGGAGGGTAGAACAGAACAGCTTTATTGATAAAACACACTGCTTATATACACTTCCAGACACTCTTATCAAGATTAGAATACAAATTAGTGCTTGAAAAAGGGACATTTTAACTAGTCCATAATAACCTCCCCTGACTGGTCAGTGAAGCACAGCAGGAGTCAATTCACATTCCTTAGCACATGGAGTATTGTTTAAACAAGCCAGAGTGCTGGACTTAACAGCCCACTCTGCACTCTGGTTCCCCAGATTTACCAAATGTCACACAATGTACAAAACAGTGATCAATATTTCAAATGTTATAGTTCTAAATGATTCCATCTGGTCACACCATTTTATTATCATGGTACAGGAAAAAGGAATTAATCCCCCTCTTTTGGCAAATAATGTAATTTCAGTGTGACACCCTTCCAGTTCAGGATAGAAACATAGAATCTGAAGGCAGTTAAGAACCATTCAGCCCATCTAGTCGGCCCATTTTTCCTACTGTAAAAATCTCAAACCTTATTTGGTCCTTTGCGTACCCCTGTGACACTTAAAGGGTTAAGGACAGCATTGTAGAAAGCGGTGCAATCACAACATGGTTTTCATTGAACTTTTTTTTTTTTGTGTATGTATTTCAAACAGTGGGTGTCGCTAAAGCTTCCCCCGTTTTTGTGGCAGGATTAGAGATCACGCCTAATTCGGAGAAGCAGTTAGTATTGATATCAATGTGCCTAGCCAATCGTGGCATTAAAGTGGAACCATCACCCAAATTAGAGTTACCATCAAATAAATATGAACATAGAGATAGACAGACATATCCAGACTTGTATTATCTGGAATAAGTCCGGCGTTATTGAGAAATCCAACTTGTTCTGAGACGGTCAGGCAGGCATCAGAGCAGACATCTTGCCAAAGAGACATCTGTGCACCTGCGCTGTTCTTCCTGGTCTCCTCTAGGAGGCGCTGCACTGTACCTTAAGGTAACAGGAAGGAACTGACAATGCAGGCACATGTGCCCGTACAGTAAGCTGCTTTCCTGACAGTCTCACAACGAGTTTGATTTCTCAATAACACTGGACTTCTTCTGGATGATATTAGTGTGGATATGCTTATTGTTATGTGCATAATTATTTGGGGGGTAACTTTAATCTGGGTGATCGTTCGGCTTTAATGCAGGAGGAGCATGTGCAGTTCAGCATGGAAGCGTCCGTATGTTTGTTACATCAACACATGCGTCATTGCTAATAGCGCGAACATTTATGGCTTTGAACAAATAGCGAATGATCCACTTTCTTACCTGCTGCGCTAAAAGCCAGACGTACAACAGCAAAAGTGGAGCAATTCTGTGGAAATCCAACAGAACCACAGATAACAAATAAACATTCGCTAAGTTCTCAGTGATTTAAATAGAGATTTTAACCCCTTGAATGCTAGAGCAGTCTTCACTGCATTTCACATGTAAAGATCTCTCTGTTATTCAAGGGGTTAAAAAGACAAAATTTGATCAACGTGAAGTTTTATTTATTCCTTATGGTGCTGATGGTTTGTCCTACGGCTGCTTTCTGAGGCTGATGTACTAATGAGGAATTAGTCTAGAGCAAACCATCTGCACCAAAGGGGAAAATAAAAATGTCTCAAAATCCCATTGATCTTAAATGTGGATTTTAACGCCTTGAATGCTTGGTAGACCTCTCTAACAGTGAAGGAGTCAAAATCCCCATTTAACCCTTTGTTGTCGGAGTGGTACGCAACACATTGCTTTGCAATGTGTTTCGTATCACTCTGGCATTCAAAGGGTTAAATCAATGTGAATTTTTCTTCGTCCCCTACAGTGCATTTGGTTCCAGAATTGCTTCAGTTCTCTCATCTGTTTCTGTAACCTTCTCTCCCTCCTTCTTCTCACATCTCTCGCTCTTCCTTATACTTCTCTCTCTCTATTACCATCTTCCTTTTACCTCTCTGTGTCCCCACAGATCCATGGAAAAGTGGCCCGTATCTTTATGACGATGCATCACTCAGTGGCTCAGTATTCCCACAAGATGAAACTGGAACTGAGGAGACAAAACTATATCACTCCAACCAGTTACCTAGAGGTGGTGTCTAGATACAAGAGGTGAGATTTCCATCGCTACAGGGTTCTTCTGTCATAAATTATAGGAGTGCAGGGGACAAGTGTTATACATGAAATATACCTATAGGGATAAAAGTCTGTAGGATATATCTAGGTAGGAGTCCATCATACGGCAGTCAGGGGTATCTATATAATTACTGTGTGTAACAGAAGCAATTACCTAGGTAGGAGTCCATCATACAGCAGTCAGGTGTATCTATATAATTACTGTGTGTAACAGAAGGACTTACCTAGGTAGGAGTCCATCACACAGCAGTCAGGTGTATCTATATCATTACTGTGTGTAACAGAAGCACTTACCTAGGTAGAAGTCCATCACACAGCAGTCAGGTGTATCTATATAATTACTGTGTGTAACAGAAGCACTTACCTAGGTAGGAGTCCATCATACAGCAGTCAGGTATCTATATAATTACTGTGTGTAACAGAAGCACTTACCTAGGTAGAAGTCCATCACACAGCAGTCAGGTGTATCTATATCATTACTGTGTGTAACAGAAGCACTTACCTAGGTAGGAGTCCATCACACAGCAGTCAGGTGTATCTATATCATTACTGTGTGTAACAGAAGCACTTACCTAGGTAGAAGTCCATCACACGGCAGTCAGGTGTATCTATATCATTACTGTGTGTAACAGAAGGACTTACCTAGGTAGGAGTCCATCACACAGCAGTCAGGTGTATCTATATCATTACTGTGTATAACGGAAGCACTTACCTAGGTAGGAGTCCATCACACGGCAGTCAGGCGTATCTATATAATTACTGCGTGTAACAGAAGGACTTACCTAGGTAGGAGTCCATCATACAGAAGTCAGGTGTATCTATAGAATTAATTCATGTAACAGAAGCACTTACCTAGGTAGGAGTCCATCATACAGAAGTCAGGCGTATCTATAGAATTACTGCGTGTAACAGAAGGAATTACCTAGATAGGAGTCCATCATACAGAAGTCAGGCGTGTCTATAGAATTACTGCGTGTAACAGAAGCACTTACCTAGGTAGGAGTCCATCACACGGCAGTCAGGCGTGTCTATAGAATTACTGCGTGTAACAGAAGCACTTACCTAGGTAGGAGTCCATCACACGGCAGTCAGGCGTGTCTATAGAATTACTGCGTGTAACAGAAGCACTTACCTAGGTAGGAGTCCATCACACGGCAGTCAGGCGTGTCTATAGAATTACTGCGTGTAACAGAAGCACTTACCTAGGTAGGAGTCCATCACACGGCAGTCAGGCGTGTCTATAGAATTACTGCGTGTAACAGAAGCACTTACCTAGGTAGGAGTCCATCACACGGCAGTCAGGCGTGTCTATAGAATTACTGCGTGTAACAGAAGCACTTACCTAGGTAGGAGTCCATCACACGGCAGTCAGGCGTGTCTATAGAATTACTGCGTGTAACAGAAGCACTTACCTAGGTAGGAGTCCATCACACGGCAGTCAGGCGTGTCTATAGAATTACTGCGTGTAACAGAAGCACTTACCTAGGTAGGAGTCCATCACACGGCAGTCAGGCGTGTCTATAGAATTACTGCGTGTAACAGAAGCACTTACCTAGGTAGGAGTCCATCACACGGCAGTCAGGCGTGTCTATATCATTACTGCGTGTAACAGAAGCACTTACCTAGGTAGGAGTCCATCACACGGCAGTCAGGCGTGTCTATATCATTACTGCGTGTAACAGAAGCACTTACCTAGGTAGAAGTTCATCACACGGCAGTCAGGCGTATCTATATCATTACTGTGTGTAACAGAAGGACTTACCTAGGTAGGAGTCCATCATACAGAAGTCAGGTGTATCTATAGAATTACTGCGTGTAACAGAAGCACTTACCTAGGTAGGAGTCCATCATAAAGAAGTCAGGCGTATCTATAGAATTACTGCGTGTAACAGAAGGAATTACCTAGATAGGAGTCCATCATACAGAAGTCAGGCGTGTCTATAGAATTACTGCGTGTAACAGAAGCACTTACCTAGGTAGGAGTCCATCACACGGCAGTCAGGCGTGTCTATAGAATTACTGCGTGTAACAGAAGCACTTACCTAGGTAGGAGTCCATCACACGGCAGTCAGGCGTGTCTATAGAATTACTGCGTGTAACAGAAGCACTTACCTAGGTAGGAGTCCATCACACGGCAGTCAGGCGTGTCTATAGAATTACTGCGTGTAACAGAAGCACTTACCTAGGTAGGAGTCCATCACACGGCAGTCAGGCGTGTCTATATAATTACTGCGTGTAACAGAAGCACTTACCTAGGTAGGAGTCCATCACACGGCAGTCAGGCGTGTCTATATAATTACTGCGTGTAACAGAAGCACTTACCTAGGTAGGAGTCCATCACACGGCAGTCAGGCGTGTCTATATAATTACTGCGTGTAACAGAAGCACTTACCTAGGTAGGAGTCCATCACACGGCAGTCAGGCGTGTCTATATAATTACTGCGTGTAACAGAAGCACTTACCTAGGTAGGAGTCCATCACACAGCAGTCAGGCGTGTCTATATAATTACTGCGTGTAACAGAAACACTTACCTAGGTAGGAGTCCATCACACAGCAGTCAGGCATATCTATATAATTACTGCGTGTAACAGAAGCACTTACCTAGGTAGGAGTCCATCACACAGCAGTCAGGTGTATCTGTATAATTACTGTGTAACAGAAGCACTTACCTAGGTAGGAGTCCATCACACAGCAGTCAGGCGTATCTATATAATTACTGCGTGTAACAGAAGCACTTACCTAGGTAGGTGTCCATCACACAGCAGTCAGGCGTATCTATATAATTACTGCGTGTAACAGAAGCACTTACCTAGGTAGGTGTCCATCACACAGCAGTCAGGCGTATCTATATAATTACTGCGTGTAACAGAAGCACTTACCTAGGTAGGAGTCCATCACACGGCAGTCAGGCGCATCTATATAATTACTGCGTGTAACAGAAACACTTACCTAGGTAGGTGTCCATCACACGGCAGTCAGGCGCATCTATATAATTACTGCGTGTAACAGAAGCACTTACCTAGGTAGGAGTCCATCACACGGCAGTCAGGCGTATCTATATAATTACTGCGTGTAACAGAAGGACTTACCTAGGTAGAAGTCCATCATACAGAAGTCAGGAGTATCTATATAATTACTGTGTGTAACAGAAGCACTTACCTAGGTAGAAGTCCATCATACAGAAGTCAGGTGTATCTATATAATTACTGTGTGTAACAGAAGCACTTACCTAGGTAGGAGTCCATCATACAGCATTCAGGTGTATCTATATAATTACTGTGTGTAACAGAAGGAATTACCTAGGTAGAAGTCCATCATACAGAAGTCAGGTGTATCTATATAATTAGTGGATTTTCCTAACAAAATGTGAAGGAAAGTCAGAATTTTATTAAGACACTGAGGCGAATATTATGCATGAAACTCTCCTCACTGCTTCCTCTAGCAGCAAAGGAAACTTTATTCATATACAGAAAAAAGAAAGAACCTTTCCGTAACCCCTAGCAACCCCACAACCAATGGAACGAAACCCCACAGTATAAAACAGGTTGCATATTCCCATAACTCCCTCTTTCTTGCTAGCTGACATCTGAACTGTAGCTTCCAGACGACTCTTGATAACTGAAGTAACTTTCCAACAACAAACGTCCAAACACTGATAAGATCGCCATCCGACATTTATGCGTGGGCGCAAATCCGGAATCTTGTAGATATCGTTATATGCCATCGCCCATTAACCTGAAACAGAACAAACAGGTGAAAAGGGGAGGGAATTAATGGGAGGGATAATATTCGCCTCCGTGTCTTAATAAAATTCTGACTTTCCTTCACATTTTGTTAGGAAAATCCACGAATTTTATGGCAGAACGGAGGCTTCATATTATGCAATTTTAAAGCACAATAAAAGAAAAACATTATATTTCAGATACAACATTTTGAGTCACATGAATAATAGGTTTACAGTAAAAATCTCGAAATGTAGACTCTCTAGACCAATCAGCTGCTCGAAGGATATCTTCGAGACGACCACCAATCTGCATGGCCTTTGAAGCCATAGCTCCTCTGGTTGAATGTGCCCCAAACAAAGCTACATCAATGCCCGCTAACTGCATTATCCACCGAATCCAACGGGCTAAAGTGGCCGTTGAAACCGGATGATGTGGAGAACGAAAAGAGATGAGTAATTGAGAAGCAGAGGGGGAACGCAATGCGGTTGTACGGAGTTCATACTCCTGTAGACATCGTACAACACACAACTGAGGATGTGAAGGAAACGCTGGAAAGGATACTATCCGAAGATTTGTCTTGGTACGATGGGAAACCCGAAATTGAACGCCCGACGGTGTAAATGAACGGGAATGAAAATCTAAAGCTTTGACGTCAGAGACTCGTTTGAAAGATACCAAACATAGTAACATAGTAAGTTTGGCCGATAATTGTTTTAAGGACAAATCGTTATTGGAAAGCCAACTTTCCAAAAATTGTAGGACCTCATTAACATTCCATAAGGATTGGTAACGAGATTGAGGAGGTCTAATAAAACAAATTCCCCTCATGAGGCGACAGACTACGACTGATTGGCCTACCGGAACCCCATCAATCGGGATATGACCTGCCGAAATAGCTGATCAGTAGGAATTGATGGTACGATAAGCTTTGCCAGAATCATACAAATGTGATAAGAAATTTACTATGTTCACTGGAGAAGCTGAAATGGGATCCAGAGACCGTTCCATGCACCAACGACTCCATGCGGACCAGGCTGATCCATACATGGCTCTGGTGCTTGGGGCCCAAGACTCAGCCAAAAGAGTTTGAGCCGAGTTCGAAAGGCCGTTGTCATTTGAGGTTGCCCCGAAAGGAACCAAGCTAGGAGTCGAAGATCTCCGGATACCAACATCTCGTGCGGAGCACCGGATGGATCCGTCAAAAGGTGGGAAATCCGCCGATAATTCCAGAAGAGGTGGAAACCATGGCTGCATCGGCCAGAAAGGTGTCACCACCACTACTGTTGCCGCTTGTCGACGAATCGTCAGAAGGGTTCGGGGAATCATGGCGAATGGGGGAAAAGCATAATTTGTCCCTGGAAGCCATGATTGAAGGAAAGCGTCCGTCGCTAGGGCCTCTGGGTCTGGACGCCAACTGAAAAAAATGAGGAACCTGACGATTGAGCCGAGAAGTAAAAAGGTCGATGTCGAAAGGACCCAAAAAAGATTCAAAGATGTGAAGATTGCAGAGTGAAGCTTCCAATCGCTGTGATCGGTCAGATAACGAGAATTCCAATCCGCCACCGCGTTGGAAAGACCAGGTAAGTGTTCTGCAATCACCATGATACCCCGGTCTAGGCAAAAATGCCAAAAATCTTTGGCTAGGTCCGCTAACGGTTTGGATTTCGTGCCCCCGAGACGGTTGATGTAACGTACTGCTGAAATGTTGTCCATCTTTAGGAGGAAACAGCATTGTACTTGATCCTTGGTTAAGCTTTACAGAGCAAAAGAACCCGCCAGGAGTTCGAGACAATTGATGTGAAGAGAGGTTTCTTCTGGGGACCATTTTCCACCCGTGGAAATATCTCCCATGCGAGCTCCCCAACCTAGAAGACTGGCGTCGGATTCGATAACGAGATCCGGTACCACGCCAAAAATGGCTTTGCCATTCCAGGCGTCTAGATGTTTGAGCCACCAAATGAGTTCTTCTCGTGCGTCTGATGAAAGGGTTACGAGATCTGCGTATCCCGGTCCGTTTTGAAGATGACGAGCTTTCAGGCGTTGTAAGGCCCGATAATGTAGTGGTCCTGGAAATATTGCCTGAATGGAGGCAGCTAGAAGGCCCACCACGCGAGCCAAGAGACGGAGGGAGATTCGATCTTGTCGGAGAATGTATCGAATTTCCCTGCGAATGGCTCGGATCTTTGTCCGCGGGAGGCTCAAGGAGGCCGTCCTGGAATCTACTATGAAGCCCAGAAATTCCATGTTCTGGGACGGAATAAGTTTGGATATCTCCCAGTTTATCAGGAAACCGAGATTGGACAGCAGACGAATCGCACAAGCGGCATGATCGATCAGGACCTTGGGATCCTGAGACATGAAGAGTATGTCGTCCAGATAAATAATGAGGCGAATACCTCGACTGCGTAGAAAGGCGACTACTGGCTTCAGGAGCTTCGTGAAGCACCAAGGAGCAGAAGACAAGCCAAAAGGAAGGCAAGTGAACTGCCAAGTCTTTCCCGACCAACGGAAGCGCAGGAATTTTTGGGAAGATGGTGCCATGGGAACTGTCAAATAAGCGTCTTGGAGGTCGATCTTGACCATCCAATCCAAAGGAAGAAGAAGGTCTCACAAAAGGTGAATACCCTCCATTTTGAAATGGCGGTATAGAACACATTCGTTCAGGGTACGGAGATTGATCACCGGACGATGGCCGGCGTCCTTCTTTCGAACAAGAAAGACGTTGCTCATGAAACTGTGCGGAGACTCGCTTGCGGGAGCGATGGCTCCTTTTTTGTATAGTTTGGAGATCTCCTCGTCCACAAGATTCTCGTCTGTTTTGGAAAAGACGAGAGGAGTGGGTAAAATTTTTTGATATGGGAGAGAGTAAAACTCTATGTGATACCCTTGGACTGTTTGAAGAATCCAAGGGTCTGCGGTCAAAGTACACCAATTGTGGAAAAAATGAATTAACCTACCGCCCACCCGCATTGGGGAAGAAAGGTTGTGAGAGAACATACTCACCAGAGTAGGGGCGACCTCGGAATTGTCCTCTGTTGGATCTAGCTCTCCATGGTCTGCCTCGAGATGGAAAGAAGGGGCTTTAGATGCTCTGATCTTGTGATATTTGACCTCGGAAGGATGGAAAACTAGGGGCCTGAAACTGCTGTTGTTGGCGTTGGCGGGCTCGGCCGAGAGAGCGGCCCCTACCTCTCCCGGCCTTGTCAAAAATTTTAGGGCGGAAAACTCTCTGCAATGATGCCTGAGCTTTGTCAAGGGCAGTGAAAGAGGAAACAAATTTCCCTAAATCCTTTATGAAGGAATCTCCGAACAGTTGACCCTGAGCAGAAGGGCCAGGTTCAGAGTTTGCCATCTCAGCAAGTTTCGGGTCAATTTTTAGAAGGAGAGCCCTCCTTCGTTCTGTTGCTATGGCAGAGTTGGCATTGCCAAGCATGCATATAGCACGTTGTATCCATCGACGTAGTACTTGGACATCTACATGATTTTAATGCTTGGTCAACCCCTTTTCTGGGGTCTTTGCCCGATTTAGCTAAGAATTGGACCATTTTGGCATCTAGTTGTGGAGTATCACAAACTTTATTGGGTATCACTGGGCACGGGCATTCAGCTCGTAATTTTGACCTAGTGGCCCTATTTATGGGTTTGCGAACCCAGTTCTCCAAGTACTTAGCTATATGAGGTCTTGGAACCCAATCTGAAGATCTTGGATGCTTAATACCCTCAGGGTCAAATAAGGGGTCACCACTGGCGTCCAGGAGTGTAACAGAAGAAGAAGTTGAAGGATCATCACTAGATTCCTTGGAATTGGATTTGCTTTTCTTAGGAGGAGATACATCTGATTCATCTGATTCTACCTCCTCTACCTGAGATGGTGCCCAATCGATATCTGAAGATTCCTCTGAAGAGGAGAAACAAAAAGAGTCTGGCTTTGATCGCCTTACAGTTTTATTATTAGGTTGTGACCTCCTCAGGTTCAACACCCCCCTATTGGTTTCCTCGGGGGTAGAGGATCTGTTGTGTGGATTAACAACACACTGTTCTGAATCACTTGAATCACCTGTAAAGGTTGATTCTTTTACGTTAGTATGATGTCTTTTCTGGGTACATTTTCCCCCCGTTCGGGGTAATTTATTAATCTTATTAACATTCCCAGAAAATTCAGTGGTGATGACCCCCATGTCTGGTGTCATATAATTAGATGGAATATTTTGCACTGGGTCTTGAAGACCTGGCCCTTTAAGAGCCATAGCAAATGATTGTGCAAAAGAAGAGGATAACTTTTGCAGTGCAGACTGCATAGACATTTCTATAAATTTATTAAATTGAGACGAACCAGACTGAAACAAGGAGTTAAAATCAACATTCTGAACTTCCCCAGTAGAGGGGGAAGGAGCAGCGTTATTATTATTATGTAACGTTTGTTCCATCTCAGGAGTGACAAATTTAGAGTTCTCACTGTTAGTGGACATAGGGTTAACTTGCGTACTTAACTGTATTACAACTGTACACTATGACAGAAAAAGTTAAAGTTATGCTTCAGTCAACGTTGCCTCAGCCAACGCCAATTGATTACAGTGAATCGCTCGACTGAGGGAAGAAATGGCGGCAGTTCAGGTTTGAACGATGAGGGTTGTGCACAGTGACGCACCGCCCAATGGGATGAAACAAGACAGACATGCGCGATGAAGACCAGGAAGAGAGCGGTCGCACGCTGAGGAAAAGCAAATTAACGGAGACGTGACGAAACAAATGGAGAGCAGATGCCCTCCGGTTATGAGAAGGTATCGATAGATCCGATAGTTAGGAAAGCCATACAGATAAAGAAAACGCGATAACCGAAGCCAAAGAAAGAAGGAGTCAGAACAAGGGAAAGGAAGGGGGAACAAGGTGGAAGAAAAATGCCATAAGTACTGTAACTATCAACACAGATGTATAATGAACATACCATAAACATATTTATGAAGATTAAAATATATAATACTTATCTGCAGTACAGGAAGCAGCAAAGAAAGAGGGAGTTATGGGAATATGCAACCTGTTTTATACTGTGGGGTTTCGTTCCATTGGTTGTGGGGTTGCTAGGGGTTACGGAAAGGTTCTTTCTTTTTTCTGTATATGAATAAAGTTTCCTTTGCTGCTAGAGGAAGCAGTGAGGAGAGTTTCATGCATAATATGAAGCCTCCGTTCTGCCACAAAATTACTGTGTCTAACAGAAGGAATTACCTAGGAAGGAGTCCATCATACAGCATATCTCCTTCTGTCTGTGTCACTGTGTCACCCTGCAGGAGGAGGGACAGACTCATATCTCCTTCTGTCTGTGTCACTGTGTCACCCTGCAGGAGGAGGGACAGACTCATATCTCCTTCTGTTTGTGTCACTGTGTCACCCTGCAGGAGGAGGGACAGACTCATATCTCCTTCTGTCTGTGTCACTGTGTCACCCTGCAGGAGGAGGGACACAATCATATCTCCTTCTGTCTGTGTCACTGTGTCACCCTGCAGGAGGAGGGACAGACTCCTGTCTCCTTCTGTCTGTGTCACTGTGTCACCCTGCAGGAGGAGGGACAGACTCATATCTTCTTCTGTCTGTGTCACTGTGTCACCCTGCAGGAGGAGGGACAGACTCATATCTCCTTCTGTCTGTGTCACTGTGTCACCCTGCAGGGGGAGGGACAGACTCATATCTCCTTCTGTCTGTATCACTGTGTCACCCTGTAGGAGGAGGGACAGACTCATATCTCCTTCTGTCTGTGTCACCCTGCAGGAGGAGGGACAGACTCATATCTTCTTCTGTCTGTGTCACTGTGTCACCCTGCAGGAGGAGGGGCAGACTCATATCTCCTTCTGTCTGTGTCACTGTGTCACCCTGCAGGAGGAGGGACAGACTCATATCTCCTTCTGTCTGTGTCACTGTGTCACCCTGCAGGAGGAGGGACAGACTCATATCTCCTTCTGTCTGTGTCACTGTGTCACCCTGCAGGAGGAGGGACAGACTCATATATCCTTCTGTCTGTGTCACTGTGTCACCCTGCAGGATGAGGGACAGACTCATATCTCCTTCTGTCTGTGTCACTCTGCAGGAGGAGGGACAGACTCATATCTCATTCCGTCTGTGTCACTGTGTCACCCTGCAGGAGGAGGGACAGACTTATATCTCCTTCTGTCTGTGTCACTGTGTCACCCTGCAGGAGGAGGTACAGACTCATATCTCCTTCTGTCTGTCACTGTGTCACCCTGCAGGAGGAGGGACAGACTTATATCTCCTTCTGTCTGTGTCACTGTGTCACCCTGCAGGAGGAGGAACAGACTCATATCTCCTTCTGTCTGTGTCACTGTGTCACCCTGCAGGAGGAGGGACAGACTCATATCTCCTTCTGTCTGTTTCACTGTGTCACCCTGCAGTAGGAGGGACAGACTCATATCTCCTTCTGTCTGTGTCACTGTGTCACCCTGCAGTAGGAGGGACAGACTCATATCTCCTTCTGTCTGTGTCACTGTGTCACCCTGCAGGAGGAGGGACAGACTCATATCTCCTTCTGTCTGTGTCACTGTGTCACCCTGCAGGAGGAGGAACAGACTCATATCTCCTTCTGTCTGTACCACTGTGTCACCCTGCAGGAGGAGGGACAGACTCATATCTCCTTCTGTCTGTGTCACTGTGTCACCCTGCAGGAGGAGGAACAGACTCATATCTCCTTCTGTCTGTGTCACCCTGCAGGAGGAGGGACAGACTCATATCTCCTTCTGTCTGTGTCACCCTGCAGGAGAAGGGACAGACTCATATCTCCTTCTGTCTGTGTCACTGTGTCACCCTGCAGGAGGAGGGACAGACTCATATCTCCTTCTGTCTGTGTCACTGTGTCACCCTGCAGGAGGGACAGACTCATGACTTCCTCTGTCTGTGTCACTATAAAATTATTATTATTTTCATTAGAGTTGTTTATTTTGCTCATGTGAGTATACATATAATTTTTTTAATTCCTTAAGGACTATATCACATACTATGACCGTCATGGTCCTTAAATACTTAAGGACCGATGACGGTCATAGTACGTCACATACTTTTTACTTACATTGCTCCACCGGGAGCGCTGTAAGTAAAAATGAGGTCTAAATTGACCGTTCCAAGACTGGAGCGATCTCTTTCAGGCCCCAAAGCGGCGCGCCGATACACACAACAGGTCACGTGTACTGTCACGTCGGTAAGGATCAAATCGTTCCTTAAGGGATGGAAACGTCCCAGGACCTCTGGTCCTTAACGGGTTAAGGGCTGCACTACTACTTGTTTGAATTATTTTGATTATTTTGCCCCCCTTTTGTCACTTGAACATGTCATCACATAGGTACCATGTATTTTTTTGCGGTTTTCAATTGAACTCTCATGTTTTATATCACCCCCTCTTTGGTAGTTTTCAGGGGTTAAATTTCTCCTTTTCTTTCTTTCTTGTTTCTTTTCTATTTCTCTTTCGTAACTGAGACTATGTTTTCCTTTCTAGGTGTGTGGGTGGAGCTTCGTTTTGGATTTATGCACCTATCCTATATAATAATTCGCTAAGGTTGTTCGTCAGAAGCCGTCATGCGCAGTAGAGACGGCTGTGCGCGTTGCAGTCATGCACAGTACAGACTGCCTGCGCCGCGGCTGATACTGAGCGGGGCGCTCCAAATTCAGACCGGAGTCCAACACTGGCGGCGCTGCAGTCATGTGCAGTACTGACTGTCGGAATGCGCAGAGGCGGATACGGAGTGGGGCGGACCGAATTCAGACCGTGGGACTCTCTGCGCACCTTCCTGGGACTTGCTGCGCAGAGAGTCCCACGGTCTGAATTCGGTCCACCCCACTCCGTATCCGCCTCTGCGCATTCCGACAGTCAGTACTGCACATGACTGCAGCGCCGCCAGTGTTGGCCCGTGTACACAGGCTTTAAAACTAGTTTTCTATAATCTTCTTTATTTATAACCATGGCTTTCAACTCTAAAGCGGAACTTTCATCTTATATAAAGTTGCCCTGCAATAATTAAGCAGGTAGCGACTAGCTTTATAATAAGTCTATTACGTCTCAAAAGTAGCCGATTGTACAGTAATCCTTTATCTTCAGAGACAGGAAGCCAGACATCAGTGCAGACATCTTGTATGCACGCCTGCGCTGTCAGTCCCGGTCTCCATTGAGAATCATTGCACTGTGCCACAAGGTAACCGGAACGGACTGATGGTGCAGGGGCGCAGACGACATTAACCTGGCCGTCAGTCTCTGAAGAGAAAGGATTTCTTTACAATTGGCTACTTTTGAGAGGTAATAGATATATTATAAAAGTAGCCGCTACCTGTTTAATTATTGCAGGGTGACTGTATATATGATGACAGTTCCGCTTTAAGATAATTAGTATTCGATATAACCAGTGAGCTGCATTTATCTTCTTTATACATGTATATTTTCAAGGCATGGTTATTGTTTTTCCTTTATCCGTATTGATGCTGGAGTTTGCATCTCTATGCTTCTTTTTTCCAATAAACTGCTTTAAAAAAATAATTTTGTTGAACTAATTCAAGCAGAAGTCAGTTGTAGTAGTTAGGTTAAGGTAAATGTGTGTGTTATTATAATGAGATGTTAGTGATTCTTACTTATGTATAACTGTCACTTATTCATGTACATATACTTCCCCTTTAAACCAGAGCGTTAACAATCAGTCATGCGCTCCTCTGGTCCTTAAAGGCTTAAACACTGGGCCGCTGTTAGAGAAGTCACCAACATTTGTCTCCTTGTTCCCTGCAGTCTTCTGGGAGACAAGCGTAACGAGCTGGGGGAGAAGGCCTCAAAGCTCCGAAATGGACTCTTTAAGATTGACGAGACTCGGGAGAAGGTGGAGAAGATGTCCGAGGAGCTGGCCGTGGCCAGGAGTAAAGTGGCCGACTACCAGAAGCAGTGTGAGGAGTATTTGGTCATCATTGTCCAGCAGAGGAGAGAGGCCGATGAACAGCAGAAGGTCTGTGTGTGTTTTCACAGGGAGGTGACTGTGTGTGTGTGTATACAAGGGAGGTGATGGTGTTGAGGTGACTATGTATATAGTGGAAGGCTGTATGTGTACAGGGGGAGGTGACTGTGTGTGTGTATTAATGTGCATACAGGGGAGGTGTGTGTATGCGTGTGTACACTGGAGGAGGTGACTGTGTGTGTATGTATGAGTGTGTATACAGGTGAGTTGTGTGTGTATATAGGGGAGGCATGTGTGTGTACGTGGGAGGTGTTGAGGTGTGTATGAGTGTGTATACAGGGGAGCTGTGTGAGTGTGTATACAGGGGAGTTGATGAGGTGTGTATGAGTGTGTATACAGGGGAGGTGTATGAATGTGTATACAGGGGAGGTGTGTGTGTACAGGAGGAGCTGATTATGTGTGTATGCAGGGGAAGTGTGTATGAGTGTGTACAAGGAGGTGTGTGTGTATGTTTGTGTATACAGGGGAGGTATGTGTGTGTGTCAGTATGTATGATTGTGTGTATACAGGGGAAGTGTGAGTGTGTATGTTGGGGAGGTGTGTGTGTATGTATTAGTGTGTATGCAGGGGTGGTGTGTGTTTCATTGTGTATACAGGAGTGGTGTGTGTGCAGGAGGAGGTGATTGTGTGTTCTGTGTATGCACTGCATATGAGAGAGTGTATATGTTGGGGAGGTGTGAGTTTGAGTGTGTATACAGGGGTGGTGTGAGTGTGTATGGTGTGAGTGTGTATACAGGGGTGGTGTGAGTGTGTATACAGGGGAGGTGTGTATATGTGCACAGGAGAAGGTGTTTGTGTATGTGTGTGTGCAGGGGAAGTGTGCATGAGTGTACACAAGGGAGGTTTGTGTCATTGTGTATACATGGGAGGTGTGTGCGTCTTGAGAAGGGACTCTTCAATCTAGCAGTAGTGACCATATTCTGGCTAGTTATTTTATAAACACTCTATGTGCAGCAGACTAGAACTTTAGTTTGAATCATCCTGAGGGTCAGAGATGTGGCCAGGCAGTCACCGAAAGGGGCTGTGCTGGGTTATTAGGTGCTAGGTAGATACCAGCAATTTTAAATTGTAAAAAAAAATGGCTAGTAAAATTATATAGGCAGTTTTTACTACTTTTTAAAGTTAACTAAACTTATCTTAGGGTGACAGGCCCACTTTAAGAATTAATTATCAGAATAAAAATTCACGTAACGGTTACCAGGAATTTGCATCTGTCTCCCCAACCTTGTTTCACTGTTCACTATTGCAATAATGTACTCTATGGAACCAACTGTACTTTAAACTGAAAATTTATTGAAGTAACAATACAGTAAAATACAGAGTAATAAAGAAACTTAGCACAATAACAGAAGTAATTATTAAATGAAGAAAGAGGAAAATATTAAATGGTAAGGAGAAGATTGGCATTAGAGCTAAAAGAACTACCAAGCCAAGGGGACCAGGTGGAAAGATAAATGTCATAATTACCCAGCTCAATGGAGCTAAGGTACTCATTTCTACAGATAGCATTAATTCTCTCCAAGACATTCGACCAAGGAATATCCAGACTCTTCCAGTGAAAAGCAATAGACATTCTTGTGGCCAGACAGACTCTCACAATCAACTTGTCCTGGGCTTTAATGGTCAAATCAACTCTATCACCAAGAAGAGCTTCAGAACATTTGAGGATAATTTTCCTACTTAAAATACAAGAAAGCATATTATTGACACGACCCCAGATTTGTATGACCTTTGGACACGACCACCACATATGTAAAAAAGAACCAGCCTCACAGCATCTGCGAAAACATAGGTCTGGAACATTATTATACATAAGTGCTAATCTTGCCGGGGTTAGATAGGATAAATGAAGCATCTTATAAGATTGTTCAGTTAGGGAAACATTTAAAGAACATTTATGTAAACGTAAAATCCTTTGCTTCCAAATTTCATCAGACCATGACTCACCTAACATAGCCTCCCAAGTATATTGAGATTGTAATTTCTGAGTGTCTGAGTGTCCCAACTGTACTTATTCAGGGAACCCTGGGATTCCACAGAACTCAATCTGAGAACATGTGGTTTAGGTCATTGTTAGAACAATCAGCAGGTTTGCATGCTCTGTGTCTGTAACGGGAATCAGGTGATGCAGTCAATTCCTGGCCATAGTTACTGGGCTTCTATCTCCAAGATGCGGCTACAAAGAGGGTAGCCGAGCCGGTTCTGCTGCTAAATCCAGTGAATGGGAGTCAGAGGGGACACTTTAGAGCATTTCTGGAATAACACACATCAGACAGGATAAACAGGGATCCAACAACTTTATTTGGGAAAACGGGGAGTATATAGGGCCTGAATTTCTAACATAAACAAAAGTGTATTTTAATCTTGCCCCTCCGATCTACAGCCAATGGGGATCGGAGGGGCAAGGGATGCACATGCGACGGCCAATCAGAAGGCCAGCTACATTTTGAGCCTGAGGAGCTGGAGGGTGAGAGGGAACACAAAGGAGAGTTTAATCTTGGTTAGTCGATCTCCAGCCAATGGGGATCGGAGCCACAAGAGTTGCACAGGCGGCGCCCAATCAGGGAGCCGCCAGCATTTTCATACTGGTGGTTGAGGGGACTGAATGAATGGGGATGACGGAGGGCATGTGAGGCATTGTGGAATACACACATGGGAGGGTTACACACATATAACACTGTGGTAGCACACATATATAGCTACAGTGAACTTTTGCACAGTACTTGGTGTTCATATGCAAAGATCCATGATGGACCACTGGGTACTTCTAACTAACTCAGGCAGCCCAGGTAAAAAAAACAGACAAGTGGCGACCAATCAGCAGGCCGCCTGCGTGTCGAACACACAAGGGCGACCAATCAGTATGCTGCCCTACTTGTCAAACAAACCTCAGCAGTGAAAGGGAAAAGAACGCCTACCTGTTGAACAGACCAGGGCGACCAATGAGGGAGCTGTCTACTTTTTGAACGGGAAACATGTAGAACACATTCACATTGAGCCATACAATGAGCCGAATACCCAGCTTAACACATAGAAATGGGGAAATACAGAAGCATAACACTTGTGGGTACCCTATAAGTCCATAATGACCCAGAGCGGTCCATTACAGTGTCTTGCTTCAGAATGGAGTTGCTTTGCTTCATAATTAGTGGGGAATTTGGGGAATTTTTTTATTTATCTTCAATAGTGCAGACGATATGCTCCAGAATCACTTACGGTTTTCTTACAGCAATTTGAGACTACAACTCCCATCCAAGAGGTGGCTGGGTATGATGGTAACTGTAGTCCCCATCTGGTGATCTAAAGATTGACTGACCGCCTTCAGTTCTCCATTATGAGATGAACTGGTACCTTTCCTATTAGAGAATCTCCCCTGCATCTATTCATCTTTAGATTCTTCTTTTCACTTGTGTCTGTATATCTAGAACAGTGGCTCCCAACCCGTGCCCCCAGAGCCCACTAACAGGCCAGGATTTGAGGATTTCCTTGCTAGAGCTCAGCAGGGTGACCACATTTCAATTCTGCTATTCAGGAACGCTATGGAGACAAGCGCAACACAGAGTTCTAAACACTAGAGGGAGATCTGCCTATTGTCTGCTGTGACGGAAAGCAATACGTGTGGTGGGCTACAAGGAAATGTACATCACACCCAGAGCCGTACGCTAGCGTTATTTGATGTCAGGATCCAGGCTCAGTTTTCTGTCTAATGTTTAGAACTCTGTCTGGAAGCCATTTTGTTGTAACCCAGCAGAAGCATCACTTCCTGTCACAGTAGGCAATGGGCAGTTCTCTCTCTACACAGTTTAGAGCTCTGTCTGGAAACCATTTTGTTGTAACCCTGCAGAAGCATCACTTCCTGTCACAACAAACAATGTACAGTTCTCTTTCTAGTGTATAGAACTCTGTCCTCTGGAGTCTTCATTCTGGGATGTTGTTATGTCCCGGAAGGGGGCTGCCCGGGATACAGGACACACATTTAAAATCTGTGACTGTCCTGGGCAATCCGTGACACATGGTCACCTCAGCTTAGGTGAGTTAATCAGGGTCTCAGTCAATCTGATTAACTCCGCTGTGCTGTAGCAAGAAAAATCCTCAAATCCTGTTCTGTTCATGGACCATAATGCCATGGGTTGATCTAGAACACGATCAGTTTCTCAGATTTGCTGTTGTAAATTATCATTTTCAGGCCTTTGCATTTGACTTCCCTTCTGAATATTCACAAAAGTGCGGGCAGTGGTGGCCATTAAGTAGGAAATGAGCAAAAAATGTTCCGCTCCTTAAATGAGAAGTAACATTAACCGATAATAACCCCCCCACACATACACACACACACACACTTACCTTACTGTGTGTCCAAGAAAACCCTAATGGCCTCTATGAATTTTGTCCTCTTACATTTGTTCAAGACAAAACAATTAGTCCTGGGTGTCACGTCCATGGAGGCGGACATGACAAGCACTGGCAGGTTTTCCAAACAGATCATGAACCTACTTAAGCACTGTAGAACTAGAGGGGTGTGCAGCAATACACTACACATCCCTCTGGTCCTTAAAGAGTTAAAGGAGCAGTAAATATTTTTATGAAATATGTTATATAGCTTTTCCTGCTGAGTAAAACAATGTCACTCCCACTGCTGTCAGTTGTTTTATTCATAGTTACATAGTAATTTAGGTTGAAAAAAGACTTGCGTCCATCCAGTTCAACCCTTTTCCTATTCCTGTTTACCATCGCTGACCCAAAAGAAGGCATCTGACTCCAAATGGCGATCAGATTTCTCCCTGGATTAACAAGCCCTAACTAAATATTAATCCCAATACTAACGTGCATAGCCCTCTATATTATGCTCTTTTAAATAAGTATCCAGGCCCCTTTTAAAGGCATCTAATGTATTTGATAGCACCACCTCCTCCGGAAGTGCATTCCATACCTTTATTGTCCTTACAGTAAAGAAACCCTTCCGCTAAATCTCCTTTCCTCAAGTCTAAGCGGGTGGCCCCTTGTCCTGTGTACTGTTCTGTTAATGAACAGGTCTTTTGAAAGCCCTTTATATGGGCCTTGAACATATTTATATAGTGTTATCATATCCTCTCTAAGACGCCGTTTCTCTAGTGTGTACAAGTTTAACTTTTCTAGCCTCTCTTCATAACTAAAACTTTCCATTCCCCTTACTAGTTTTGTAGCCCTCCTCTGTACTCTCTCTAGTTCCATAATGTCCTTCTTCAGAAAGGGCGCCCAGAATTGAACAGCATATTCTAGGTGGGGTCTTACCATGGACCTGTAAAGAGGCATAATTATATCTTCCTCCCTTGAGTCAATACCCCTTTTAATACATGCCAATATCTTATTGGCCTTTGCAGCTGCCAGCTGGCACTGCATGCTACTGCTAAGTCTATTGTCTACCATTACTCCTAAATCCTTTTTATTAGTAGATTTCCCCAGAGAAACACCATTTAAACTATATGTTGCATTTTTATTATTATACCCAAAATGCATAACTTTACACTTGTCTATATTGAATCTCATTTGCCATTTGCCTGCCCAGTTACTCAATTTGTCCAAATCCTCTTGTGATGAAGACACATCCAGTTCAGACTTTATTACCTTACTTAATTTTGTGTCATCGGCAAACACTGATACATGGCTTCCTATGCCCTCTGGGAGGTCATTAATAAACAAATTAAAAAGAAGAGGACCCAGGACAGATCCCTGAGGCACTCCACTTATCACGTTTAACCAAATGGAGAACTTGCCATTTACTACCACTCTTTGCATTCTATCTTTCAGCCAATTTCCAATCCACACACAAACATTTTCCCCTAGTCCTATTTCATTCAATTTGTACAGTAACCTCTTGTGTGGAACTGTATCAAATGCCTTGGCAAAGTCTAAATAGATCACGTCAACCGCCGCTCCCTCATCTATATTATTATTCAAAAGTTACAAATGTTCAAATAACCAGGAAGTGAATTTACTGTGTTTACTTCCTGATAGTTCTAACTGACAGGAAGTGACTCAGCAGTTTCCATCACATTCTGTGGAGAACTGTATGTCACTGACTTTCCTCTCCATTACAATGTAACAGGAGAACTAATTGGAATTTGAACACTAGAGGGCACTACTAATGTAAAAAAAACAGGTTTAAACAGTAATAACTCTGGAAATATGCATCTCACAGCAGTGGAAGCACTGTTATGTTACTCAACAGGAAATGCCCTACAATATATGTTTTTTCATAAAAAAGTTTACTGCTCCTTTAAGACTGCTATGTGCAGTTGACTGTTTGTGGTCCTGCCAGCAGCCGTCATGTCCGCGTCTATGGACATGACATCCAGGACTGATTGAAGGTGTTTTCTCCTGAACAAAGATACAATGGCAGAATTCATAAGGGGCATTAGGATTTTGTGGCCATAATAAGAGATATGGGTTATTATTAGGAGGTGTTGCTTCTCTCTTAATAAATAAGGGCCACTGTCTTCCTGTCTCACCAGCCTGGTCTCTTTCCTCTCCCAGGCGGTCTCGGCTCACAGCGAGAAGATTGCGGCAGAGGAAATAAAGTGTAAGGCTCTAGCAGAGAACGCACAGAAGGATCTAGAAGAGGCTCTTCCTGCCCTGGAGGAGGCCATGAGGGTGAGATCCATTAGTATATACCTCACACACTCTGACCCACCCCATTCCATTCCCTACCCCAGAACAGGCCATAACGGTGAGACGTCCTATTTCTACCTAACATTTTTACCCCAATTCCCACCTCACAACAGCTTCCAGCTCACCAGAAAATCATGGTGTTGAATTTCCCATCATTAATCATTTTTTGGCGTCCATTATTTAACCCCTTCTTCCCCGGCAGGCGCTGGAGTCACTGAACAAGAAGGACATGACAGAGATTAAGTCGTACGGACGCCCCCCTGTGCAGGTAGAGACAGTAATGCAGGCCGTTATGATCCTGAGAGGAAACGAGCCGACCTGGGCCGAGGCCAAGAGGCAACTGGGTGAGAGAGAAGGAGAAATCATATTACAGAACGGTTCACTAGCAGTATCAGGGGCTTCAGTCCAAAGAGCAGCTAATACCACTTTAAAGACAACTGGGGTGTGGGGTGTATTGCTTCACAATCCAATGCACACCCCTCTGGTGCTTAAAGTGTTAAAAAGAGCTGTAGACTTTTATTATGGAAATAGTGGAATAATTCTGGAGCAAACCAATGTAATAGAGACCTCTGTCATTCAAAGGGGTTAATAGCCCATTTAAACCGGAAATCTCATTTTCTCTGTCGTCCAATACAGGTTACTTGTAACTTTGGGTAGGCGATCCGTCCCTTTAATTGTAGGCAGGAACAATTCTAGAATTGTATGCAGGGGGTGGAGCCTACCTTCCCTCCTTGGCTGCAGCTAGCCAACCAGCTCCAGAAAGATTTGTTCCTTGGTGAAGATAACACAGGCAAGAGAACAGTTCTGCTATAGTTTTAGAATTTTTTTTATTTTTCTGTTAGAAATGGAATACCACCATTAGGCGTATTACCATGACTGACAATGCCCTTAGATGTGGATAGCTCAGTATCCAGGTGTTTTTTGTGGACCTTAAGCCCTGGGGTGAAAATCCTGGGTTCAAGTTCTTTCCTCAGGAGTTGCCCACCGAGGCTTCTTTTTAATACATGGTAGTCTGAAGACAGAAGATCTGCAGGAAAGGTGAGTAACTCTTTGAGTGCTGCAGGTCCACATGTCCCACAGTGCCCCTCCGCACAGGGGTTTACCTTTGAAGCTCCTATTGCACACTCCTGCACTCATTGGGTTTATCTGTATGTCTGTTGGATGTTTTGGAGCAGGTTTATGTGGTACTTTAACCCTTTAGCTGCTTGCTTTTCATCTTTTGGGGGGTTTTCTGACACTTTTCCTACTGGTTCAGTGTTTTTTGGGTATCCTAACATGTTCTAGTGATGTTTCATGCGTTTTTATTTTACTGTTTCAATTTTGTAAAATTTGAGTTCGCTCTTTACCACATAGACGCCATTGCTTCATTCACTCCCATGGGACTGTACAGTTTGGGATATATCCCTGCAACCGCTTAACCTAGCGACTTTAGAGATGTCTCATTTTTCTTGTCTGCCCTTGCTCTATCATCCGGTTAATGTTTCTAGTGTTTTGGGGGGCTCAGGGGGCTTCGGGCGCTGTGTGGGTACTTTTTCTGGGAAAACTACATTTCCTATGAGCACTTGCTTCGCGAGCTTGTTTCTGATTGGCTCCCACTGCAGCAGCCATTTTGTGCCATTTCCAGAACGAGTATCCTACGCAGGGCTTGGACTCTCCTTCTCTCCTCTGCTGATTAACCCTTCGCCTGCCAGATAAGTCTATTTTAGCGATTTCTGGGGTGAAACATTAATCCTACACACTGTACTTGAGTGATTTTTTTATACAGTAAGGTTATTTGACATTGTGAGAATGTCTATACCATTGGAGCTTGGGGCCAGACCTAAGACTAAGGATGCTGGCTTCTCTGTATCCCCTATTGTGCATTGTTCTTCCTGTCATTCAGGGTTACCTAGAGAATTCTCAGGTCATTTATGCCCAGCATGTACTGATGTCCCTGAGAGTCTCCCAGGGACCTCCAGCCATGCATTAGAACAAGGTTGGGTGCAAGAGTTCAAGGCTGCTACCAGGGACCTTAGGTCTACATTGCAACTCTATCCATCCCAGTTACAGGGGGGTCTTCCATTCTTGGCAGACCCCCTCCTCCGTCAAGTCTTCCCTGCCAAAACCTCAGGGAATACCCGACGTATCAGATTCCTCTGAGGAGGAACTGCTGGTGGATTCAGATGTGGAAGAATGTTCTGCTGTGGGCTCCTCTTAGATTTTGGGGATCCTTTTGAGACTGATCCTGAGCCCTCGGCTGAGGGCCTCATAAGGGCTGTTTTGCATACTCTTAGCATTCCCTTAGTTCAGGAGGTTCCTTCTGATCCCTCTGATGTGTTTCAGGAGCCTGAAAAGCCCCTTACCTGCTTTCCACCTAACCCCACTCTTGACCACCTTGTTTCTGAAGAGTGGAAATCTCCAGACAAGAAACCTTCTGTGTCCAAGAAATTTGCCAAGCTTTATCCCTTCTCTGAGGCAGGGCTTGCTCAGTGGGTTCATCCTCCCAAAGTGGATGCTCCTATCTCCAGGCTATCTAAGTCTACTGCCTTGCCCGTTTCTGATGCATCTGCTCTGAAGGACTGGACTGACAAAAAACTTGAGGTCTACCTCAAGTCCATTTTTTCCACTGCTGGTACTGACATGCGTCCAGCATTCACTGCAGCATAGGTGAACTGGGCCATTGCGGGCTGGACTTAACAGCTCTCCCTGGCTGTCCGTCAAGGTGCTCCTACTTCGGATATGTTACGCCTTCTTGCCAACATTTCTGAGGCACAGCACTATGTTTCTGCTGCCTTATTTGATGCCATCCTTTTAGTGGCTAGGGTTTCTACCATGTCTGTAGTTGCCAGACGGGCTCTTTGGCTCAAGGTCTGGTCCGCTGACACTGCTTCTAAGAAAACATTGCTCTCCTTACCTTTTCAAGGTACTTCTTTGTTTGGGCCAGATCTTAAAGATCTGATCAGTGAGGCCACAGGAGGTAAGAGTACACTTCTACCCTTGGTCCCCAGGAGGAAAACGCAGCTTAAGTGTAATCGGTAGACTGAGACACGTCCGGCGAACCAGACGGTTCCCTCAGCTCTGCATACCTCCTCTAAGCCCAAACAGCAATGGAAGCCCAAGGCTTCCAAGCCTTCTTCAGCATGACTCACAGAACCCAGGTCCCCACTCTGCTGTGGGTGGTCGTCTGCTTCACTACCACAGCATCTGGTAAGATTCAGTGGGGGACCCATGGGTTTTACAGGTGGTGACGGAAGGGCACAGGATCCCTTTTGTCTCTCTTTCTCCCTTTCGCTTCTTCCTTCTCATGCACCTCAGAGCACGGAGAAACACCGGCTGTTCAATGGCGCTATTCAGGCTCTTCTGGACAAGGATGTTCTAGAGCTGGTTCCAGTTCAGGACAGAGGTATGGGTTTTTACTCAAACCTCTTTGTGGTCTCCAAAAAGGACGGCGGTTGTCACCCCATTTTGGATTTGAAGGATCTGAATTGCTTTGTGTTCCGGACCCATAATCACCAGGAGTCTCTATGGACGGTGATTGCTGCTATGTCCCCGGGGGAATTCCTTGCATCTCTGGATCTTCAGGACTCATATTTACATATCGACATTCATCCAGAGAGCTGGCAGTATGTCAGATTTGCCTGTGACCGAGGGCATTTTCAGTTTTCAGCTCTTCACTCTGGTCTGACTAAAGTTCTACAAGTTTTCAAATGTGTCCTGGGAGCCTTAGTGTCTGTCCTCCACCGGGACAGCATCAAAGTTACTCCATACATGGACGACCTGCTTCTGAAAGCCCCCTCTGCGCAACTTCTTCATCAGAAGGTTCAGCAATGTATTCACGCTCTCACCCATCACGGGTGAATCATCAACATGGACAAGTCAGATGTTGTCCCATCCCAGCGTCTGGTCTTCCTGGGCCTTCTCTTCGACACTCAGAAGAGCATGGTGTTTCTCACGGACGAGGTAGCTCACCAGATTGCCCACAGGGTTTCTGAGGTTCTGGCTCAAGATCCAGTTCCAGACAAGAAGCTGTCCTCTCTAGTGGTCCCGTTTGCCATGGCACACACCAGGGAACTCCAGAGGTTTGTGATCCAGGTGTGCAGGGGTCAGCCAGACCTTCTGACGATGTCACTGTCCCTCCCTCTTCATGTGGAACTGAGTTTGTCTGCTGAAAGGCAAGTCCTTCCTGGTATCCTTCTGGACCATGGTGACGACGGATGCCAGTCTCTCCAGCTGGGGAGCGGTTCTGGGTCGCCTGAGTGCTCAGGTTGGTGGTCTCCGGAGGAATCTCTCCTTCCTATCAACGTGTTGGAGCTTCTGGCGATAGTTCATGCCCTTCGTCATTGGACATCTCAGTTGGAAGACTGTCCAGTCCGGGTAGAGTCCGACAATGCCACGGACGTGGCTTACATCAACAAGCAGGGCAGAACAAGAAGTCTCGTCACTTGGTTAGAAATCAAGGCTATTTTGTCCTGAGTAGAAGAACATGTTCCTGCCATATCCTCAGTGCACATTCCTGGCGTAGACAACATCATGGCGGACTTCCTCCGTCAACACACAGTGGACAGCAGAGAGTGGGACCTGCACCCAGAGGTGTTCACCTTCATTGTTCAGAAGTGGGGTCTTCCTTACATCGACCTGATGGCTACAAGACACAACAGGAAGGTTCTGAGGTTCTGCTCTCGATGGAAGGACCCTCTAGCTCTGGCGGTAGATGCAATGTCCATTCCTTGGTTATTTCCTCTGGTCTACATCTTTCCTCCCCTCCCAATGTTGCACAGGGTGTTACGGAAATTGCAACTGGAACTCTGTCCAGTCATTCTGATTGCTCCGTACTGGCCATGCCAAGCTTGGTTTCCGGAGCTTCTGGATCTGTCAGTGGAGGAGCCATTCCGGCTCCCTTGCTGTCTGGCTCTTCTCCTACAGGGTTACCTGTGGAAGGAGGATGTTCATCGGCTAACTCTGACGGCTTGGAAGTTGAATCCTCAGTATTGAAGAAGAAAGGTTTTTCTTCTGGGGTGGTGGCTATTATGCGGGCTACAGTGCCCGCAAACCTATTTCTTCCAAGGTCCTTCAGGGTCATGCTCACAGGAGTCTTCTTTCCCTTCCACTATCTATTCCATAGTTAGTGTCTCAAATCTTTCTGGAGCTGGTTGGCTAGCTGCAGCCAAGGAGGGAAGGTAGGCTCCACCCCCTGCAATCAATTCTAGAATTGTTCCTGCCTACAATTAAAGGGGTGGATCGCCTACCCAAAGTTACCAGTAACCTGTATGGATTAAGAGAAAAGGATTTAACGGGTAAGACTAAAATCCTCTCTTTTCCCTTGTGGTGCAGTTGGTTTGCTCCAGAATTGCTCCTCTTTAGCTTCCTGAACATGGCCAAAAAAAAAGAAGTGAACTCTCTTCTCCGTTTCATTTCTCCAGTCCATTCTCTCTATTGTACATCTACTTGATCATTGCCTATGTTACCTCCATCCCCAGGAGAGCAGAACTTCATAAAGCAACTAATCAACTTTGACAAGGACAATATCTCTGAGCGAGTCCTGAAGAAGATCGGACAATACTGTGTGCAGCCTGACTTCCAGCCGGACATTATCGGACGGGTGTCCCTGGCAGCTCGATCCCTTTGTATGTGGGTGCGGGCCATGGAGGTGAGGACAGGATGTGACTGTCTGCCTGTGTATATGTGAATGAGGGCCATGAAAGTGTGAGTAATTGAAAATGAGGACTGTCTGTAACTATATGTAGATGTGAGTACAGGTTGGTGAGTCCTGTATCAGTCTGTCCTCCATATACACAGATCACTCTTTCCCTTATATGCCTCTTTTCTCAGATGTACGGGAGGATATATCGAGTAGTAGAGCCCAAACGTGCCCGTATGAACATGGCAATGGCTCAGCTGGCAGAAAAGCAAGCATCGCTGGCAGAGGCACAGAACAAATTACGAGAGGTATCATGCTATTGTTTTTTACTTGATGTATTCTGTTGGACCTACGATTATCAATGTTAGTCATCAGGGAGAACCAGCAGGTCAGGTTATGAGGCTTTCTCTGCTTGTTTAGATGAAGGTAGTTGGCATATAAGACGTGTACTAGTGTGTACCGTGAAAGCTGACCTATTGGTGTTTCCTAAAAACTGGAGCTGAGAATCACTGCTTTGGACAGTGATTACACTGGGATAGCAATACACTGTAACACAGGAATAGCGATAGTGTAACACAGGGATATCGATACAATGTAACACAGGAATACTGATACAGTGTAATACAGGGATGAATGTACATTGGTGATCTCAGATTAATTTAGGCTCTGGAATTGCTATGAAGTCTATGGTGCAGTTAGTTTGCACAAGAATTGCTCTACATACATAAGACTCTATATGCCCACTGTGTCAGTCCTTGGAATGCCAGGCTCTGGATCCTCATGCCAGTCTTCCTGGAGCCAGGCAGTACATACTCTCTCCTAACACTTGATGTGTAGCCGGGCACCACTATGACTGCGTCTTCTATGCCACTGTAACTGGTGCCAGGCTCTATATACTCACTCTTAGCACTTCCTTTGCAGCATTGCGCCAATAAAACTCTCTTTGCCAGTTTTACTGGCGCCTGATCGTACGTTCCATCCTACTTCTCAAAGTGCTGAGCTGTACCCTTATTGCAGCCCTTGCTGTGTTAAGCTGTGCATTCCATGTGTCAGCCCTTCAGCTACCAGGCTGAGTCTCCCCAGTGATCTTGATGTGCCAGTGTGTGTGTGCCGCAGGTTGGTGAGAGGCTGGAGAAGTTGAAGATGCAGTACGATGAGAAGCTGGCACAGAAGGAGGCACTGCGAGCCGAGGCTGAGCTAATGGAGGTAAAACTGCAGAGAGCGGGAACACTGGTGACTGGATTGGCGGGAGAGAAATCTCGATGGGAAGAGACTGTAAAGGTCAGTGGTCACACAAGTTTCTTTGTCACATTTTCCACAACTTTGTAATCGTTCTCTGGTGGCCTCAATGCTTTTCCCTTCTCCCATTTATCTCTATTATCCAACTGCAGGGTCTAGAGGCAGACCTGGGTTTCCTCGTGGGTGACTGTCTCTTGGCATCAGCTTTTCTGTCGTACATGGGACCGTTCCTCTCCAGTTATCGAGAAGGCATCCTTTCCATTTGGATGAAAGAGGTAAGATTTCCCTCTGTAGCCACAATAGAATGCCTGAGAACCCACTCCACCTTCAATAAACAGCCAGCACAATTCCAGAAAACTCATTCTCTCTTCTCTAAACACCCAGCACAGGCCCTGAAAACCCACTCTGCCTACCCTAAACACCCAGCACAATCCCTGAAAACCCACTCTGCCTACCCTAAACACCCAGCACAATCCCTGAAAACCCACTCTGCCTACCCTAAACATCCAGCACAATCCCTGAAAACCCACTCTGTCTACCCTAAACACCCACCACAATCCCTGAAAACCCACTCTGCCTACACTAAACACCCAGCACAATCCCTGAAAACCCACTCTGCCTACCCTAAACACCCAGCACAATCCCTGAAAACCCACTCTTCCTTCTCTAAACACCCAGCACAATCCCTGAAAACCCACTCTTCCTTCTCTAAACACCCAGCACAATCCCTGAAAACCCACTCTTCCTTCTCTAAACACCCAGCGCAATCCTAGAAAACCCCCTCAATCTTCACTAAACAGCCAGCACAGCCCCTGAAAACCCACCCTGTCTTCACTAAACAGCCAGCACAGCTTTTGAAAACCTACCCTGTGTTCCCTATACACCCAACACATCCCCTGAGAATCCATTTTATCTTCCCTAAACACCCAACACATCCCCTGAGAACCCACTCTCTCCCCAAACACCCAACACATCCCCTGAGAACCCATTTTATCTTCCCTAAATACTGATCAAAAATCACTGAGAACCCATTTTCTCTTCCCTAAACACTGATCAAAAATCACTGAGAACCCATTTTGTATTCCCTAAACACCCAACACATCCCCTGAGAACATATTTTATCTTCCCTAAACACTCCACACAATCCATGGAGCCTATTTTATCTTCCCTAAATACATAACACATTCCCTGGGAACCAATTTTATCTTCCCTAAACACTCAACACAATCCCTAAGGACCCATTTTATCTTCCCTAAACACTCAACACATCCCCTGAGAACCCACTCTCTCCCCAAACACCCAATACATCCCCTGAGAACCCATTTTATCTTCCCTAAACACTGATCAAAAATCACTGAGAAGCCATTTTATCTTCCCTAAACACCCAACATCCCCTAAGAACATATTTTATCTTCCCTAAACACTCCACACAATCCCTGGAGCCCATTTTATCTTCCCTAAACACTCAGCACATCCCCTGAGAACCCACTCACTTCCCTAAACACCCGACACATCCACTGAGAACCTTTTTTATCTTCCCTAAACACCCAACACATCTCCTGAGAACCCATTATATCTTCCCTATTATATCTTCCCTAAACACCCAACACTTCCCCTGAGAATCCATTTTATCTTCACTAAACACCCAACACTTCCCCTGAGAATCCATTTTATCTTCAATAAACACCCAACACATCCCATGAGAACCCATTATATCTTTCCTAAACAACCAACACATTCTCTGAGAACCCATTTTGTCTTCCCTAAACACCCAACACAATCCCCTAAGAACCCACTCTCTTCCCAAACACCCAACACATCCCATGAGAACCCATTTTATCTTCCCTAAACACCCAACACAATCCTGAGAACCCACTCTGTCCCCAAACACCCAACACATCCCATGAGAACCCATTTTATCTTCCCTAAACACCCAATACATCCCATGAGAACCCATTTTATCTTCCTTAAACACCCAACAAATCCCCTGAGAACCCTCTTGCTTCCCTAACCACTGAACGCATACTCTGAGAATCCACTCTACTGTCCCTAAACTCCCAACACATCCCCTGAGAACCAACTGTACTGTCCCTAAACTTTCAGCACATCCCCTGAGATCCAACTGTACTGTCCCAAAACTCTCACCACATCCCCTGTGATCCAACTGTACTGTTCCTAAACTCCTAACACATCCCCTGAGATCCAACTGTACTGTCCCTAAACTCTCACCACATCCCTTGAGATCCAACTGTACTGTCCCTAAACTCCCAACACATCTTTAGAATCCATTTTATCTTCCCTAAACATTCAACACAATCCCTGAGAACCCACTCTCTCCCCTAAACAATTAACACGTCCCGAGACCCAACTCCACCTTCCCTAAACACCCTACACATCCCATAAGAGAACACAACACATCCTCTGAGAACCCACTCTCTTTCTTAAACACCAAGCATATCCCGTGAGA
This sequence comes from Rhinophrynus dorsalis, assembly GCA_037306005.1. NCBI lineage: Eukaryota > Metazoa > Chordata > Amphibia > Anura > Rhinophrynidae > Rhinophrynus > Rhinophrynus dorsalis. The sequence goes on along the minus strand of CM074721.1, from coordinate 537,910,247 downwards.
ACCCACTCTCTTTCCTAAACGCCCAAAACATCCAATGAGAACCCATTAAATCTTCCCTAAATACATAACACATCCCCTGAGAACCCATTTTATCTTCCCCAAACACCCAACACATCCCCTGAGAACCCGCTCTTCTCTAAACACCCAACATATCCCCTGAGAACCTATTTTATCTTCCATAAACACTCCATACAATCCATGGAGCCCATTTTATCTTCCCTAAATACATAACACATCCCCTGGAAACCAATTTTATCTTTCCTAAACACTGATCAGAAATCACCGAGAACCCTCTCTCTTCTCTAAACATCCAACACATCTCCATAGAACCCATTTTATCTTCCCTAAATCTCAACACATCCCCATAGAACCTATTTTATCTTCCCTAAACATTCAACACATCCCCTGGGAACTAATTTTATCTTCCCTAAACACTCAAGACATCCCCTGAGAAACTACTCTCTCCCCAAACATACAACACATTCCCTGAGAACCCACTCTCTCTCCTAAACACCCAACACCCCTTGAGAACCCATTGTACCATCCCTAAACACCCAACACATCCCCTGAGAACCCACTCTCTTCCCTAAACACCCGACACATCCACTGAGAACCTTTTTATCTTCCCTAAACTCCCAACACATCCCCTGAGAACCCAATCTCTTCCCTAAACACAACTGATTTTCTTTGTTACCACAAACTAGCCTTCTCAAGCACACAGACCTTCTCCAACTTACCAGAACATCATTATAATACGCAGCTTTCTTCTCCATTGTGACCAAAAACAGCCTCCTTAAAAAGGAACTGACATCTCATCTAATAATAACCCCCTACTTATCTTACTATGACCAGAAATTCTAATGGCACCTATTTTTTTTTTTCCAAGAGATGAAATCTTCAGTAGTTCCTGGGTGTAATGTCCATGAAAGTCGACATGACAGTTGCTACTAGGACCACAAGACCTCAGACTTTTCTCACTGCACATGGGAATTGTAACTCTTTAAGGACCATAAGGGGTGTATAACTCATTGCTTTTCAATACTTAGTGCTCCTCTCTGGTATTTAAATGGTTAATTTGGCATATGTTCCTTGCCTGCTTCAGTGTGAAAAAAAACTGCCTTCAACTGTCAAGTCTGCCTCCATGGACCCAACATCCATGACTGACTGAACATGTTACAAAAGGCAAAATTTGTAGCGGCCATTTCAGTTTTCTGGCCATAGTAAGTTAAATAGGGGTTATTGTTAGTTCTCCTTTAAGGATGAGAAGTATGTGTAAAATATATTAGAATGTTATGGCCAAAGTAAGGCATGTATGTGGTTATTATTCAGAGGTGCTGTTAGGGAATCTTTACCTGGATCGCTGCCTGAAGAGATACCTTTCACCCTCTTATTATTAGTCTGTCTATGAAATCTATGTCAATTACCGGTATACCGGGAGGCTGTAAAGATTGCAAAGAAAATACACACACAACAGCGTATACAATACAAGCTCTCTCTTTATTCTTATCATACATAGCATTTATAGCCCTATACAGCCCCCTCCCCTACAGGGAGGGGCGAGGTGCACAGTTTCGTTTCAGCAGAAAACAGAAGTTATAAAAAAAACAGAAAGACAAAACTTGTTCACAGGAAGGGGGGGAGGGGAGGGAGTATAGATAACAGTTTCTTCAGTAACCCATCTCCTCCCCCGTGGGGGGTTTGGATATTCTGCACATTCTATCATAACGGCCTTGAGGAACTAGAACAGACCAGTCTGGTGGTTTCCTTCCTAGTACATAGATTTCTGCAGAATCAGTCAAATGTAACTTTTAACCCTATAGGTGCCGAACATAATTCTTACACACATTATCCCTGTACCCTTCAATCCCTTCTTTGAATCAGTACTAAACTGATTCACCAAACTAAACTCTGGGGGTTACACTGGGCCATTGATATCATCATAGCAAGGGGTGGGAGGGGTAGGGCGGCGGGATAACATTTTCAAGTAAGGGGCATACGGATTGGCAGGGGAGTTACGGGCGTGATATGCACAGCAACAGAGCAGCAGTTTGAGAACCAGACTCCCTTTATTGTTACCACACAGCATTTTTATACTCTAAATCAGCCCCCCTCCCTTAAGGGGGAAGGAGCGGCATTAACTTACAAATTCTATAGCAAACGTTACAGGATACACAGAACGTCCCTCCCATAGTTCAGGGAGGGAGAGGGGAGGTAAAGCAAGTAATGGAAAACTACTATATTTCAGCTTCTACACATCTGTCCCCCCTTTCGCTAAGATTTGTAATACAGTGGAAATGCTGCAAAAAAAAAAACAAAAAAAAAAACTCCCTAAAACATCCTTGAGCACATTTCTTGCAAGAGAACAGCTTAGCCTTCAGCATATAGATAAGAAACCAGAAAAAAAAAAACAGAATGTGGCTGGCTGTATTTGGGTTAATCATTTCTCCTTTACACAGGTTTCTACAAACCTTAGCAAATGTCAATTTTAACCCTAGTATTGCTGCGTCCCTTTATAATGTTAACATGGCCTGTTTGACAAATATGTAATGACTTATTACACAAACAATTTAACCCTAAGAATATTTAACCCTTCTATATGTTATACAATCCTTTCAATCCCTTCTTTGAGTCCGGGTGTACCCGGACTCACACAAATCTTACACTCTGGATAAGGCATTATCATATAGTGGTGCAGGACTGTGGAGGTGCCTTAAATACTGGGTGTAAGGACCTGACCCAGGGGAACTACACCTTTTGGCAATGAGGCAAAGCAAAAAACTTAAATAGGACATAAAGAACAATAATACTTTTGGATTACAACTAGCGAAACAGGCACGCTGATGAGGCAAGTGGTCATAACGTCAGTAGGGCTGACCATGTTGCACAAGCAAAAGTTCGTAATGTTCATAACATGCTGGTGCTAAGTAGATCCAGACATTGGAGTTCTCTCGGGTCTCTGGGGTGTCTCTGCAGTCCATCTGACCCCAGTGCAGAGGTGGCCTTTTAGAAATCCTTACGTGAGTGAGGGTGAGACATAAGTTGCATACATAAGCCAGCCTTCCACACCCCACACCTATGATGTTAATACACATTAGACCATCATTTTCTATCTTTAGGGGCACCTCCCCAAGCAGGCCACTTTCACTGCCAGAGGGTGCTAGCTTTCCAAAGGGATGGATCTTCATGATGGTCTTGTCCCACGTAGGCAGGTGGTCAGGGATTATTATGCCCGTCAAGACACCTACTTGATGATCTCACGGTGGCAGGCGATGCAATAAGCCTGCTTACTGGTCCCACGGAGGTAGGCGATGCAATAAGTCTACTTGCTGGTATTTCCTGAACAAAAGCCTCAGACCTTCACCCTGTTCTGTCTCTCTCTGGGCATCTGCTGGGCACTGGGAGGGCACAGGGCCTTTATCCTGCTCAGGCTCTGGTGCAGCTGGCACACTGGTGTGGTATATCCAGGTCTTTCCTTTATGCAGCGTGACTGCGCTGTGATTTGTCAACAGAATCTGGGATGCACCCTTCCACTGGGGCTCCAAACACTCAGTTCTCCATGTCTGTACATATACCCATTCTCCAATCTGGAAACTTGCACTGGGCCAGCCGAAAGCAAAGGCTGTGGAACAGAAAATCTGGGAAGAAAAGAAAGGGTATGCTGCAAAGCAGTTACATAATCCATAATCTGCTGATTACCAATCTCTAAGGTAGATCCTTGATACATCACAATCCTATTCCAGGGCCTACTGAAGAGGATCTCATAAGGAATAAGCTTTTAAGGATTTGGAAGGGGTCACCCTGAAGTGAGTCAAGGCACGGGGAAGCGCCTCTGGCCATTTGAGTCTTAGTTCAGTACATAGTTTGGTCAGAGAGCGCTTAAGAGTCTGGTTCATCCTCTCAACTTGTCCAGAGGATTGAGGTCTCCAGGGGGTATGATATCTCCAGTTCACCCCTAGAGTGACACAATTACTTTTAACAATTTCAATTGAAACATGTGTTCCATGGTCTGACTCAATAACTCAAGGCAAACCAAACCTTGGAATTACTTTTCTTATTAACACCTTAGCTACTGATCCCGCAGTAGCTCCTTTCAAAAGAAATGTCTCTAGCCACTTAGACAATTAATCAACTATTACAACAGCATACTAAACTCCCAGTACAGGCTGCAAAGCAACCCAATATAATCTATCTGGAGCCGTGCAAATGACACCCAAGCCCATGGCCTGGCCCCAGTGATTAGAATATGTCACATTTTAGGATTTATTTACAAGTATATATCACACAAATCCCAACAATTTCTAACTTACTTTGTACAGATCTGGTCTGGGTAAAGTCACTTCCTCCAGGGCTTCTACACAGTCATGCTCTGGAGGATCATTTATGTCCTCGGGCAATAGGGTAACTGGTTTTGGCAGCGCTAAAGCAGGGGCGAACATCAGCACCCGCTTCAGTTCATCCCATACTATCGTATCAGGAGAATCATAGTCAGTTTGTCATACAATCCTTCAGTCAAAATATTGGCCACTATTAGCTTAACCCTTGCCTAGCCTCTTTGCTGATGGGGTACTATTAGGCTGCAAGTCAACAACGGGTCGGGCATCTCTACCAACCCCTGGCTTTCCAGCTGCTCAAACAGCAGAGGGCACTGAGCGCAGAACCTCCTCCGGGATGTCTGAATCATGACTATCCTGGGAAGTGTGTCTCAGTGCCATCTGGAAAGTCAAGTCATAATAGTCAGGTACATATACCTCTATCTTGTCAGCGTCAAAAGTTATCTCTGTCCTCAATCTGGTCAACAAATCCCTTCCCAACAGTGCAATGGGGCATGACTCTGATAGGAGAAAACCATCTTGGACCATAGTCCCTTCTATGGTAGCTTCCATAGGTTGTATATATGGCATAGAGGAGGGAATTCAATCCACCCCTACTATACTGATAGTTTTCTTCACTATGAATTCCACCCTCCTGCACTATAGGATAATGCTAAAAAAAAACTGATCCTGATCCCTTCCTATTCTGTCTTATTAGGTGAGTCATTTCTGTCTGCATCACCACCAACAGATGCACCTTCTTCCTGGGGATTTCTGTCTGTATATCCATACTTATTTCTCAGCTTGGGGCAATTTCACTTCCAATGTCCTTCCTGTTTACAGTAAAAACATGTATTCTTTCCTACCTGCTTAGATCTCGCTGTACCACTTACATTATTCTTTCTACCTGCTTCAACAGTGCCAACTTTCCTTGCAATTGCTAAAGCACTAAACTTTACATGGTCCTTCAATATCTGCCTAGTCTTTTGTCTCCCTCTGTATCTCTGTACATAACTTCTGTCCTTTCTTTCTCCATTACTTCACTTACTGGCTCGCTCAACACACTCTCAGTGTTTCCCTAAATCCATGCCAAGATGCGGCCAGGGACTTATCCCTCTGCTGCACAACCTACTGCACCCCAGGAAAATTCAAAGGAGGTTCCCCACATGTCCGCACGGACCCCAGGATCAGAGAACAGTAAAACAATAATACATTATCAGTCACGTCATTAAGAGGGAATGCATCTGCAGTCCCTACTTATCTGTCTCTAATTTCATTAGAAGTTAATTTCTTATATGTGTCAACAATCCTTTCTCTTTCATTCCCCCATAACATTATTACAACTGGGAAGGAATTACACAGGAGAGGGAGGGGTCAGATGCTGCGCGATCGTCTCATAGTGGGAGAGAATCAGCACACAGGCATTTAACCCCTTCCTGTCATTTTCAGGTGAAGCAGGACTGTTGTTTCTCTAATTAACAGACAACAGGTTGCAAAGGGCACATATACATAACTACAATTTGTTCTTATGGAGGCTAAATCACAATTCAACAAATCTTCAGTTGAACATATACATATATACACATATATACACATACACATTGGGTGCACCACTTCAGTTGAAACATATGTTTCCCAAGAAGTCAAAACAGGAGAGGAAGGGGTGACCGTGCCGGGTGGACTGGCTGGACTACTCGGTCTTAGATCACTGAGGACCGTTGAACCGGTAAGACCAATGCCAAAACCCCCTCAGACACTTCCAGCAAGACAGCTCCCACATTCCTGCCTCTTCTCACTCAAGAACATAATTTCAGTTCTATTATCTATAACACATTGGTAATTTCTTTAACAAATCCATATTTTTACTTGCTTGGATCCATACAATTGATTACACAAAATTAGGATTGAATTTACCTAAATGTTGCAACATTTTATCTCAGAACCAATACCGTGTGCCTGTCCAGGCTAATTACTGGTGGCCTACCAGTACCTGATCCTGGCAATACATTTCCACATAAATGTACAAAAACCTGCCCCTGTCAGCTGTTAGTTCCCAGCTACTAGACAACATCTTAACAATAGGACCTTTAGGAAAACAGCAGCGTTGGTGACCTTGAAATTCCGTTACTTGTGTCTTATCTAAGAACAGAGAGAACAAGGGGGAGAGGTAGAATGGAAGAGAAGGGAGGGGGAATCAGAGCTGCGCTAACTTTCTCATAGCATCAACATTTTACAAGCATGGCGGCTTAACCCCTGCCTAGCTGTCACTAAATGAATGCATAATGTGTTAGTACCTGATTTTGATAGCAATAATCTACACACTCTGAATAACTTTCCCCTCTCTCAACATCACCAGATCCTGGGCCACTACGCCCTTAAGGGGCTTCCCTTGGGTGACCCCCATTCCCTACTTGTCTGTATCCTACCGTGTAACTACTTAAACTTAGTCCCTCAAGTCTCTCTCTCTGGTGATGTGGGCACACTCTCCCTCTTTCTGTGCTCACTTACTATATCCCTCCGGAACAGGGCACGTATCTACCCCAGACAAACGACACATAACATGTATGTAAACAGGTTAGCCATGCGCAACAAATACGAGACAGTTGTAAATTTTCCCAGTGATCAGGGGAGAAAGTCAGTGGGTGGTATCTTGCAGGACCAGACTCCCCGCCAAATTAGACACGAATGGAATAGTGTAATAGGAACCCCCTGTCAGTCTCTCTACATAGTGTATACAATCCTCACCTATTTCTGGGGTCTTACTCTCTTGACCACCCATCTTACAACAAGTTGTACAATACAATGCAATCACAATGTCAAATAAACGAGGAAAAGAAAAGGAGTAAAAATTCAGGTGCTCACCTTCACCTGGAATAACACCCGGTCCCAGTGCTTACCTTCACCTGAACCGGGGACAGCACACAATAACACAATACTTATTCTCAGCCTCTAATATCCTTTGATACAATACTTAATTGACATCTCTACAAACATCCATATCTCAACACCAGTGCATAGTAATCATATAGTATCACGAAACAATTTGACAGACAAGAGAGGACAGAACAGTAGATTATTGACATAGACTCACAGAGGGACCCTATAGTGGAGAGTGTTCTGCTGCCTAATATTTGGTAGTCAAATGCCACTCACTTAATTTACCGGGCAGTCTCCCGGAAAGTCACATATAGTGCTTTCGAGACCACCAAAGGCCGAATCCTGTGGTCATTTCCGGACTACAACTGTTCCTGAATCCTTTTCCTACTTGCTCAACTACGGTCCCCGGAGCCTACCACATGGGTGACTCGGACCGTAATTCCGGAGCTCTGGATTCGAACTCTATCTATTTCTGTTCCCGGAGACACTATACTTGTGCCTCGAACTTATTTTTATAGCGCGCTTATATATTAGACTAACAGAGACTCACTCCCTATCTCCCTATTTCACTCAACCCTTAACACGGCAGTGTGATCCCTGGGACGGCGACAACATATAGTCACTTACCCATGGATGCACATCGCCCGCATTCTTCCACCAAAAACTGTTAGGGAATCTTTACCTGGATCGCTGCCTGAAGAGATACCTTTCACCCTCTTATTATTAGTCTGTCTATGAAATCTATGTCAATTACCGGTATACCGGGAGGCTGTAAAGATCGCAAAGAAAATACACACACAACAGCGTATACAATACAAGCTCTCTCTTTATTCTTATCATACATAGCATTTATAGCCCTATACAGCCCCCTCCCCTACAGGGAGGGGCGAGGTGCGCAGTTTCGTTTCAGCAGAAAACAGAAGTTATAAAAAAAACAGAAAGACAAAACTTGTTCACAGGAAGGGGGGGAGGGGAGGGAGTATAGATAACAGTTTCTTCAGTAACCCATCTCCTCCCCCGTGGGGGGTTTGGATATTCTGCACATTCTATCATAACGGCCTTGAGGAACTAGAACAGACCAGTCTGGTGGTTTCCTCCCTAGTACATAGATTTCTGCAGAATCAGTCAAATGTAACTTTTAACCCTATAGGTGCCGAACATAATTCTTACACACATTATCCCTGTACCCTTCAGGTGCTAGTTCTACTTTAAAGGGTTAGTAATGCCTGTATTTAAGTTGATGCTATAGTGTAGATTTAAAAAAAATAAAGTATCTGGAGAAAGTCCCATCTCTCAAACCTTTACGGTGTGAGAGATATGCGGTGATAAAGTTCCGCCTCCCTCCCCTTTTCCTGACGTCAGCGCTCTACCGACAGTAGGAGATCCAGTTGGTGGCTCTGCAGCAGAGCCGACATAGCGAAATTTAAAAAGAAATACTTCATTGGAACGGTCTACAAGGTATGCCTGGTTTGCAAGCACACTTTGTAGACCGTTCCAATTAAGTAGTTCTTTTTAAATATTGCTATTTCGGCTCTGCTGAAGAGCCGCCTCATGTCAGCCGACACGGATCTTTACAGCTGACGTCAGGGAAAGGGAAGGGAGGGGGGATCTTTAACTGCAAATATCTCTCAAACCATAAAGGTTTGAGAGATCGGACTTTCTCCAGATACTTTATTTTTTAAAATCTCCAATATTGCATCAACTTAAATAAGGGCGTTACTAACCCTTTAAGGAGCAGGGAATAAAATAATGATGCATCAAACTCACACATTTTGGACATTTTTGTCCCATTTAGATACGAGAGATGCTGGTTCCATGCTCTCCCCATTTCTCTCTCACAACATTCCTGTCCAGCCCTACCATGGTACGAGAGTGGAACCTGCAGGGCCTCCCGTCTGACAGCTTCTCCAGTGACAATGGGATCATCGTTACACGAGGGAACAGGTAATGGTAAACACAAAGGCTTTTAGTTGTTGACCTAAAGTTGCATGTGTGTATTTGTATGATGCATAAGTGTGTATGTGTGCATGACTGTTCCATGTGTGTGTGTGTGTCATTGTGTTTATGTGTCTGCCTGTGTGTTGCATATGTCTATGTGTATCATTCTGTCTGCATTTCAGACACGTACATCTAGTGGTCATAACATGGGCCACAGTGGCTGCAGTAAGGTGGACATTTTCATATCTCCTCCATACTGCCAGTCCTGGAGATACAGGGGGGCATGACTTTGACAGGAGTGGTCAAAATCTCTGCAAGGTCTTTACCCTCCCTCAACATCCACCTCATCAACCACAAAACATGTCCCCCACAAACACATAAAATGCCCACACCTGTGCCTCTCATATGTCCAAAATGTTCTTCTGCTCCACACACACAAAATGCCCTCACCTGCACTTGTTAACCTGTTAACCCTTTCCGTGTCAGTGGGGTACGCAATGCATTCTTTGCAATGTGTTGTAAACCAATCTGGCACTCAAAGTGTTAAACCCTTATACACTCTTAACTTGCAGGGAAGTAATGTACAGGAGAGGGAAGGATGTTGGACGCCTATGCTACTCAAACTATGCCAGAAGGGTATGAATCGCATTGCTTTTCAAACCCTCTGCCACTCAAAGGGTTAAAGGGATAGTAATTATTCTATTAAAATTTAGCTCTGAGTCTTCTTCATATTTTTTTAACATGTAGCGCTGTATTTCATTACTTACAGTGTTGTAGTTCAAACGATTTTCAAGCCGAAAGGATCCCCCCTCCCCTTTCCCTGTGTCACTCGGCCTCACAGTCTGGTCTGGATGGAGCGCGGCGATGGACAATCTTCAATAAGCAAAAGGAAAATCCTGTCCTCCTTCCTCAAGTGAGGCAGGGTTTTCCTTATACTTACTGACTGAAGATTGTCCCTCATTGCATCCCTCCGGTCCCACGACCGGATTCCAGATCTAACGGGAGGCATCCAGAAGGGGCGGGAAGGGGATCCTTTCAGCTTGAATGGATATTGAAATACAACACTCTATATAATTAAATATAGCGGTACATGTTAAAAAATATAAAGAAGCCTTGGAGCTAAACTTTAATAGAAATATTACTATCCCTTTAAAACCTTAGATACGCTTGACTTTTTCTAATGTGACTACGTTTGAGTTTTTTGGAGCCTTTTTTATTTATTTATTTTTTTTTAAATGGACAGTGGATGCCCAGGAGGATCCCTGTTCTTTCCTCAACTCCCAGACACCCAGCACGGCCTTGTTTCTTCAGAATCAACAGCGACTTCTTCCTCCCCCACTGGATATGGACATTGTGAGGCACATTGTGGGGAGAAGAGCTGAATCCATATTATTTATGTCATTGTGACAACTTCTTTATACATTAACAGCACTCTGTTTAACCCTTTGAGTTCCAGAGAGGTAACTAATGCATTGCACTACAACGCATTGCACGCCTTTCCAGCATTCAAATTGTTAACTCTGGCATGACACCACTGTAAACTGCATGGCAATCTACGGCTTAACATGCTGGTATAAGTCTCTCTCGCATAATCTCCTTTTATGTTTTGTTTTCCACTTCTACATGCCAAACACACAATACTGCAATTCTGTGCGAAAGTAAAGGAAATAACAAATACCACTGATTTAACAGTTTCAGAACCAGACATCGGACGGCAACACATTGTGAAGCAATGTCCTCTGGTTCATAGAGGGCTACGTTTGGCTTCTAATGCTCTGAATACTGTTGATATTCACTTCAATATAGGATTGTTACCTACACAGCACTGTAAGGCGCTTACACTAATCCGAGGGTGGACACAGCCCACACTTCTACACTCAGAACCTACAGATCCGGGGGACCAGCAAGAGCCGGAACGTCCGTACACAGGGTGGCGGCTATCACTTTGGCAGTGTCCCCACTGTGTGTGCGTATTTCTGTCGTGTGTGTGTGTGCATATGTCTGTTGCATGTGTATGTGTTTATATGTGTGGGTGTGCATATGTCTGTTGCGTGTTTGTGTGAGCATATGTCTGTTGCATGTGTGTGTACATTTCTGTTGCATGTCTGTTACATGTGTGTGAATGTTTGTTGCGCACATGTATGTCTGCGCATGTCCGTTGCATGTGTGTGTACATATCTGTTAGGTGTGTCTACATATGTGCATCGTCAGCGTGTGTGTGTGTTTGTGTGTGTGTGTGCACATGTCTTTTGCATGTTTCTGACGCTCACTGTGTGTATGTGTCTGCCTGTGTGTTGCACTGTCTGTGTTTATCAGTGTGTCTACATTTCAGACACATGCTTCCAACGGTCGTAACATGCTGTGTGTATGTGTCTGCCTGTGTGTTGCATTGTCTGTGTTTATCAGTGTGTCTACATTTCAGACACATGCTCCCAACGGTCGTAACATGATGGGCAACGCCGTCCCACATTGCTAGTATGCTAGATTTCATTTTACTCTAAACAGTGGTTCCCTCCTGAACTATATTATATCCATTCATCTATCTGATGGTGCCATTCATATCACCATTTTAAAGGAGCAGTAAACTTTTTTTATGAAAAAATATATATTGTAGGAATTTTCCCATTGAGTAAAATGAGGGTACTCCCACTGCCGAGAGATTTATATTTTCAGAGTTATTACAGTTTAAACCCATGTTTTTTACATTAGCAGTGCCCTCTAGTGGTCAAATTCTAATTAGATTTCCTGGTGGATTCTAATGGAGAGGAAAGTCAGAAAAGTCAGAGACATACAGTTCTCCATAGAATGTGATAGAAACTGCTGAGTCACTGTCCTGTCAGTTAGAACTTCCAGCAAGTAAACACAGTAAATTCACTTCCTGTCAGCTGTCAGTTAGAACTATCAGGAAGTAAACACAGTAAATTCACTTCCTGTTAGTTAGAACTATCAGGAGGTAAACACAGTAAATTCACTTCCTGTTAGTTAGAACTATCAGGAGGTAAACACAGTAAATTCACTTCCTGTCAGTTAGAACTATCAGGAGGTAAACACAGTAAATTCACTTCCTGTCTGTTAGAACTATCAGGAAGTAAACACAGTAAATCCACTTCCTGTCAGTTAGAACTATCAGGAAGTAATCACAGTAAATTCACTTCCTGGTTATTTAAACTGCTATAAATTTTGAATAAAACATCTGACAGCGATGGGAGTGACCTTGTTTTATTCAGCAGGAAATGTGCTGTAAAATATGTGTTTTCATAAAAAAAGTTTACTGCTCCTTTAAACATTTTAGGGGGTTTATAACATCTAGTTTCCTTTCTAGAAAACCATAATGAATTTCTTTATCTTTTACTAACGTTTGTTATTGTTATGTGTCTATGTCAGGTGGCCACTTATGGTAGATCCACAGGGACAGGCCACCAAATGGATCAAAAGCATGGAGTCTACCAAGGTAACTGTTGCCACTTATAGCACCTCCTGTCTGAGCCAATTATATAACCTTCTGTCTAACACAGTGACATAGATGATGACGCTGAAAAACAAACATGCGTGCATCAAGTCCAGCCCATGCCAATACACCCCTGTTAATCCAGAGGAAGGCAAAAAAATTATTGAAGTAATTTCCAATTAAACCTCAAGCGGGAAAAAATTCCTTCCTGACTCCTAATGGCAGTCAGATATCTAACTGCATCAACATGCTATCTGCTTTGAAGCCAACTGTCTGTGTCATTTATATTGCCTATTGTATGTATCTCCTATAGCACCCCCTATCGGTGTCACTTTTATCATCCCCCAGTAGTACTTATATCACCACTGTCTTTGTCACTTATATCAGTCCTGTCTGTGTGACTTATATCACCCCTGTCTGTGTCACTTATATCACTCCTGTCTGTGTGACTTATATCACTCCTGTCTTTGTCACTTATATCACTCCTGTCTGTGTGACTTATATCACTCCTGTCTTTGTCACTTATATCAGTCTTGTCTGTGTCACTTATATCAGTCCTGTCTGTGTGACTTATATCACTCCTGTCTGTGTCACTTATATCAGTCCTGTCTGTGTCACTTATATCACTCCTGTCTGTGTCACTTATATCACCACTGTCTTTGTCACTTATATCAGTCCTGTCTGTGTGACTTATATCACCCCTGTCTGTGTGACTTATATCACCCCTGTCTGTGTCACTTATATCACTCCTGTCTGTGTGACTTATATCACCCCTGTCTGTGTCACTTATATCACTCCTGTCTGTGTGACTTATATCACTCCTGTCTTTGTCACTTATATGAGTCTTGTCTGTGTCACTTATATCAGTCCTGTCTGTGTGACTTATATCACTCCTGTCTGTGTGACTTATATCACTTCTGTCTATGTGACTTATATCACTTCTGTCTGTGTCACTTATATCACTCCTGTCTGTGACACTTATATCACTACTGTCTGTGTCACTTATATCACTCCTGTCTGTGTGACTTATATCTCTCCTGTCTGTGTGACTTATATCAGTCCTGTCTGCGTGACTTATATCACTCCTGTCTGTGTCACTTATATCACTCCTGTCTGTGTGATTTATATCTCTCCTGTCTTTGTCACTTATATCACTCCTGTCTGTGTCACTTATATCACCCCTGTCTGTGTCACTTATATCACCCCTGTCTGTGTCACTTATATCACCCCTGTCTGTGTCACTTGTATCACCCCTGTCTGTGTGACTTATATCACTCCTGTCTGTGTCATTTATAACACCCCTGTCTGTGTGACTTATATCAGTCCTATCTGTGTGACTTATATCACTCCTGTCTGTGTCACTTATATCACCCCTGTCTGTGTGACTTATATCACCCTGTCTGTGTCACTTATATCACTCCTGTCTGTGTGATTTATATCTCTCCTGTCTTTGTCACTTATATCAGTCCTGTCTGTGTCACTTATATCACCCCTGTCTGTGTGACTTATATCACTCCTGTCTGTGTCACTTATATCACCCCTGTCTGTGTGACTTATATCACTCCTGTCTGCGTGACTTATATCACTCCTGTCTGTGTGACTTATATCACCCCTGTCTGTATCACTTATATCACCCTTGTCTGTATCACTTATATCACCCCTGTCTGTGTGACTTATATCACTCCTGTCTGTGTCACTTATATCATTCCTGTCTGTGAGACATATATCACTCCTGTCTGTGTCACTTATATCACCCCTGTCTGTGTGACTTATATCACTCCTGTCTGTGTGACTTATATCACCCCTGCCTGTATCACTTATATCACCCCTGTCTGTGTGACTTATATCACTCCTGGCTGTGTCACTTATATCACTCCTGTCTGCGTGACTTATATCACCCCTGTCTGTGTCACTTATATCACTCCTGTCTGTGTCACTTAAATCACCCCTGTCTGTGTGACTTATATCACCCTGTCTGTGTCACTTATATCACTCCTGTCTGTGTGATTTATATCTCTCCTGTCTTTGTCACTTATATCAGTCCTGTCTGTGTCACTTATATCACCCCTGTCTGTGTCACTTATATCACCCCTGTCTGTGTGACTTATATCACTCCTGTCTGTGTCACTTATATCACCCCTGTCTGTGTGACTTATATCACTACTGTCTGTGTGACTTATATCACCCCTGTCTGTGTCACTTATATCACCCTTGTCTGTATCACTTATATCACCCCTGTCTGTGTGACTTATATCACTCCTGTCTGTGTCACTTATATCACTCCTGTCTGTGAGACATATATCACTCCTGTCTGTGTCACTTATATCACCCCTGTTTGTGTGACTTATATCACTCCTGTCTGTGTGACTTATATCACTCCTGTCTGTGTGACTTATATCACCCCTGCCTGTATCACTTATATCACCCCTGTCTGTGTGACTTATATCACTCCTGGCTGTGTCACTTATATCACTCCTGTCTGCGTGACTTATATCACTCCTGTCTGTGTCACTTATATCACCCCCTGTCTGTGTGACTTATATCACCCCTGTCTGTGTCACTTATATCACTCCTGTCTGTGTCACTTATATCACTCCTGTCTGTGTCACTTATATCACTTCTGTCTGTGTCTTATATCAGTCCTGTCTGTGTGACTTATATCACCCCTGTCTGTGTCACTTATATCACTACTGTCTTTGTGACTTATATCACTCCTGTCTGTATCACTTATATCACTCCTGTCTGTGTCACTTACACCATCTGTGTGACTTATATCACTCCTGTCTGTATCACTTATATCACTACTGTCTGTGTGACTTATATTACCCCAGTCTGTGTCACTTATATCACTCCTGTCTGTATCACTTATATCACCCCTGTCTGTGTGACTTATATCACTCCTGGCTGTGTCACTTATATCACTACTGTCTTTGTGACTTATATCACTCCTGTCTGTATCACTTATATCACTCCTGTCTGTGTCACTTACACCATCTGTGTGACTTATATCACTCCTGTCTGTATCACTTATATCACTACTGTCTGTGTGACTTATATTACCCCAGTCTGTGTCACTTATATCACTCCTGTCTGTGTCACTTACATCACCCCTGTCTGTGTGACTTATATCACTCCTGTCTGTGTCACTTATATCAGTCCTGTCTGTGTCACTTATATCTCTCCTGTCTGTATCACTTAAATCACTCCTGGCTGTGTCACTTATATCACTACTGTCTGTGTGACTTATACTACCCCAGTCTGTGTCACTTATATCACTCCTGTCTGTGTCACTTATATCACTCCTGTCTGTGTCACTTATATCAGTCCTGTCTGTGTGACTTATATCACTCCTGTCTGTGTCACTGATATCACCCCTGTCTGTGTCACTGATATCACTCCTGTCTGTATCACTTATATCACTCCTGGCTGTGTCACTTATATCACTCCTGTCTGTGTGACTTATATCAGTCCTGTCTGTGTGACTTATATCAGTCCTGTCTGTGTGACTTATATCACCCCTGTCTGTGTCACTTATATCACTCCTGTCTGTGTCACTTATATCAGTCCTGTCTGTATCACTTATATCACTCCTGTCTGTCTCACTTATATCAGTCCTGTCTGTGTCACTTATATCACCCCTGTCTGTGTCACTTATATCACTCCTGTCTGTCTCACTTATATCAGTCCTGTCTGTGTCACTTATATCACCCCTGTCTGTATCACTTATATCACTCCTGTCTGTCTCACTTATATCAGTCCTGTCTGTGTCACTTATATCACCCCTGTCTGTATCACTTATATCACTCCTGTCTGTCTCACTTATATCAGTCCTGTCTGTGTCACTTATATCACCCCTGTCTGTGTCACTTATATCACTCCTGTCTGTCTCACTTATATCACTCCTGTCTGTGTCACTTATATCACTACTGTCTGTGTGACTTATATCACTCCTGTCTGTCTCACTTATATCAGTCCTGTCTGTGTCACTTATATCACTCCTGTCTGTGTCACTTATATCACTCCTGTCTGTGTGACTTATATCTCTCCTGTCTGTGTCACTTATATCTCTCCTGTCTGTGTGACATATCACTCCTGTCTGTGTGACTTATATCACTCCTGTCTGTGTGACTTATATCACTCCTGTCTGTGTGACTTGTATCACTCCTGTCTGTGTGACTTATATCACCCCTGCCTGTATCACTTATATCACCCCTGTCTGTGTGACTTATATCACCCCTGTCTGTGTCACTTATATCAGTCCTGTCTGTGTCACTTATATCACTCCTGTCTGTGTCACTTACATCACTCCTGTCTGTGTGACTTATATCTCTCCTGTCTTTGTCACTTATATCACTCCTGTCTATGTGACTTATATCACTCCTGTCTGTGTCACTTATATCACTCCTGTCTCTGACACTTATATCACTACTGTCTCTGTCACTTATATCACTCCTGTCTGTGTGACTTATATCACTCCTGTCTGTGTCACTTATATCACTCCTGTCTGTGTGACTTATATCTCTCCTGCCTTTGTCACTTATATCACTCCTGTCTGTGTCACTTATATCACCCCTGTCTGTGTGACTTATATCACCCCTGTCTGTGTGACTTATATCACTCCTGTCTGTGTCACTTATATCACTCCTGTCTGCGTGTCTTATATCTCTCCTGTCTTTGTCACTTATATCTCTCCTGTCTTTGTCACTTATATCACTCCTGTCTGTGTCACTTATATCACCCCTGTCTGTGTGACTTATATCACTCCTGTCTGTGTCACTTATATCACTCCTGTCTGTGTGACTTATATCTCTCCTGTCTTTGTCACTTATATCACTCCTGTCTGTGTCATTTATATCACTCCTGTCTGTGTGACTTATATCTCTCCTGTCTTTGTCACTTATATCAGTCCTGTCTGCGTCACTTATATCACCCCTGTTTGTGTCACTTATATCACCCCTGTCTGTGTGACTTATATCACCCTTGTCTGTGTCACTTATATCACTCCTGTCTGTGTGACTTATATCACCCCTGTCTGTGTCACTTATATCACTCCTGTCTGTGTCACTTATATCACTCCTGTCTGTGTCACTTATATCACTCCTGTCTGTGTCACTTACATCACTCCTGTCTGTGTGACTTATATCTCTCCTGTCTTTGTCACTTATATCAGTCCTGTCTGTGTCACTTATATCACCCCTGTCTGTGTGACTTATATCACTCCTGTCTGTGTGACTTATATCACTTCTGTCTATGTGACTTATATCACTCCTGTCTGTGTCACTTATATCACTCCTGTCTCTGACACTTATATCACTACTGTCTCTGTCACTTATATCACTCCTGTCTGTGTGACTTATATCACTCCTGTCTGTGTCACTTATATCACTCCTGTCTGTGTGACTTATATCTCTCCTGCCTTTGTCACTTATATCACTCCTGTCTGTGTCACTTATATCACCCCTGTCTGTGTGACTTATATCACCCCTGTCTGTGTGACTTATATCACTCCTGTCTGTGTCACTTATATCACTCCTGTCTGCGTGTCTTATATCTCTCCTGTCTTTGTCACTTATATCTCTCCTGTCTTTGTCACTTATATCACTCCTGTCTGTGTCACTTATATCACCCCTGTCTGTGTGACTTATATCACTCCTGTCTGTGTCACTTATATCACTCCTGTCTGTGTGACTTATATCTCTCCTGTCTTTGTCACTTATATCACTCCTGTCTGTGTCACTTATATCACTCCTGTCTGTGTGACTTATATCTCTCCTGTCTTTGTCACTTATATCAGTCCTGTCTGCGTCACTTATATCACCCCTGTTTGTGTCACTTATATCACCCCTGTCTGTGTGACTTATATCACCCTTGTCTGTGTCACTTATATCACTCCTGTCTGTGTGACTTATATCACCCCTGTCTGTGTGACTTATATCACTCCTGTCTGTGTGACTTATATCACTACTGTCTGTGTCACATATTTCACCATTTGTGTGTATAACTGAGGTACTTTGAATTGTTCATCTTTATTCTCAAAACTCAATAAAAAATTCTGTTTAAAAAAAAAACAAAAAAAAAAAACTGAGGTACACCTTCCTTTTTTTCTGCACATAGGGCCTGAAGGTGATTGACTTCCAAATGACAGACTTTATGCGGACAATCGAACAAGCTGTGCAGTTCGGGAATCCTGTGCTCCTCCAAAACATCCAGGAACAACTGGACCCATCATTGTCACCCATTCTAAATAAATCTGTTACCAAAGTGGGTGAGTTTATAGGGAGAGGTTACATTCTGCAATAGGAGGAGTTATATTGAGTGACAGGAGCAGTCATATAGAGGGCTTATATGGAACAATAGGAGGAGCTATAGGGAGGAGTTATATGGAACAATAGGAGGAGTTATAGGGAGGAGTTATATGGAACAATAGGAGGAGTTATAGGGAGGAGTTATATGGAACAATAATAGGAGGAGTTATAGGGAGGAGTTATATGGAACAATAAGAGAAGTTATATTGAACAATAGGAGGAGTTATAAGGAGGGGTTAAATGGAGCAATAGGGGGAGTTATAGGGAGGGGTTATATGGACCAATAGGAGGAATTATATTGAGGCGTTCTATGAACAAATAGGAGGAATTATATGGAACAATAGGAGGAGTTATAGGGAGGAGTTATATCGAATAATAGAAATAATTATAGGGAGGAGTTATATAGAGCAATAGAAGGAGTTATAGGGAGGAGTTATATGGAACAATAGGAGGAGTTATAGGGAGGAATTATATGGAACAATAGGAGGAGTTATATGGAACAATAGGAGGAGTTATAGGGAGGAGTTATATGGAACAATAGGAGGAGTTATATGGAAGTGTTATAGGGAGCAATAGGAGGGGTTATAGGGAGGTGTTATATGGAGCAATGGGAGGAGTTATAGGGAGAGATTATATAAAGCAAGCGATTAGTTATAGAGAAGAGTTATATGGCATTCAAGGGAAGCCTATATGGAGATGTTAATTTAGGAGTGATAGGTTGAGCGTTTATAGAGAGCTCTATCTGTAAATATATCTGTATTACAGGGGGAAAGCTGCAAATCCGCCTGGGTGATAAGGACATTGTGTATAACCCCGAGTTCCGATTCTACATTACAACTAAACTATCCAACCCGCATTATACACCAGAAATCAGCTCACAGACAACCATTGTGAACTTTGCTGTGAAGGAACAGGTGACAAAACTATCCATCTATCTTTATACACAGAGAACACTTGCAAGTACAGACCGAGCTATCTATCACCTGTATATACAGTGAGATCAGACTGATCTATATATCATCTCTATATACAGAGAGAGGACAGACTGGTCTATCACCTGTATATACAGAGAGAGGACACACTGATCTATCTATCACTTGTATATACAGAGAGAGGACATACTGATCTATCTATCACCTGTATATACAGAGAGAGGACATACTGATCTATCACCTGTATATACAGAGAGAGGACAGACTGATTTATCTATCACCTGTAGCTACAGAGAGAGGACAGACTGATCTATCTATCACCTGTATATACAGAGAGAGGACATACTGATCTATCACCTGTATATACACAGAGAGGACTGACTGATCTATCTATCACCTGTATATACAGAGAGAGGATACACTGATCTATCTATCACCTGTATATACAGAGAGAGGACAGACTGATCTATCACCTGTATATACAGAGAGAGGACACACTGATCTATCTATCACTTGTATATACAGAGAGAGGACATACTGATCTATCTATCACCTGTATATACAGAGAGAGGATACACTGATCTATCTATCACCTGTATATACAGAGAGAGGACATACTGATCTATCACCTGTATATACAGAGAGAGGACAGACTGATCTATCACCTGTATATACAGAGAGAGGACTGACTGATCTATCTATCACCTGTATATACATAGAGAGGACAGACTGATCTATCACCTGTATATACAGAGAAAGGACAGACTGATCTATCTATCACCTGTGTATACAGAGAGAGGACAGACTGATCTATCACCTGTATATACAGAGAGAGGACAGACTGATCTATCTATCACCTGTGTATACAGAGAGAGGACAGACTGATCTATCAATCACCTGTATATACAGAGAGAGGACAGACTGATCTATCTATCACCTGTATATACAGAGAAAGGACAGACTGATCTATCAATCACCTGTATATACAGAGAGAGGACAGACTGATCTATCTATCACCTGTATATACAGAGAGAGGACAGACTGATCTATCAATCACCTGTATATACAGAGAGAGAAGAGACTGATCTATCACCTGTATATACAGAGAGAGGACAGACTGATCTATCACCTGTATATACAGAGAGAGGACAGACTGATCTATCTATCACCTGTATATACAGAGAGAGGACAGACTGATCTATCACCTGTATATACAGAGAGAGGACATACTGATCTATCACCTGTATATACAGAGAGAGGACAGACTGATCTATCACCTGTATATACAGAGAGGACTGACTGATCTATCTATCACCTGTATATACATAGAGAGGACAGACTGATCTATCACCTGTATATACAGAGAAAGGACAGACTGATCTACCTATCACCTGTATATACAGAGAGAGGACAGACTGATCTATCTATCACCTGTGTATACAGAGAGAGGACAGACTGATCTATCTATCACCTGTATATACAGAGAGAGGACAGACTGATCTATCTATCAATCACCTGTATATACAGAGAGAGGACATACTGATCTATCACCTGTATATACAGAGAGATGACAGACTGATCTATCACCTGTATATACAGAGAGGGGACATACTGATCTATCACCTGTATATACAGAGAAAGGACAGACTGATCTATCACCTGTATATACAGAGAGAGGACAGACTGATCTATCTATCACCTGTATATACAGAGAAAGGACAAACTGATCTATCTAACACCTGTATATACAGAGAGAGGACAGACTGATCTATCAATCACCTGTATATACAGAGAGAGGACAGACTGATCTATATATCACCTGTATATACAGAGAGAGGATACACTGATCTGTCTATCACCCCTATACAAGTTAGCCTGGATCGTTAGATTATACACTGAATATAAGTAAAAGTGCAATAACAATTTTTTAAAAGCTGTAACAGTGCTTTAGGATAAAACACAGTTTTATTGAAAACACAGTAATATAATAACCCTCACAGGTCCTGTAGTATTTTATCAGAATAATACAGACACAAGACAGGTTACATATACATATGCCTACAGAGGTCCAGTATAACCATAGAGTCCATAACAAAATATACTGACACAGGTCAGGCAGAATACGAAGGATTCCCATGGTATCTGTACTGCATGGGTTAATGGCCTTCAGCGAGTGTAAACAGTCCCATGTGAAGAGAGGTCTGTGAAGGAGCTCACTTAGGATAGAGAGCTTAGGGATGAGTAACGCCCAGTAATAGGTTAGCAGACAAACGTGAACTGCCAGAGCAGTAACGGAGACTGAGCAACATAGAACACTACCGTAGCAGTAACAGAGATCAGGCAACTTGTATTCTGCCGGAGCAGTAAACAGAGATAGCCCACTAGCACTCTGCCAGAGCAGTAACGGAGACTAGGCCACTTGCACACTGCTGTAGCAGTAAACGGAGACTAGGCCACTTGCACTCTGTAGGAGCAGTAACGGAGACAAGGCCACTTACACACTACCGTAGCAGTAACGGAAACTAGGCCACTTACACTCTGCAGGAGCAGTAACGGAGACAAGGCCACTTGCACACTGCCGTAGCAGTAACGGAGACAAGGCCACTTGCATACTGCCGTAGCAGTAACGGAGACTAGGCCATTTGCACTCTGCAGGAGCAGTAAAGAAGACTAGGCCACTTGCACAATGCCGTAGCAGTAATGGAGAATACACAAGTGAGCACTGCCGTGACAGGAACGGACTGAGCAGCTCGCCCTGAGGTTGCAACCAACCGGGAGCGTCACGAATGCCTAACCAATAGGAATGTTGCCAAGGCGACACAGAGGCAGCCAGAGCAGGAATGTCAGCCAATCAGGGTCGATTCACGGAGCAGGAACATCAGCCAAGACGGGTCAATACACGGAGCAGGAACGTCAGACAACAGGGTCGGTACACAGAGCAGGAACGTCAGCCAAGCCGGGTCTGTACACAGAGCAGGAACGTCAGCCAAGCCGGGTCGGTAGACTGAGCAGGAACGTCAGCCAAGCCGGGTCTGTACAAAGAGCAGGAAGGTCAGCCAAGCCGGGTCGGTGCACAGGAGCAGGAGAAGCAGAATGGTCAGGCAGTCCGGGTCAGTTCACAGGCAGGAGATGAGATGCAGAGTAGTCAGGCAGGCCGGGTCGATACACTGGGAATACTGAGAGCAGGAACAAGCACTGGTACAGTAACACCACGAAAGGGCACCAGAGAGGTGCCAGAACCCAGCATATAAAGGCCATACTGGGCGGGACAAGCACAGTATAGCCAATGGGAGTGAAGCAGAGTGTAGACTGGCAGAATGTCGCAAGAGGAGCATGGGCACAGTGATAAAAGCTCCTGTTGGTCTAAAATGAAATTATAAAGTGCCCTGTACCTACTTCCTCATAGACCGCGGTTACCTGCTCTGTGATCACAGTCCGTGATTCTGCCACTGCTCCCCTTCCTCTATCCAGCTTCCTCAGGTGACGGAGGTTTCTGTATGTAAGCTGGAGCATTCTCATTGGCTAGATATTGATATCTAGCCAATGAGACCGCTCCAGCTTACAGGCAGAAAGCCTCTGTCATTGGAGGAGGCTGGATAGAGGGAGGGGAGCAGAGGCTGAGTGACAGACTGTGGTTACAGAGCAGGTAACCACAATCTATGAGGAAGTAGGTACAGGGCAGAGTTTATAACTTCATTTTAGACCAACAGGAGCTTTTTAAAAAATATGAATGTACTTTTACTTATATTCAGTGTATAATCTAACGATCCAGGCTAACTTGTATAGGGGTGATACATCCCCTTTAATCCCTTTGCGACCAATGATGTGTCAGGGCCGTCACGGCAGTCCGGCAGTTAAAGGCCGGTGATGGTCCTGGCACGTCATGGAATTTCAGGGTTACACTGCAAACCCAGAATTCAATGGGCTAAAAGAAAAAAAGCACTGTGGTTCTAACTGCTGCCCCCTGCCAAATCGGGCGGTCATTAAGGAGTTAAATGTTCTTACATGTATACACAGTGTGCTAATGCTAAGCATTGACACATATCGTAGCTTGATGAAATACTAAGTTTCATGCTTTCTTCACAAAATGCAGAGTTTCACACTTGATTTTACGTACTAAGCAGACTAGTGTAAGAAAGGGAGAAGAGATCCAGCGGTTTCCGGACTCGGAGTCCAAGTTTGTTCTCGACTGGTCAGGCCTCTTCCAGCCGTGTGGCCTGGACAGCCGCTCACTTTGGCCTATTGTTATTACATCCCTGTCTCCTGTTTGTCCGTGCAGGGACTGGAGGCTCAGTTGCTGGGCAGTGTGGTGAGGAAGGAGCGGCCTGAGCTGGAGGAACAGAAACAGTCTCTGGTACTAAACATTGCGGCTGGGAAACGTAAACTGCAGGAGCTGGAAGACGAGATTTTGCGGTGTGTAATCCTATGTACTGTTTGTATGTCTGGTTATACACTGACTGTGTGTATTCATTACTGCAAGGTGTTGTAGGCCTCTCTAGAATGGAAAGTGTTAAAAGCCCAGTTTCAGGAAATTTTATTTCTCTCCTGCTATACTCCCACATTATACACCCCACAGTGTCCGTTATACTCCCACATTATACACCCCACAGTGTCCGTTATACTCCCACATTATACACCCCACAGTGTCCGTTATACTCCCACATTATACACCTCACAGTGTCCGTTATACTCCCACATTATACACCCCACAGTGTCCGTTATACTCCCACATTATACACCTCACAGTGTCCGTTATACTCCCACATTATACACCCCACAGTGTCCGTTATACTCCCACATTATACACCCCACAGTGTCCGTTATACTCCCACATTATACACCCCACAGTGTCCGTTATACTCCTACATTATACACCCCACAGTGTCCGTTATACTCCCACATTATACACCCCACAGTGTCCGTTCTGTCTTGCAATCACAAGTTCAGTCTTTCTGGTGCTCACTGCAACTGCATAAAAATAGGCAGGGCTTAAAATTTTAAGTCCTTTGCTACTAGCCAGACCTGAAAAGTTACTATCCACTGCAAGCCATAACATACCCTCCAGGGCTGAATATCTACTCACCAGGGCTAAATTTTCACTCTCCATTGGCGGAGATGGTAATATAATTCTACCTCTGTATAAATCCTTGGTTATACCTCATCTAGAATATGGAGTACAGTTTTGCACACCAATTCTTAAAAAATACATTATTGAACTGGAAAAGGTGCAGAGACATGCAACAAACCTGATAAAGGGATTGGAGGATCTGAGTTATAAAGAGAGACTAGCCAAACTGGGTTTGTTTACATTAGAGAAGAGACGTCTAAGGGTGATATGATTACTATTTACATGTATATTCAAGGTCAATACAAAGAACTATCCAATAAATTATTTACTCAAAGAGCTGAGCTAAGAACGAGAGACTAGACATTGAGACTAGAGGAAAGGAGCTTTTTGACTAAAACAAAGGTAGAGATTTTTTACAGTAAGTGCAGTAAAGCTATGGAATTCTTTGCCTCAGGATGTTGTACTTACAGATAATGTAACTGCTTTCAACAAAGCAATGGATGCCTGTTTAGCACAGAATGATATTTAGAATTATGACAGTTGGCTTCAATGCAGATAGGTTGTTTATTCAGGGAAATATCTGACAGCCAGTTAGAGTCAGGAAGGAATATTTTTACTCACTTGGGGCTAAATTGGAAATGGCTTCAGTGTTTTTTGTTTTTTTTTTTGCCTTCTTCTGGATTAACAGGGATGATATGGCATGGGCTGGACTTGATGGACACATGTCTTTTATCAGCCTCATAAATATCTCTGTTACTCTGTGTGTCTCTCTTGCATGCTCTCTCACAGGCATACATATTGAATGTGCGCTTCTTTGAGGGCATTCTTTTTGCTTGCACTCTTTTGGGTGCGCTCTTTTGCATGCAGCTCCCTTTCTTGCACGTTCTGTCTTACTCTCTTGAGTGCACGTTCTCGTGCCTGTGCTCCCTTGCACGCTGTGTTCTTCTCTCTTGAATATACTCTCTTGTGTGCTCTGTCTCTTGTGTGTGTTCTCTCATGTGTGCTCTCTCTGTATTGCCTGTTCTGCCTGTCTTTCATACACACATCTGCATACACCCTTTCATTGTCCGTTTCTATCTATCCCCTTATGTCTCTCTGTGTCTGTCTCTTTGACTGTCTCTTTGTCTGTCTCTTGCCTATTTATCTCTGTCTTATTCTAAGGATGATGGCCATTGAAATTCAACTGCGTGATGTTTGTCTGTGCAGGTGTTCCACTAACATTCTGGAACAGTGGTTCTCAACCCATGCCCTCAGTGGCCACTAACAGGCCAGGACTTAGGAATTCCCCTGCTAGAACACAAGTGTGTTGATCAAAGGCTTAGTCGTATTGATTAACTCACCTGTGCTTTCACAAGGAAATCCTCAAATCCTGGCCTGTTAGTGACCACTGAATGCACGGGTTGAGAACCACTGGTCTGGAATATCTGTGACATTGACATATTGTATATTTCTATTCTGGGCTAAGATCCAAACCTCAGAACATTTGTGTCTGGAATGTATAGTTTTTTACTTCAGGAAATACAGCAGATCCTAAGAGGTCAAGACTACAAATCCCAGAAGGCATTTCTGTACATTTTTTGCACTATGTTCGTATATCCCACAGTTGTTATCCAGTTGCTGAGCCATCTATCAGATCTTAAAGGAAAACTAACATCTCCTAATAATAACCCCCACTTACCTTACTATGACCAGAAAATCCTAATCTCCCCTATGAAATTTGCTCTCGTTTCTTTGTTCAGGAAATACCATATTCAATTAGATTTCGATATCAAGTCCACCTACTCAGACATGACAATTTTTACCAGAATCACAGGACACACATTCTTCTCACTGCACATGGTAATGGTAACCCTTTGGGAACCAGAAGGGTGTTCAACATATAGCTTCACACTGGATTGCACACCCTTCTGGTCCTTAAAGGGTTAAGTCAGTTCATTCATTTTGACTGCACCAGTGTCATATGCGTGAAGATACTATCTCTTTAACAAAGGCACAAGGACCAAAATTCACAAGCGCTATGTGGGTTTTTGGCCATGGTAAGGTAAGTGGGGGTGTTGTTCT
Source organism: Rhinophrynus dorsalis (assembly GCA_037306005.1). Lineage (NCBI taxonomy): Eukaryota > Metazoa > Chordata > Amphibia > Anura > Rhinophrynidae > Rhinophrynus > Rhinophrynus dorsalis. The sequence continues at coordinate 537,883,308 of CM074721.1, read as the reverse complement.
GGTAAATGCATTAAAAGGGAACTATCACCCCTATACAAATTTACCTTATTGTAATCCTTATCTAGCGATAAGCTTAAATCTTTGGTTATTTTTATTAAAAATAAAGCTTGCTGTGGCGAAATTTAAATTCTTAAAAATAGGCTGTTTCCTTACTTCCGGACAGACTGTGGGTCATTTTTAATAATGCACATTTCGCCACAGCAAGCTTTTTTTTTTGTAACAAAAATAACCACAGAGCTGAAATTTGTAATGGGCCTCTTCTGCTGGAGGGGTGTACAGAATAGATATAATGTAGGAGCAAAATACTGCACTCACATAGGTTGTTTAAATATTCATGTTTTAGTCAAGCTTGTCAGTACTAAGCAATATAAATCAGGATATGTTCTGTGAGGAATGCATACCTGGGAGACTTCAAGCTCTGGAGAATCAATGAGGGATGCAGACGGGAGGGGCCCAGTGATGTGATTTGTGTTACATTGCGGGTGGAACTTAATTGTGGCGGGCAGGATTGGGAGGTGGAAACCAGATTTTCCCTTGACCTGAGCAGGGAAGTGGGAGACAGTGGGCAAGGCTGGAATTGGTGGGATAATCAAATAACTCTGCAAACTGAATAACCATCCACAAAGATCCCTAATTACACTGTCTGGCCCCCAGACTTGTTCCCTTGTCTACTGTTGTCCAGAGATCACCATTAACACTGACTGGGCCCCCAGCCTTTTACCCTTGTCTACTGTTATCCACCTATCCCGATTTACACTGCCTGGCCCCCAGCCTTGTTCCCTTGTCTACTGTTATCCACATATCCCCATTTACACTGTCTAGCCTCCAGCCTTGTTCCCTTGTCTACTGTTATCCACATATCCCCATTTACACTGTCTGGCCTCCAGCCTTGTTCTCTTGTCTACTGTTATCCACAGATCCCCATTTACACTGTCTGGCCCCCAGCCTTGTTCCCTTGTCTACTGTTATCCACAGATCCCCATTTACACTGTCTGGCCTCCAGTCTTGTTCCCTTGTCTACTGTTATCCACATATCCCCATTTACACTGCCTGGCCCCCAGCCTTGTTCCCTTGTCTACTGTTATCCACATATCCCCATTTACACTGTCTGGCCTCCAGCCTTGTTCCCTTGTCTACTGTTATCCACATATCCCCATTTACACTGTCTGGCCTCCAGCCTTGTTCTCTTGTCTACTGTTATCCACAGATCCCCATTTACACTGTCTGACCCCCAGCCTTGTTCCCTTGTCTACTGTTATCCACAGATCCCCATTTACACTGTCTGGCCTCCAGCCTTCTTCCCTTGTCTACTGTTATCCACAGATCCCCATTTACATTGCCTGACCTCCAACCTTGTTCCTTTGTCTACTGTTATCCACAGATCCCCATTTACACTGCCTGGCTCCAGCCTTGTTCCCTTTTCTGCTATTATCCATAGATCCCCATTTACACTGCCTGGCTCCAGCCTTGTTCCCTCCTCTGCTATTATCCATAGATCCCCATTTACACTGCCTGGCTCCCAGTCTTTTTCCTTTGTCTACTGTTATCCACAGATCCCCATTTATACTGTCTGGCCCCCAGCCTTGTTCCCTTGTCTACTGTTATCCACAGATCCCCATTTACACTGCCTGGCCCCCAGCTTTGTTCCCTTATCTACTGTTATCCACCTATCCTGATTTACACTGCCTGGCCCCCAGCCTTGTTCCCTTGTCTACTGTCATCCACAGATCCCCCTTTTACATCACCTGGCCCCCAGCCTTGTTCCCTTGTCTCCGGTATTCCACAGATCCCCATTTACACTGTCTGACCCCCAGCCTTGTTCCCTTGTCTACTGTTATCCACAGATCCCCATTTACACTACCTAGCCCCAGCCTTGTTCCCTCTTCTGCTATTATCCATAGTTCCCCATTTACACTGCCTGGCCCCCAGCCTTGTTCCCTTGTGTGCTGTTATCCACAGATCCCCATTTACACTGCCTGGTCTCCAGCCTTGTTCCCTTGTCTACTGTTGTTCACAGATCACCATTTACACTATCTGACCCCCAGCTTTGTTCCCTTGTCTACTGCTATCCACAGATCCCCTTTTACATCACCTGGCCCCCAGCCTTGTACCCTTGTCTCCGGTTTTCCACAGATCCCCATTTACACTGTCTGACCCCCAGCCTTGTTCCCTTGTCTACTGTTATCCAAATATCCCCATTTACACTGCCTGACCCCCAGCCTTGTTCCCTTGTCTACTGTTATCCACAGATCCCCTTTTACATTGCCTGGCCCCCAGCCTTTTTCCCTTGTCTACTGTTATCCGCAGATCCCCATTTACACTGTCTGACCTCCAGCCTTGTTCCCTTGTCTACTGTTATCCACAGATCCCCATTTACATTGCCTGTCCTCCAGCCTTGTTCCCTTGTCTACTGTTATCCACAGATCCCCATTTACACTGTCTGACCCCCAGCCTTGTTCCCTTGTGTACTGTTATCCACAGATCCCCATTTACACTATCTGACCCCCAGCTTTGTTCCCTTGTCTACTGCTATCCACAGATCCCCTTTTACATCACCTGAGATCCCCATTTACACTGTCTGACCCCCAGCCTTGTTCCCTTGTCTACTGTTATCCACAGATCCCCATTTACACTGTCTGACCCCCAGCCTTGTTCCCTTGTGTACTGTTATCCACAGATCCCCATTTACACTATCTGACCCCCAGCTTTGTTCCCTTGTCTACTGTTATCCACATATCCCCATTTACACTGTCTGACCCCCAGCCTTGTTCCCTTGTCTACTGTTATCCACATATCCCCATTTACACTGCCTGGCCCCCAGCCTTGTTCCCTTGTCTACTGTTATCCACAGATCCCCATTTACACTGTCTGACCCCCAGCCTTGTTCCCTTGTCTACTGTTATCCACATATCCCCATTTACACTGTCTGACCCCCAGCCTTGTTCCCTTGTCTACTGTTATCCACATATCCCCATTTACACTGTCTGGCCTCCAGCCTTGTTCTCTTGTCTACTGTTATCCACATATCCCCATTTACACTGTCTGACCCCCAGCTTTGTTCCCTTGTCTACTGCTATCCACAGATCCCCTTTTACATCACCTGGCCCCCAGCCTTGTTCCCTTGTCTCCGGTTTTCCACAGATCCCCATTTACACTGCCTGGCTCCCAGTCTTTTTCCTTTGTCTACTGTTATCCACAGATCCCCATTTATACTGTCTGACCTCCAGCCTTGTTCCCTTGTCTACTGTTATCCACATATCCCCATTTACACTGTCTGACCCCCAGCCTTGTTCCCTTGTCTACTGTTATCCACATATCCCCATTTACACTGTCTGGCCTCCAGCCTTGTTCTCTTGTCTACTGTTATCCACATATCCCCATTTACACTATCTGACCCCCAGCTTTGTTCCCTTGTCTACTGCTATCCACAGATCCCCTTTTACATCACCTGGCCCCCAGCCTTGTTCCCTTGTCTCCGGTTTTCCACAGATCCCCATTTACACTGTCTGACCCCCAGCCTTGTTCCCTTGTCTACTGTTATCCACAGATCCCCATTTACATTGCCTGGCCCCCAGCCTTTTTCCCTTGTCTACTGTTATCCGCAGATCCCCATTTACACTGTCTGACCTCCAGCCTTGTTCCCTTGTCTACTGTTATCCACATATCCCCATTTACACTGTCTGACCCTCAGCCTTCTTCCCTTGTGTACTGTTATCCACATATCCCTAATTACACTGTCTGGCCCCCAGACTTGTTCCCTTGTCTACTGTTGTCCACAGATCCCCATTTACATTGCCTGGCCCCCAGCCTTTTACCCTTGTCTACTGTTATCCGCAGATCCCCATTTACACTGTCTGACCTCCAGCCTTGTTCCCTTGTCTACTGTTGTCCAGAGATCCCCATTTACACTGTCTGACCCCCAGCCTTCTTCCCTTGTGTACTGTTATCCACATATCCCTAATTACACTGTCTGGCCCCCAGACTTGTTCCCTTGTCTACTGTTGTCCAGAGATCACCATTAACACTGACTGGGCCCCCAGCCTTTTACCCTTGTCTACTATTATCCACCTATCCTGATTTACACTGCCTGGCCCCCAGCCTTGTTCCCTTGTCTACTGTTATCCACAGATCCCCATTTACACTGCCTGGCCTCCAGCCTTGTTACCTTGTCTACTGTTATCCACAGATCCCCATTTACACTGACTAGCCTCCAGCCTTGTTCCCTTGTCTACTGTTATCCACAGATCCCCATTTACACTGTCTGACCCCCCCAGCCTTATTCCCTTGTCTGCTGTTATCCACAGATCCCCATTTATACTGCCTGGCCCTCTGCCTTGTTCCCTTGTCTACTGTTATCCACAGATCCCCATTTATACTGCCTGGCCCTCAGCCTTACTCCCTTGTCTACTGTTTTACAAAGATCCCCATTTACACTGCCTGGCCCTCAGCCTTGTTCCCTTGTCTACTGTTATCCACAGATCCCCATTTACACTGCCTGGCCTCCAGCCTTGTTCCCTTGTCTACTGTTATCCACAGATCCCCATTTACACTGCCTGGCCCCCAGCCTTGTTCCCTTGTCTACTGTTATCCACAGATCCCCATTTACACTGTCTGGCCCCCAGCCTTGTTCCCTTATCTACTGTTATCCACAGATCCCCATTTACACTGCCTGGCCCCCAGCCTTACTCCCTTGTCTACTGTCATCCACAGACCCCCATTTACACTGCCTGGCCCCCAGCCTTACTCCCTTGTCTACTGTTATCCACAGATCCCCATTTACACTGCCTGGCCCCCAGCCTTGTTCCCTTGTCTACTGTTATCCACAGATCCCCATTTACACTGCCTGGCCTCCAGCCTTGTTCCCTTATCTACTGTTATCCACAGATCCCCATTTACACTGTCTGCCCCTCAGCCTTGTTCCTTTGTCTACTGTTATCCACAGATCCCCATTTACACTGCCTGGCCCTCAGCCTTATTCCCTTGTCTACTGTTATCCACAGATCCCCATTTACACTGCCTGGCCCTCAGCCTTGTTCCCTTGTCTACTGTTATCCACAGATCCCCATTTACACTGCCTGGCCCTCAGCATTGTTCCCTTGTCTACTGTTATCCACAGATCCCCATTTATACTGCCTGGCCCTCAGCCTTACTCCCTTGTCTACTGTTTTACAAAGATCCCCATTTACACTGTCTGGCCCTCAGCCTTGTTCCCTTGTCTACTGTTATCCACAGATCCCCATTTACACTGCCTGGCCCCCAGCCTTGTTCCCTTGTCTACTGTTATCCACAGATCCCCATTTACACTGCCTGACCTCCAACCTTGTTCCCTTGTCTACTGTTATCCACAGATCCCCATTTACACTGCCTGGCCCCAGCCTTGTTCCCTTGTCTACTGTTATCCACAGATCCCCATTTACACTGCCTGGCCTCCAGCCTTGTTACCTTGTCTACTGTTATCCACAGATCCCCATTTACACTGACTGGCCTCCAGCCTTGTTCCCTTGTCTACTGTTATCCACAGATCCCCATTTACACTGTCTGACCCCCCCAGCCTTATTCCCTTGTCTGCTGTTATCCACAGATCCCCATTTATACTGCCTGGCTCTCTGCCTTGTTCCCTTGTCTACTGTTATCCAGAGATCCCCATTTATACTGCCTGGCCCTCAGCCTTACTCCCTTGTCTACTGTTTTACAAAGATCCCCATTTACACTGCCTGGCCCTCAGCCTTGTTCCCTTGTCTACTGTTATCCACAGATCCCCATTTACACTGCCTGGCCTCCAGCCTTGTTCCCTTGTCTACTGTTATCCACAGATCCCCATTTACACTGCCTGGCCCCCAGCCTTGTTCCCTTGTCTACTGTTATCCACAGATCCCCATTTACACTGTCTGGCCCCCAGCCTTGTTCCCTTATCTACTGTTATCCACAGATCCCCATTTACACTGCCTGGCCCCCAGCCTTACTCCCTTGTCTACTGTCATCCACAGACCCCCATTTACACTGCCTGGCCCCCAGCCTTACTCCCTTGTCTACTGTTATCCACAGATCCCCATTTACACTGCCTGGCCCCCAGCCTTGTTCCCTTGTCTACTGTTATCCACAGATCCCCATTTACACTGCCTGGCCTCCAGCCTTGTTCCCTTATCTACTGTTATCCACAGATCCCCATTTACACTGTCTGCCCCTCAGCCTTGTTCCTTTGTCTACTGTTATCCACAGATCCCCATTTACACTGCCTGGCCCTCAGCCTTATTCCCTTGTCTACTGTTATCCACAGATCCCCATTTACACTGCCTGGCCCTCAGCCTTGTTCCCTTGTCTACTGTTATCCACAGATCCCCATTTACACTGCCTGGCCCTCAGCATTGTTCCCTTGTCTACTGTTATCCACAGATCCCCATTTACACTGCCTGGCCCTCAGCCTTACTCCCTTGTCTACTGTTTTACAAAGATCCCCATTTACACTGTCTGGCCCTCAGCCTTGTTCCCTTGTCTACTGTTATCCACAGATCCCCATTTACACTGCCTGGCCCCCAGCCTTGTTCCCTTGTCTACTGTTATCCACAGATCCCCATTTACACTGCCTGACCTCCAACCTTGTTCCCTTGTCTACTGTTATCCACAGATCCCCATTTACACTGCCTGGCCCTCAGCCTTACTCCCTTGTCTACTGTTTTACAAAGATCCCCATTTACACTGTCTGGCCCTCAGCCTTGTTCCCTTGTCTACTGTTATCCACAGATCCCCATTTATACTGCCTGGCCCTCAGCCTTGTTCCCTTGTCTACTGTTATCCACAGATCCCCATTTACACTGCCTGGCCCTCAGCCTTATTCCCTTGTCTACTGTTATCCACAGATCCCCATTTACACTGCCTGGCCCCCAGCCTTGTTCCCTTGTCTACTGTTATCCACATATCCCCATTTACACTGCCTGGCCCCCAGCCTTGTTCCCTTGTCTACTGTTATCCACATATCCCCATTTACACTGCCTGGCCCTCAGCCTTGTTCCCTTGTCTACTGTTATCCACAGATCCCCATTTACACTGCCTGGCCCTCAGCATTGTTCCCTTGTCTACTGTTATCCACAGATCCCCATTTACACTGCCTGGCCCTCAGCCTTACTCCCTTGTCTACTGTTTTACAAAGATCCCCATTTACACTGTCTGGCCCTCAGCCTTGTTCCCTTGTCTACTGTTATCCACAGATCCCCATTTACACTGCCTGGCCCCCAGCCTTGTTCCCTTGTCTACTGTTATCCACAGATCCCCATTTACACTGCCTGGCCCTCAGCCTTGTTCCCTTGTCTACTGTTATCCACAGATCCCCATTTATACTGCCTGGCCCTCAGCCTTGTTCCCTTGTCTACTGTTATCCACAGATCCCCATTTACACTGCCTGGCCCTCAGCCTTATTCCCTTGTCTACTGTTATCCACAGATCCCCATTTACACTGCCTGGCCCCCAGCCTTGTTCCCTTGTCTACTGTTATCCACATATCCCCATTTACACTGCCTGGCCCCCAGCCTTGTTCCCTTGTCTACTGTTATCCACATATCCCCATTTACACTGCCTGGCCTCCAGCCTTGTTCCCTTGTCTACTGTTATCCACAGATCCCCATTTACACTGCCTGGCCCAAGCCTTGTTTACTGTTATCCACAGATCCCCATTTACACTGTCTGACCCCCCCCCCCCAGCTCGACTCCCTTCCTTGTTGGATATACACAAATCCCTATGGACACTGCCTGGGCAAGGGAACAAGGCTGGGGAGTGTCAGTCAATATATATGCATAGCTGGGAACTCTCTGGATTTGCCCAGGAGACTTTTTTTGCTGCTGATTACCTGGTCTTTGGGGCAAAGGCTAATTCTCTGATGTGCGGAGTTTCTAATGAAACTCTGCCCACTTCTCCTCTGTTCCTCCTACTCCCTGCCCACTTCTCCTCCTTGCCCAGCCTATTCATCATACTAAATCTTCATTTTAAAAGCTCCGCCCCACTCACAGTTAAGCACTGCCCCTTTCTGATGCACATCGCATCATTTTTCTCCCCCAGCGGCACCACAGGACTCCCCACAACAAAATGTTCCCAGGTATGTGTATATGGAACTAACACACAATGGTAATGTTCCCCATTCACCTGCACAATGAATATGTTCGATATGCTGCCCTCACAATGATTATCTTTGACATGTTGCCACCCACAATGAATATGTTTGACACCCACCCACAACACATATAATCAACATGCTGCCCCACAATGTTTCCCCATTCGACATGATGTCCCACAATGCCGGAACCCTCTTTTATGCACTAGCAGTGCTCCACTTGGTGCTTTTCTTATGTTAGACCTTAGCTGATGATTTCTGGAAGAAGCAGCCCTGTTCAGCTACAAGAGGATAGAGTACCAGATCTCTATGTGGGCCAAGTAGTAGCTGACCATTGCTCACTCCCTATGGATGAGAATGAGCCTATTGATATCAGTGGGTCTAGGAGCGGCAATCATATCTGCCTAACCTGACCTTGCTGTCTCACAGGTTACTGAATGAAGCAACGGGCTCCCTCCTAGATGATGTGCAGCTACTCAACACTCTGCAGACATCGAAAGTGACAGCCAGCGAAGTGAGCGAGCAGCTGGAGACCAGCGAGGAGACTGAGGAGAAGATAGACTTGGCTAGAGAGGTCAGTGACACAGCTTGTGTGGTGAGTGAGGCCAGCGGAGACCTAGTGGACAACTAATATGTCCTAATAATAACCACCGCTGACCTGACTACAGCCAGAATAGCCTAATGAATTTAGGCCTTGCGCCTTTGATCAAGAGATGACATCTTCAGTCAGTTCTGGATGTAACATCCATGGAGGCGGACATGACAGTTGCTGGCAATTATTTCAAACTGAAGCAGGCAGAGTACATGACTCTGCTTAAAGGGATAGTAATACTTAATATGTAAAAATATATGTTGTACGGTTTATCCCCCCCTGAGTAAAACAAGGGTACTCCCACTGCTGAAAGGTGATTTATTTAAAAGTTATTACAGATCAAAGTTGAATTTTTTAGGTGCAATATCACAGTGGCCTGAAATTGTACAGTGGCACTCTTGCTAAACCATCCTATGGAGATTTATGGTCAAGTGACCAGACCTGTCCATAGGATGCTGTATCAACAGCGCCACCGTACAATTTCAGGCCACTGTGATATTGCACCTAAAAATTCAACTTTGAGCTATAATAACTTTTGAATAAAGCACCTTTCAGCAGTGGGAGTGCCCTTTTTTTACTCAGGGGGATAAACACTACAATACATATTGTTTACATATTAAGTATTACTATCACTTTAACCCTTTAATCGTTTGAGTGCCAGAGAGGTAAGCAACGCAAGACCACTCAGTGCTTATCCACTCAGAATGGCCTGAATGCATTAATGCAAAGCACAGCAACTCACCACAGAGAGGAGGCAAACAAAAACTACCATTAATTTACATGGGGACATTAATTAAACCCTTGAATGCTAGAGAGGTCTCTCTAGCATTCAAGGGGTTAAATGCCAAATTCTTATCAATGTAGTTGTTTTGTTCCCATATGGTGAATGTGGTTTAGTCCTGAATTGCTCCTCTTTTTGCTATGTGCCCTACTGCCTTTTGTTTTTGATTTTCACTACTCATTTAGGATTGCTAACAGGAGGCAAAGCTGCACTATATCATATACATTTTATCATATATTATATCATATACATTATACATTATATCATATACATTATACATTATATCATATACATTATACACTATATCATATACATTATATCATATACATTATATAATATACATTGTATCATATACATTATATCATAAACATTGTATCATATACATTGCATGAACATGAACCTGTATACAGCAGATATTACTGGCCATAACTCACACACATATTAAAGGGATAGTAATGTTTCATAAAAACAGCAGCTCCAATTAATCTTCATAGTATTTGGGCCATGGAGAGTGTTATTTCACTACTGTCAGAGTTGTAGTTCAAGAGTAATTGAATGATAAAGTATCCCCCTCCCGCCCCTTTTACTGATGTAACACTGCTCACCTCAGAGCAGCAAGACTGTCCGGATGGATCACAGAGAGGGACAATTTTCAGTGATCATAAGGGAAAACCTGAAAAACCTGTCAAGGGGGCAGGGTTTCCTTATGATCACAGTAAGAAAATTATCCCTTGCTGTGATCTGTCCGGTCAAGTGACCAGATTCCACATCTGAGGAGAGGTGTCTTACACTAGGTAAAAGGAGCGGGAGGGGGATACTTTATCATTCAAATACTCTTGAACCACAACTCTGACAGTATTGAAATAACACTCTCCATGGCCCTAATTCTATGTAGATTAATTGGAGTTGCTTTTATTGTGAAACATTACTATCTCTTTAAACTCGATTTAAGTGTTTGTCCCCTATGGTGCAGTTGGTTTGCCCCAGAACTGAACCATTTTTTTTGTATGTGAATATGCCTCCTCATTGCTCAAATTCCTCCTCCTCTATTCCCCTCTATATCTCTCCCATGCCCAGTTCTCTGTCTCTAGTTGTGCCATCAGAGTGCCAAGGTTTTTCCCTCTCTTTCCCCACCCAGGCGTATCGTCCCTGTGCCCAGCGAGCCTCCCTCCTGTTCTTTGTCCTGAATGACCTTGGGCGGATTGACCCCATGTATCAGTTCTCCCTGGACTCCTACACAGACCTCTTCCATCTTAGTATTGACAAGAGCAAGCGCAGTGCCAACCTGGAGGAGAGGATCGCCAATCTCAATGACTGGCACACCTATGCCGTATACAGGTGGGAGGACAGAGCACAGAGCCAAAATAATTATCACACACTGGGCCTCATTTATAAACAAGGTGGATAAATACTGGAACGACGTCACCATTGCAGGCATTGAAAAATGCTCATTGATCTAAATGGGGATGTTAACTCTTTGAATATTAGATGCTAGTTGCTGGACCTCCATCCATTGGCTGTTTGTGTATGATGAGGTTCAGGAGCTTACTTCCCTTGTTATAGATGCAAAGGCTTAAAGAGCCAGGGACTGACCAAGCACTGCTTACTGGACATTACATAGTATGTGTTACGTTGGTGCCTCCCCCCACGTGCTTATCTGTCATGTTTCCCCAGGTACACCTGCCGGGCGCTCTTTGAGAGGCACAAGCTGCTGTTCAGTTTCCAGATGTGTGCCAAGATCCTGGAGGTGGCAGGAAAACTGAATATGGACGAATATAACTTCTTCCTCCGCGGTGGAGTGGTAAGGCTGGCACTGACACTGCCTGCACTGTATCTGTGTATACATGTCATGGTGTAGTAGTGTATGTGTGGAGAAGACTGGCACTGCCACTGCCTGCACTGTACCTGTGCTGTGTATACATGTCATGGTGTAGTTGTGTGTGAGAGAAGGAGACTGGCACTGCCACTGCCTGCACTGTACCTGTGCTGTGTACACATGTCATGGTGTAGTAGTGTGTGTGAGAGAAGGAGACTGGCACTGCCACTGCCTGCACTGTACCTGTGCTTTGTATACATGTCATGGTGTAGTAGTGTGTGAGAGAAGGAGACTGGCACTGCCACTGCCTGCACTGTACCTGTGCTGTGTATACATGTCATGGTGTAGTAGTGTGTGTGTGGGGAGACTGGCACTGCCACTGCCTGTACTGTACCTGTGCTGTGTATACATGTCATGGTGTAGTAGTGTGTGTGTGGGGAGACTAGTACTGCCACTGCCTGTACTGTACCTGTGCTGTGTATACATGTCATGGTGTAGTAGTGTGTGTGTGAGGAGGAGACTGGCACTGCCACTGCCTGCACTGTACCTGTGCTGTGTATACATGTCATGGTGTAGTAGTGTGTGAGAGAAGGAGACTGGCACTGCCACTGCCTGCACTGTACCTGTGCTGTGTATACATGTCATGGTGTAGTAGTGTGTGTGGGGGGAGACTGGCACTGCCACTGCCTGTACTGTACCTGTGCTGTGTATACATGTCATGGTGTAGTAGTGTGTGTGTGAGGAGACTGGCACTGCCACTGCCTGTACTGTACCTGTGCTGTGTATACATGTCATGGTGTAGTAGTGTGTGAGAGAAGGAGACTGGCACTGCCACTGCCTGTACTGTACCTGTGCTGTGTATACATGTCATGGTGTAGTTGTGTGTGAGGAGGAGACTGGCACTGCCACTGCCTGCACTGTACCTGTGCTGTGTATACATATCATAGTGTAGTAGTGTGTGTGAGGAGGACTGGCACTGCCTGCACTGTACCTGTGCTGTGTATACATGTCATGGTGTAGTAGTGTGTGTGTGTGAGGAGACTGGCACTGCCACTGCCTGCACTGTACCTGTGCTGTGTATACATGTCATGGTGTAGTAGTGTGTGTGTGTGTGTGAGGAGACTGGCACTGTCACTGCCTGCACTGTACCTGTGCTGTGTATACATGTCATGGTGTAGTAGTGTGTGTGTATGAGGAGACTGGCACTGCCACTGCCTACACTGTACCTGTGCTGTGTATACATGTCATGGTGTAGTAGCGTGTGTGTGAGGAGGAGACTGGCACTGCCTCTGCCTGCACTGTACCTGTGCTGTGTATACATGTCATGGTGTAGTAGTGTGTGTGTGAGGAGACTGGCACTGCCTGCACTGTACCTGTGCTGTGTATACATGTCATGGTGTAGTAGTGTGTGTGTGAGGAGGAGACTGGCACTACCACTGCCTGCACTGTACCTGTGCTGTGTATACATGTCATGGTGTAGTAGTGTGTGTGTGTGTGTGAGGAGACTGGCACTGCCACTGCCTGCACTGTACCTGTGCTGTGTATACATGTCATGGTGTAGTAGTGTGTGTGTGTGAGGAGACTGACACTGCCACTGTCTGCACTGTACCTGTGCTGTGTATACATGTCATGGTGTAGTAGTGTGTGTGAGTGTGTGTGAGAGGAGGAGACTGGCACTGCCATTGCCTGCACTGCACCTGTGTTATGTATACATGTCATGGTGTAGTAGTGTGTGTGTGAGGAGACTGGCACTGCCACTGCCTGCACTGTACCTGTGCTGTGTATACATGTCATGATGTAGTTGTGTGTGTGTGTGAGGAGGACTGGCACTGCCTGTACTGTACCTGTGCTGTGTATACATGTCATGGTGTAGTAGTGTGTGTGTGATGAGGAGACTGGCACTGCCACTGCCTGCACTGTACCTGTGCTGTGTATACATGTCATGGTGTAGTAGTGTGTGTGTGATGAGGAGACTGGCACTGCCACTGCCTGCACTGTACCTGTGCTGTGTATACATGTCATGGTGTAGTAGTGTGTGTGTGAGGAGGAGACTGCCACTGCTGTACTGTACCTGTGCTGTGTATACATGTCATGGTGTAGTAGTATGTATGTGAGGAGACTGGCACTGCCACTGTCTGCACTGTACCTGTGCTGTGTATACATGTCATGGTGTAGTAGTGTGTGTGAGTGTGTGTGAGAGGAGGAGACTGGCACTGCCATTGCCTGCACTGCACCTGTGCATAAATGTAATGGTGTAGTTGTGTGTGTGTGTGGAGGAGACTGGCACTGTCACTGCCTGCACTGTACCTGTGCTGTGTATACATGTCATGGTGTAGTAGTGTGTGTGAGGAGGAGACTGGCACTGCCACTGCCTGCACTGTACCTGTGCTGTGTATACATGTCACAGTGTAGTTGTGTGTGTGAAGGAGGAGACTGCCACTGCCTGCACTGTACCTGTGCTGTGTATACATGTCACAGTGTAGTTGTGTGTGTGAAGGAGGAGACTGCCACTGCCTGCACCGTAGCTGTGCTGTGTATATATGTCATGGTCTAGTAGTGTGTGTGGGAGGAGGACTGGCACTACCACTGCCTGCAGTGTACCTTCTAATGGTTATAGACCCAATTGTATGAATGGGAATGTGTCCATCATTTGCAGGTTCTGGACCGGGAGGAACAGATGGATAACCCTTGCTCTAGCTGGCTGTCTGACACCAACTGGGACAATATAACAGAACTGGACAAACTGGCTAATTTCCATGGCCTCATGAACTCGTTTGAGCAGTACCCGCGAGACTGGAACCAATGGTATACCAGCCGAGAGCCGGAAAATGCCTGCCTGCCAGGTAGCCATGGCGGTCGCGGGGTGTGTGGTCCTTTAAGGACCCGATAGAGAATTTCAGCGTGCCGCCCCACGGGGTTAATGAAAAAAAAAACAACATATAAATACATATATTGTTCTGGACCAGAGATGAGCAGTGTGAGGCCCTCATTGGCTGGCAAGGAGTGATGGGAGTTCTGGCAAAATCTGGAGAGCTTCATGTTTCCTTGCACTTCAATGTAATGGCAATGAATTTTTTTAGGTGCAATATATCAATGGCCTGAATGGTATAGTGGCACTGTTGCTACACTATCGTATGGACATCTCTGATCAATTGACTGTAAATCATTGAAATATTGCACCTAAAAATGTCATGTTTGAGCTGCTATAAATTTTGGATAAAACACCTCTCAGCAATGGAAGTACCCTTGTTTTACTCAGGAGGATAAACACTGCAATATAAATGTTACTTTATATTAACCCTTTGAGTACCAGAGGGGTATGCAACTCTCACTCAAAAGGTTAAGTGGTTCTATCCCTTTAATTATTTGAAAAACAGCAGCTATTTGTTGTTTAGTTATACAGATGGATAAAGCGGAGCGTTAGTGGTCAGTGATTAGTGGAAAAACAAGATTATTGCCCTGCACATTAAAGGGAATCTATCACCCCTATACATGTTTGTCTAAAACGTTAGTTTATATAGTGATTAGATTGAAAACTGTTTTCATTTTTTTTAAAAAATCTTTATTTTGCCCACATTAAACATCTAAAGATTACCCTGCGGCCTCTTTCCGGACAGACTACGATTACCAGCTCTGCTACAGGAATAGTGTTACATTTTATCACTATCACTCCTGAGACCTTTGGAAATTAAGTGAACCTGATATTAAAGGGATAGTAATATTTAGTTTTCAAGGCAACTCAGTGTGTTCATCCTAAGGAATAGTACTGCCAGCTGTACATTTACGATGTATTTAGAGGCTGAAGTTGATTGCTCATGCCTCTTTTGCCGACGTGAGCATTTCAGTCTGAGATCCGACGGCGGATCACAATGAGGTACAATCTTCAGGCTTTTCCTTATCCCCTTAGCGTTTCCGTCCCATAAGGACCGCCTTGATCCACGCCGACACGCCGGTACACGTGACCTGTTGCGTGTATCGGCGCGTCACTATGGGGCCTGATAGAGATCACTCCGGTCTTGGAGCGGTCAATTTCAGGCCCTATTTTTACTTACAGCACTCCCGGTAGAGCGCTGTAAGTAAAAAGTACGTGACGCACTATGACCGTTATCGGTCCTTCAGTATTTCAAGGACCGTGACGGTCATAGTACGTCACATGTCGTTAAGGGGTTATACTGACTGAGGGAAGATTGTCCATCTTTGTGGTCTGTCGGAATTAAGATCCGAGCGGAGGTGGCATAGGACAGGAAAAGGGGCGGGAGGCATCAACTTAGTATAAAATAACATTGTAACTATACAGTTTTGGAGAATAAGAGCATCATCCGGAAGTACTATTCATTCTGTTGAACAAACTGAGCTGTGTTGACTACAAAATATTACTATCCCTTTAATATTTCAAAGGTCTCAGGTTCATTTCATTTCCAAAGGTCTCAGGTCTGACAGTGATAAAATGTAACACTATTCCTGTAGCAGAAATACCTCCCTCCAGCCTAGTAAATACAGCATATAGACATACCTGTGACCTTTCTCCTATGGATCTCTAGGGGAGGGCTCATGGAGTGCGACCAGGCTTAAGTTAATGACACTATTTCTGTCGTATAGTGGGTGTGGCTTTATCGGGAATGGGCTGTAAAGTGTATGGTAAGTGGGTGGAACATGGCGGGAAGGAGGAGTTTCTCAGTAAACTCTCCAACTCCAAAGAATGAGTCTCTGACCCTCGGGGTTCTGGTAAAAATGGAGTCTCTGGGGCAGATCCCAAGTTCCTAGATATTTCTATAGAGCTCTCAATACTACAGGGATAGTGCTGCATTATATAACTAGACCTGCTTTCATGATCCCTGACCGAAAACTCGCTGAAAACAAACTCAGGGAGCTCCCTCTCAGTAAATTAAAGTATAAAAAATAGGTGAAAATGAAAAAAACAAAATATAGGTAATCTGACTTTGCATATCGCGCACTTGAACAATATGTAAAGTCAAAAAGGAGGCTGACCATCACTTTATTATTATAAATGGTAAAATGGACCTGTCTTCCTAATAGGTTTAGTTAAAGGGATAGTAAAGTTTCATAATAAAAGCAGCTCTAATTAATCTTCATAGTATTTGGACTTTGGGGAGTGTTATTTCAGTTCTGTCAGAGTTGTAGTACAACAGTAATTGAATGATAAAGTATCCCCCTCCTGCCCCTTTTACTGATGTAACACTGCTCACCTCAGAGGAGCAAGACATAGTAACATAGTAGATAAGGCTGAAAAAAGACATGCGTCCATCAAGTCCAGCCCATGCCAATAACACCCCTGTTGATCCAGAGGAAGGCAACAAAAAAGCCCTCTGGAGCAATTTCCAATGTAGGTGTGTGTGTGTGTGTGTGTCAAATAGTTCCCCGGCTCAATATCCTATTTGCTTTGAAGCCATCTGTCATAACTGTCAATATTGTTCTGTGCTAGATAGGCATCCATTGCTTTTTTGAATGCAGTTACATTATCTGCAAGCACAGCATCCCGAGGCAAAGAATTCCATAGCCTTACCGCCCTTACTGTAAAGAATCCCTGCCTGTGTTTTAGTCGAAAGCGCCTTTCCTCAAGTCTTAATGGATGACCTCTTGTTCTTAGCTCAGCTCTTTGCATAAATAATTCATTGGATAGTTCTTTGTATTGGCCTTGAATGTATTTGTAAATGGTAATCATATCACCCCTTAGACGTCTCTTTTCTAATGTAAACAAACCCAGTTTGGCTAGTCTCTCTTTGTAACTCAGATCCTCCAATCCCTTTATCAGTTTTGTTGCACGTCTCTGCACCTTTTCCAGTTCAGTAATGTCTTTTTTTAGAACAGGCGCCCAAAATTGTACTCCATATTCTAGATGAGGCCTAACCAAGGATTTATACAGAGGTAGGATAATATTAGCATCCTTTGCTTCTACACCTCTTTTTATGCAGGCTAGTACTCTATTTGCTCTTGCAGCAGCTGAGTGACTCTGCACACTGCTGTGAAGTCTATTGTCTATCAGTACACCTAAATCTTTCTCTAATGAGGATTTCCCAAGTTGTTTCCCATTTAGAGTATATGTAGCAAGTTTGTTTCTACAACCCAAATGCATAACCTTACATTTATCTACATTAAATGACATCTGCCACTTTTCTGCCCATTCACTTAGTTTATCTAAATCGTTCTGTAGGGAAAAAACATCGAGCTCTGTATGTATTTCCTTACATAGCTTAGTGTCATCAGCAAAGAATGAGATGCTACTTTCAATTCCACTTCTAGATCATTAATAAACAAATTAAAAAGCATTGGGCCCAGGACTGAACCCTGCGGTACCCCACTTATAACCCTAGACCAATTTGAAAAAGTTCCATTTACAACAACTCTCTGCCATCTATCATTTAACCAGTTCTCAATCCATGTACAGATACCACCACCCAAACCGAAGCCTTTTAATTTATGCAGTAACCTGTTGTGAGGCACTGTGTCAAAGGCTTTTGCAAAATCCAAGTATACTACATCAACAGCAATTCCCCTGTCCAAATTACTACTCACTCTTTCATAAAATGCAAGTAAATTAGTCTGACATGATCTGTTCTTCATGAAACCATGCTGATTCCTACGAATGATATTGTTTGTCTTCACATAGTTCTGAATACTATCAGTTAATAACCCTTCTAGTATCTTACCCACTATGGAAGTCAAGCTCACAGGTCTATAATTTCCTGGTTTGGATCTTGCTCCCTTTTTAAACAATGGAACTACATCAGCTTTCCTCCAATCACAGGGCACTATGCCTGATGAAAGCGAATCAATAAATATTAAGTATAATGGTTTTGCTATTACTGAACTAAGTTCCTTAAGTACCCTTGGGTGTATACCGTCCGGTCCAGGAGCTTTATTCACTATAACCCTTTCCAGTCTCTTTTGGACCTTGTCCTCAGTAAGCCATGTAGATGTTGGAGGAAATTCCATGGTTTTGTCTGTTTGCCCATAGCTTGTCATTTCTGCTTCCTTTGTATATACTGAAGCAAAGAACGTATTTAGAGTCTCAGCCATAGCTTTATCCTCACTAATCAATTCACCTGTTTCAGTCCTAAGAGGACCAATATCAACCTTAACTTTTTTTGTTGTTAATATACTTGTAGAATTGTTTAGGGTTTTTCTTGCTCTCGTTTGCAATGTTTCTCTCATTTTCTATTTTAGCTAGCTTAATTGCTTGTTTGCAGATTTTATTACATTCTTTATATTTTTTAAATGATGCATCTGACCCATTTGACTTAAACACCTTAAAAGCCTGCTTTTTATTTCTCATTTCCCTGCTAACCACATTATTAATCCACATTGGTTTTGCTTTACTTCTCTTGTGCTTATTCCCCAATGGTATATATTGACGTGTATATTTGCCCAAGAGCATTTTAAATACATTCCATGACTCTTGTGCATTTTTATCTTTGAAAATTACATCCCACTGGATATCCTTTAAAGCTTCTTTTAACTTTGTAAAATTAGCCTTTTTGAAATTGAATGTTTTGGTTAAACTCTTGCTATTGGGTTTCTCATAACAAACTTCAAAGGATACAATATTATGGTCACTGCTGCCCAAATGTTCCCTTACCTGCACACTGTTTACAATGTCAGAATCGTTTGAGAGCACTAGGTCAAGCAAGGCCTCTTTTCTAGTTGGCTCCTCTACTAGTTGGGACATAAAATTATCATTTATCATACTTAGAAAAATATTTCCCTTTGTTGTGCCTGAAGTCATATTGCTCCAGTCAATTTCAGGGTAGTTGAAATCTCCCATTATAATTACCTTTGCTGACCTAGCAGCCTTTTCCATTTGCAGTAAAAGCTGGGCTTCCTCCAACTCCCCAACATTAGGTGGCTTGTAGCAAACCCCCACCAATATCTTTTTATTATGTGTGCCCCCAGTGTGTATTTCAACCCACAAGGCCTCTACCTTTTCATTGGACCCTTCATTTATATCTTCCCTTAAACTAGGTTTTAAGGCCTGCTTTACATATAGGCATACCCCTCCTCCCCTTTTATTAACCCTGTCCCTCCTAAAAAGTGAATAACCCTCTAGATTGACTGCCAAGTCATACGTATCATCCAACCAGGTTTCAGACACTCCAATCAGATCATACTGCTCATGTACTGCAATCATTTCTAGTTCCCCCATCTTACCAGCCAGACTGCGAGCATTTGCATGCATACATTTTATCTTTTTGCCATTCTTAAAGATTTCATTCTTTTTCAGATGTATTTGTCTTTTATCAGGCTGTAACAATGGCAACTCCCTATTAGCTGAACTAGCCCATTCCCCCTCTCCACCCCCATGACCCTTCTCTAATCCCATTCCCTCAATTATACTATCTTCCCCAGCCTGTGTTGCAGCTCCCTCCCCCCCCCTTTCTAGTTTAAAGTCTCCTCCAGCCTTCTAACCATCCTATCACCCAGCACCGTGGACCCCCTTCCACTAAGGTGCAATCCATC
Organism: Rhinophrynus dorsalis; assembly: GCA_037306005.1. Classification (NCBI taxonomy): domain Eukaryota; kingdom Metazoa; phylum Chordata; class Amphibia; order Anura; family Rhinophrynidae; genus Rhinophrynus; species Rhinophrynus dorsalis. Next base: position 537,863,542 of record CM074721.1, on the reverse strand, counting down.
ACTACTATAAAGATTGCTCCCAAGGGAAAAGACTGACCAGTGCTCTAGGAACCCAAACCCCTCCTGCTTACACCAAGTCTTTATCCACGCATTTAACTCCCTAATCTCCCGTTGCCTTTCTAATGTAGCGCGTGGCACAGGTAGAATTTCAGAAAATACTACCTTAGAGGTCCTCTGCTTAAGCTTATATCCTAGGTCCCTGAAATCATTCTTAACGGACCTCCATTTTCCACTGACTTTGTCATTAGTACCAACATGTACCATGACAGCCGGGTCATGCCCAGCCCCTCCCAACAATCTATCAACCCGATCAGCCACATGTCGAACCCGAGCTCCCGGGAGACAGCAAACTGTACGATTGTGGCGATCTTGGTGACAGATTACCCTGTCTGTCTTCCTAATAATAGAATCCCCTACCACCACCATCTGTCTAGGTCTGCCTGAGTCCTGGATCCCATCCGTGCTAGAGGGGCTGTTCACTCGGCTGTTAGAGAGAACAGTCCTCTCCAGCAAAGACATTCCTGTGTCAGCATCCCCAACATCATTACTTAATGTAGCAAATCTGTTAGGATTAGTAAACACAGGAGTGTCCTCCCTATTTCTCTGTCCACCCCCCTTGCTATGTCTAACTGTAACCCATCTGGCTACCTGCTCTTTCTTTGTGCAGTCTCCACCCCCAGAACTACCTACCACCGCTTCCTGCTGCTCAGTCAGCAGACCCCTCTCAAGATTGTCCGTCTTTCTCAATGTTGCAACCTGCCCCTCCAGATCTCTAATACGAGCTTCCAGAGAGACCACTTGCTCACATCTGCCACAGAGGTATGCACCCTGGAACGGTTGTTCCAGGTGTGCAAACATATGGCAGTTTGTGCACTGAGTTAAATGGACAATCATGCTACCACTCATATGTGCCAGTTACCACAAGATAAAAAGGCAGACAGGCAAAAATAGCTGCACAATAAGTTTGATAAATGTGTTCCCCTGTTTAACCCCCTGTCTTTGAATTCCCCTGTTTTAAATTCCCACACTTACCACCCTTCTGCACTTGAATTCCCCTGTTTTAAATTCCCACACTTACCACCCTTCTGCACTTGAATTCCCCTATTTTAAATTCCCACACTTACCACCCTTCTGCACTTGAATTCCCCTGTTTTAAATTCCCACACTTACCACCCTTCTGCACTTGAATTCCCCTGTTTTAAATTCCCACACTTACCACCCTTCTGCACTTACACACTGAGGCAAGATTCACACGTTCAAGTATTCACTATGTATCTGCTATATAAGCCAGGAATCCACCAATTACAAACACAGCAATTAGTCACTCCCACCACACCAGACTTCAATTATTTATCACAGCAAAGAGGGAAAACAAAACTCAGAGAGATTTGCTTTTAACCTCTCCCTTACCACACCACACAATATTCTTATGCTATTATTCCAGCAAGTATCCAATCTCAGTCGCACAGGGCACTGATGAACTTACAGAGCTCTCTCACTCCTTGCTATATAAGCCAGGAATCCACCAATTACAAACACAGCAATTAGTCACTCCCACCACACCAGACTTCAATTATTTATCACAGCAAAGAGGGAAAACAAAACTCAGAGAGATTTGCTTTTAACCTCTCCCTTACCACACCACACAATATTCTTATGCTATTATTCCAGCAAGTATCCAATCTCAGTCTCACAGGGCACTGTCTGGATGGATCGCAGAGAGGGACAATCTTCAGTGATCATAAGGAAAAACCTGATAAACCTGTCAAGGGCGGCAGGGTTTTCCTTGTGATCACAGTAAGAAGATTGTCCCTTGCTGTGACCTGTCCGGTCAAGAGACCAGATTCCACATCTGAGGGGAGGTGTATTACACTAGGTAAAAGGGGTGGGAGGGGGATACTTTATCATTCAATTACTCTTGTACTACAACTCTGACAGTATTGAAATAACAGTCTCCATGGCCCAAATACTAAGAAAATTAATTGGAGCTGCTGTTTTTGTGAAATATTACTATCCCTTTAAATTTCAAATTAATTAAAATCTTCCTATTGTTGTACTAGCCATTTTTTTTGTAAGATAAATTGTTTTTCAGAAATTAACTTTTCTATTCTGGTGGGACAGTCTGACACTTTATGCTAATTCCCTGCACGATATGCTAATCAGATCCGTTCATATCCCAACTTTCCGCTCGCTGTGCTATTAGACATGCCCCCAGATTCACTCTTGGCTCAGTGTATGTGGTAATTGGCCCAGTACAGACACTAATTAGCATAGAATGCCACACCGTACCACCAACTGGTACATTTCTCAAAAACTATCAATATTACATAGAAATGGCAACACAACATGCAGGCAGGATTTACTTCTCTTTAACATCAAATAAACATATCTTAGCCCTTTGAGTGCCAGAGAGGTATCCAATGCATTGCGACACAGTAACCCTCTGGCATTCAAAAGGTTTTAACCACAGACTCTCAAATAAAAAAAATAATTTCTCTCTGTATTAACTTTTGAATGAAACGTCTCCCAGTAAATTGATGTTCCCTTGTTTTAGTTAACAGGAGAAACTCTTTGATCTGCATTGTCTCATAATGAAGGAATAATGTCCTTTTTACATTGATTATTCAGTATAAGAAGTGTACTTGTATTTATAAATGATTGGAAACAGACAACGTACACGCCACACTTCCACCTGTGTGTGTAAAACTGTGACTCCCCACCTCTGATATCTCTGTGTCCCACCGGCAGGAGAGTGGGAGAACACATGCAGCGAGGTGCAGAGGATGCTGATCGTCCGCTCTTTGCGCCAGGACCGCGTGGCCTTCTGCGTCACCTCTTTCATCATCAACAACCTGGGATCCAAGTTCACTGAGCCGCCTGTGCTGGATATGAGGGCCGTGAGTACAGATGTGTCTTTATCATAATCATATTTTTATTCTTATGTAATGCTGCCAATTTGTAAGCAACTCAGTGCAGACAAAATGTTTCAGGCACAGTGAGTGACTAAGCATGTCTGTTCTGAGAAATATGTAAGATTATGAATGGCCAGACTAGATGGGCCGATTGGTTCTTATTGGCTATCAAAATGTATGTAACGCTGTAACGGGGTTCGAACCTCCCCGGGATGATCCCGCACCTAGTACCGGGCTAGTGAGCTCCTGCAGCCGCTTGAGTTAATCAGAACCCTCGGTTGCCCGTACCGCTTCTCCGCCAGAGGTGGGGGTCGCAAGAAGACCCTTGATACCACCTCTCAATAAAGGCACAGGACACACTTCTTGGTCAACCAAGAACAACACTTTATTCACATGAAATCAGCACTTTTATACTCATTTAACCATGTTATGTTAATTCAATCACATCACAGTTACAAAAGGCTGTATTCACTAACAATGACACACAGATAAACTTATTAACACACACACAAAAGAGGCTCGTGGGAACTTTGGGGACACAATGGCTTTTTGGGACACACAATGGGCCTGGGTGATTGACTGGGACAATGGGCAGTAGACTTGGGGACGCCAGAGTCCGAACTCCGCTTCTGGGTCTCAGCCAATGGGAGACCGCTCCACGGAATCCTTGCAGCCAATCCCTGGGCCACCGACATTTTCCCATGTTAAGTCTATGTTGTCCCTTTAACTCAGTCCGGATGTCGACGGCCAATCAGGGAGCGAGCGACGGCCCCGTTCTAAGTCAATGGGAAAATCCTCTTTTGGGCTCGATGTTCGATAGCCAATGAGAACGGGGCCGACCATTCACCATGTTAACTCTATGGCGTCCCTTTAAACCCCAGTCCACCAATCAGAGGGCAGTCGACCATTTGCCATGTTAACCTTATGGCGTCCCTTTAACTCCATTTTCACTGTCGTCCAATACAGGTCACTGGTACTCTGGGAGGCGATTCGCCCCTCCAATAGGCAGGAACAACTATGCAAATGACTGCAGGGGGCGGAGCCTCCCCTCCTACTTAAGCCACCTTCAGGCCAGAGCCACTAGATTGATTTGTTCCTGGGTGCTGTGCACACCAGGTAGAGAACATCTATGCATTCAACTTAGTATTTTGTTATTTTTTATTCAAACATGGAATACCACCATTAGGAGGGTGACCATGGCTGTGAATTGCCCTCTTTAAAGTGGCTGGTGCAGCTTCCAGGGATTTTCTGTGGACCTTATGCCCTGAAAAGGGAACAGCTTGAGTTAAGCAGCTTCCCTACTGGGGAATTTACCTCTGGTTTATTCCTTCTTCATCATGGTCACCTGAAGACTGAAGTCCTGCAGGAAAGGTGAGCCACCCAGTGAGTGCTGAAGGTCCACTTGTCCCCACAGTGTCCCTTTGCTGGGCTTGTATTTGGGAGTTTGCTTTGCACTCCAGCACTCATAGGGTGTTTTTATTTGCATTTCAATAATTTAATGCAGTTTCTGTGGTATTCTCTGGGTTTTGGAGCTTTGAATAGTGTTTATTTATGTGTTTAATACATGTTTGGGCACTTTTTAATGTTTTGTTAAACTTTATTAAAATTGGTGTTCCGGGCCTTTAAGCGCGGCTTTTCCCGCTCAGACACTATGGCTCCTTTACTCTCTATGAGATTTCACAGTGTGGGACATATCTCAGAAACCGCTTGTCACAGCAACTTCAGAGAGGGCTCATTTTAATGCTAGGCTCCTGCTCTATCATCCGGTGTATGTTTTATAAATGTGGGGTGTTCAGGGGGGCTTCGGGCACTGTTTGGGGTACTTGTATGAGGAAAACTACATTTCCCATGAGCGCCTGGTTCGTGCTCGTTTCTGATTGGCGGTCCTGACGGCCGCCATTTTGTGGTGCTCTTCCTCAGCGAGTACACTACGCAGGGACAGAGCCTTCTCTCCCCTCAACAGATTAACCCTTCGCTGGCCAGATAAATTTAGGCATTTCTGGGGTGAAACTTTAATCTTCCACACTTTTACTGGGTGATAGGGTTTAAAGTGGGGTATATTGACGCTGTGAGCATGTCTACTTCACTGGAGCTAGGGGCTAGACCCAAGTCAAAGGAGGATGGGGGGTCTGCTCCCCCCATGGCGTTTTGCTCCTCTTGTCACACTGGGCTATCTAGTGATAATTTGGGGGATCTATGCCCTAACTGCACTGTTCGTCAGGATAGCAACCCTGGGCTTCCCAGCCATGCTATTGAGCCATCTTGGGTGAGGGAGTTTAAAGCTGCCACTAGGGATCTCAGATCCACTCTCCAACTCTTTCCCTCTCAGGTACAGGGGACTCTCCAGGTCTGGCAGACCCCCTCTACAATCAGGACCTCCCTGCCTAAGCCATAGGGAGCTCCTGATGTGTCTGATTCTTCTGAGGAAGAACTATTACAGGATTCTGATGCTGAGGAACACACTGTTATTGAGTCTAACAGGTCCATTGGGGACCCTTATGAATGTGACCCTGAAGTTTCGGCTGAGGGTCTGATTAGAGCTGAACCTTCCTCTGACTCAGGAATCTACTTATGATCCTACTGACGTTTTTCAAAAGAAACCATCTAAGCCTGTTGTTTGTTTTCCAACTAACCCTACCCTTGCCCGTCTAGTCTCTGAGGCGTGGAGGAATCCTGATAGATCCTCCTCTGTCTCCAAAAAGTTTGCTAAACTGTACCCCTTTCCTGAGACTGAGCTGGCAAAATGGGTTCATCCCCCCAAGGTGGATGCTCCTGTTTCCAGGCTATCCAAGTCTACCGCTTTGGCTGTCTCTGATGCCTCTGCCCTGCAGGATTGGACGGATAAAAAGCTAGAACTTTCTCTTAAGTCTATTTTTGCCTCCATTGGCACTGCCATGCGTCCAACCTTTGCAGTGGCGTGGGTTAATAGAGCAATTGCGGCCTGGACTGAACGACTGACTGAAGCAGTTCGCCAGGATGCACCAGTGTCTGAACAGTTGCAGCTTCTTGCTAATATTACTGAAGCTCAGAATTATGTTGCTGACGCTGCCTTTGATGCTGTGCGCATGATGGCGAGGGCCTCCACTTCTTCTGTGGTGGCTAGACATGCCCTTTGGCTGAAAATTTGGTCTGCTGATACAGCCACTAAGAAAGCCTTTCTTTCTTTGCCCTTTCAGGGGAATTTGCTATTTGGGTCTGAACTCAAAGAAATGATCAGTAAGGCTACTGGCGGTAAAAGTACTCTTCTACCCTCAGTCTTTAAGAAAAAGTTTCCAGCCAAACGCAATCGGTCCTTTCGTTCCTTTCAGACTGATACACGCTCCTCGGCCCAGACGGGTCCTCCCGCTACGCGCTCCTCCTCCAAGCCCAAACAGTCCTGGAAGCCCAAAGTGGCCCCCAAGGCCAAGACCTCCAAGACTGCTTCGGCATGACTCGCTGAACCTGGGTCCGCATCCGGCTGTAGGTGGTCATCTCCGCATCTTTCGCCGGACTTGGGAGGTGTCAGTGGCGGACCCATGGGTTATTCAGGTGGTGTCAGAGGGATACAGGATCCCTTACTCCTCCCTTCCTCCTTTTCGGTTCCATTTTACTCGTCCTTCTCAGGAACCTACAAAAAGACGTCTGTTCGAAGACGCTATTCAGGATCTCTTGGACAAAGAGGTCCTGGAAGTGGTTCCTCCAGAGGACACAGGTTCAGGATTTTATTCCAACCTGTTTGTGGTGGCCAAAAAGGACGGAGGGGCTCGTCCCATTTTGGATCTCAAGGATCTCAATGCCTATGTGGTGACTTCCCACTTCCGCCAGGAATCCCTGCGATCTGTGATTGCCGCTATGTCTCCAGGGGAATTTCTTGCCTCCCTGGACCTTCAGGATGCATATCTGCACATCCCTATTCATCCAGAGAGCAGGCGGTATCTCAGGATTGCCTGTCACAGGGGACACTTTCAGTTTTCAGCTCTTCCAGAGGGTGTTGGGTTCCTTGATAGCCGTACTTCATCAGGATGGTGTCAGGGTGACCCCTTACATGGACGATCTTCTCCTCAAAGCCTCCTCAGCGGAGCTTCTCCACCAGCAGCTGCAGCTGTGTATACACACTCTGACCCGTCATGGCTGGATCCTGAATCTGGACAAGTCGGACTTGGTCCCATCTCAGAGGCTTCTGTTCCTGGGTCTCCTGTTCGACACTCGCCAATGCATGGTGTTTCTACCGGAGGATGTGGCTCATCAGATAGCCATCCGAGTGGCGGGGATTCTGGAACTGGACTTAGTTCCGGTACCGAAGTTGACGTCTCTGGTGGGGAAGTTCATTTCCACGATCGAAGCGGTACCATTTGCCATGGCCCACTCCAGGGAACTTCAGAGATTTGTGATCCAGACGTGCAAGAATCATCCAGATCATCAGCATCTGTCAGTCTCTCTACCTCCTCGTGTCGAGTTGAGTCTGCACTGGTGGTTGGATCTTTCTCATCTCCTGAAAGGGAGATCCTTTCAAGTTCCTCGTTGGACCACGATCACAACGGATGCCAGCCTTCGGGGTTGGATCGCTTCAGTGCTCAGGGGAAGTGGGGTCTGGAGGAATCTCTTCTCTCCATCAATGTTCTGGAACTGCGTGCCGTCCGGCTTGCCCTGAAACACTGGGAATCTCAACTGACCGGTCGCCCGATCAGAGTGGAGTCCGACAACGCCACTGCGGTGGCTTACATCAACAGACAAGGCAGCACAAGAAGCGGCACCGCCTGGTTGGAGGTCAAGGATATTTTGTCTTGGGCAGAAGATCACGTGCCTGTCATCTCTGCAGTTCACATTCCAGGCGTGGACAACGTCATGGCGGACTTTCTCAGTCGTCATACCGTCGACAGCGGAGAATGGGCTCTTCATCCAGAGGTGTTTCACTTGCTCACCCAGAGGTGGGGGATGCCGGTGGTGGACCTGATGGCCTCCAGACACAAGAGGAAGGTTCCGGTGTTTTGCTCCCGGTGGAGGGACTCCCTTGCTCTAGCAGTGGATGCCTTGTCGATCCCTTGGGATTTTTCTCTGGCTTACATCTTTCCTCCTCTTCCTCTATTGATCAGAGTCATCCAGAAGTTGAAGCAGGAGCGTTGTCCTGTCATCCTGATCGCTCCAAACTGGCCTCGCCAGTCCTGGTATCCGGAGTTAATGGCCATGTCAGTGGCGGATCCGGTTCCACTTCCTGCCCGTCCGGACCTACTTCTTCAGGGATATCTGTGGAAGGAGGATGTTCACTCTCTCCATTTGATGGCATGGCGGTTGAATCCTCGATTCTAGCAAAGAAAGGATTTTCTCCTTCTGTGGTGTCGACTATGCTCAGTGCTCGTAAGCCTGTGTCCTCCAAGATCTATCATCGCATATGGTCAACCTTTGTTGCATGGTGCACTGATAAGAAATTATCCCTTGATTTTCATCTTCCCACTGTCCTGGCCTTCTTGCAGGACGGTGTTGATAAGGGGCTCAGTCTGAGTTCCCTCAAAGTTCAGACTTCTGCCTTGTCTGTGTTTTTCCAGGAAAGGATTGCTATCCTTCCTGATGTCAGAGTTTTCTTCCAAGGTGTGACTCATGTTCGGCCTGCCTTCAAGAGTCCTACTCCCCAGTGGGACCTCAATTTGGTACTGGGAGTTCTCCAGCGACCCCCGTTTGAATCCTTGGCTTCCATTCCATTACGTCTCTTGACTTGGAAAATGGCCTTTCTCTTTGCTATTGTTTCAGTTCGCCGGGTAGCAGAGTTACAAGCTCTGTCTTGTAAACCTCCTTACCTGGTGTTCCACAAGGATAAGGCTGTGCTTCGCACTACCAAGGAATTCTTACCCAAGGTTGTGTCCGAGTTTCACATCAATCAGGAGTTTGTGGTTCCCTCTTTCTGCCCTAATCCTTCATCTGACAAGGAAAGAGATCTCCATTTGTTGGATGTGGTGCGTTGCTTCAAGTTTTATGTTCATCGCACCGAGTCTATCAGGAAGTCTGACGCTCTATTCGTCATTCCTGAGGGGCCTAGGGCAGGGAGACCGGCTTCCAAAGTTACTATTGCCTCTTGGATTAAGGCTACTATCCGTGAAGCCTATAAGTTGCGGAATAAGCATGTTCCCTTTCGGGTGACTGCCCATTCCACCAGATCTGTTGGGGCCTCCTGGGCCTACAAGAATCAGGCATCCGCTGATCAACTGTGCAGAGCGGCCACTTGGTCCTCTGTGCACACATTTTCAAAGCACTATCGAGTTGATGTACTGGCTTCGGCTGATGCCAGTTTTGGAAGGAAGGTCCTGGAGGCAGTTTTGCCTGTTTAGGACCTCTACTCTGTGATCCTTAGTGCTTCCTTTCTGTTGAGCCCGGTTGGCTCTAGTTCCGTGTGCTGCGTTAGTTCGGGGTTGTTTCCCTTGGTTGGTGTCCGTTGACACTTACAGTTTGGGCTATGTAATTAACTGGTTCATAGCAGTTCTAGTGACTTGGGCCTTGTGCCTGGTCCTTGCCTTATTTCCCGCCTCTGGGTCAGCTCAATGTTTGTACATCCCAGAGTACCAGTGACCTGTATTGGACGACAGTGAAAATAGGATTTTAGTCTTACCTGTTAAATCCTTTTCACTTAGTCCATACAGGTCACTGGTCTCCCACCCTGTCAAGGGACCAGACCTGGCTCTCCTGTGGCATTCAGTGGGAGACCTTTGGGGCATACTCACAGGAGTCTTTCTTCTTGCTTACCTGGGGTCAGTTTTAGTGTCTCAAATCAATCTAGTGGCTCTGGCCTGAAGGTGGCTTAAGTAGGAGGGGAGGCTCTGCCCCCTGCAGTCATTTGCATAGTTGTTCCTGCCTATTGGAGGGGCGAATCGCCTCCCAGAGTACCAGTGACCTGTATGGACTAAGTGAAAAGGATTTAACAGGTAAGACTAAAATCCTATTTTCCCCGATGGGACGATGGCCGGCCGCATAAAGTCCCATTACCCAGTGTCTGTCCCTTGCCCCCGTGAATTCCACTCCTTCATGAACCGGTTTCCCGGGCAGTTCCCTGGGCACAACTCCAGTAACGGGTCCCTACCCGTTACAAACACACACACACACATTTCCAGCCTATTTTATTTTCACTTATGTATACACACACGTACACACACATTCACCTTTCTCTCTCTCTTCTCTTGCCTCTTCCTGTCCCCTAATCCCCCTGTTAACCTGTTTCCTCTCTCTCCCTCAGGTGGTGGAGGATTCCCTGCCCCGCTCTCCCCTAGTCTTCGTGCTTTCCCCTGGGGTGGACCCTACGGGCGCTCTTCTGCAGCTGGCAGAACAGTGTGGGATGTCCCAGAAATTTCAGGCACTCTCCTTGGGGCAAGGCCAGGCACCCATCGCTACACGCATGATAAAAGAAGGAGTCAAAGAAGGTGAGGACAGGGGGGAGACTCTTCCTGTGTGAGGCATCTAATCAGAGAGCTCCCTTCCATGACATACACCATTTTTAGCAGATGTCTTGTTTTAATTGGTCGAGTTGCATTGCATCTTCTTGGGGAGCAATCATAGCCAATAAAAACACTTCATGGCTGTGATGCGGAGTGTCATAACAAGCAGCTCAGCAAATCACCTCACTTCTGGGTACATTTATTAAAGGAGAACTAAAAACTCATAATAATAACACCCCTACTTACCATGGCCAGAAAATCCCAATGACCTGCTTCTCTTTGGAGAAAAGCTGCTGTGTGCTGTCATGTCTGCTTCTGTGAAGCCTATATCCATTACTGACATACTGTATTATTGTATCACAACACCTTAGAACATAACAAGAAAGCAAAGCGTTGGAGATGCCTGTAGAATCCAAGGGGTTAACCCTTTGGCATTCAAAGGGTTAAAAACGCTTGTTTCCTGGTGATATTCCCCCTTTCTGTGTTAGCCCCACCAGACCGGCTTGTATGCCATTCCACATATCTACTAGCCTTTCCATGAAGTAGTGCTTACTCAGATTTCCTCTAAGCTTTACTGCCCTTAACCCCTTAAGGACCCATGACGTTCCTGGACCTTCATGAGTTGTTATACCCTTAAGGACCCATGACAGTCCTGGACCATCATGGAATTCCAGGCTCCCTGTGCAGCTGCACGCCGTTCGGGGAGTTCGGAATCGGATTCCACAAAAAATTGGTCCCTGGTCCTTAAGTGACCGCACCGTGCGTATGTGACTGGTCCTTAAGGGGTTAAGCCCTCGAGGATCAGACGGTTGTGCAATGAGACAGGTTTTATCCACTCCTTGCATTTGTGTAGGTTTCAGGTTGCTGTTTTTAAAGGAACAGTTACCCTCAATTATTATGCAAGTGCATAATATATAATTTGAAATTGCCTATATTTTTTCACTTATAAGTCCTTACCTTTGACCTCCATGAATCAGTTTCTAGAGTGTTTCCTGTCGGGGACTGTGATAGCTTTCTGGCATTCAAAGGGTCTATCTACTGTTAAATGATTTTGCATTTACTCAACCCGGTGGTGTTGAGTCTTGATGTCCTTTTACTAAAACCTTCACTAAAAATGTATTGAAATGAAAAAGCTCATTCTAAACCAAAGGGGTGTTTGGGGTGCATTTAGGGGTGCAGTTAGTTTGCTGCAATCACTCCAGTTTTTAGGGGTACTTTGACCTCCGTGACTTATAGGACACTTAGGTGTCTGAGCGGTAGTTAATGGGAAAGTGGCACATAATGAGAAAAAATGATATTCGTGAAACAAGGGTAGTAGGTCCATTGCAGAGAGATTTTTCGTTCAAAAATGATTACATCTCAAACATGTATATATGATAAATATGTAATTTTTGGGGGGTGGGTTCTGTACTTCCATGGCCTGGCATGTTAGGATGAAGCTATTGCTATAGCAGTCTATAGAGATCTCTTGTCAGCAATATGGGAAGCAACAGTGCCCTCAATTTGGCAGGCTAAAAAAAAAAAATGAATGTTTGAGATGTAATAACCTTTGAATGAGGTATCGCTCGACAGAGGAAGTGTCCTTGTTTATCTGAATAGGAGCATTCCTAACAATAAACAGATTGTGCACGTAGAGCACTAGTTTAATCTTTGAGCGGCAGGGATGTGTGTAATGCATGGCACAGCCCCTGGCACGGAAAGGGTCCAACACATTATTGTTGTCTCCTCTTTGTTTTCAGGACATTGGGTCTTCCTGGCCAATTGCCACCTGTCGCTGTCCTGGATGCCGCAGCTGGACAAGTTGGTGGAGCAGCTGCAGATAGAGGATCCTCATCCAAACTTCCGACTGTGGCTCAGCTCCAGCCCCCACCCAGACTTTCCCATCTCCATACTACAGGCCAGCATCAAGATGACTACCGAGCCTCCCAAGGTGAGACACGGAAGAGGAGGTGCATGCGGGGGTGCTTGGAATTAGAGACAGAGGTGCGCACAGTGACAGGACAGTAAAAGTAAATGTACTGGGACGTCCTGGCATTAACGCTTGGAGTGCCAGAGAGGCTTTGCAATGTGTTTGATACCTCTCTGGCATTCAAAGGGTTAAGGGTGGCATGCAAGAAAGTGGTGCATCGCTAATTACAGTGTAGTTTGATGGAAAAATGATTAGCGCCAAAATTCTACTGAATTGCACATTTGCATTGCGCGCCCTCTGGTCCTTAAAGTGATAGTAATACCTAAAAAAAAAATGCATCTCTGTTTGAACCTCCTATAACCTGGGCCATGGAACGCTGTGTTTCATTTTGTTCCATTTTGTAGTTCAAGAGTAATTCACTGCTAAAGATCCCCTCTCCCACCCCTTTTTTTTCTTTTCAAAAGCTTTATTGAAAATATAAGATAATTACAAAACCGCGCCAATGAAGGCCATGAAACAGTAATATACATTCTCAGTGGTACTTGTGAATAAAGAGTACATAGCTGTTCACAATCTATAGACACAAAACAACACGCGTGTGAATCCGTCTAACCCCTTGTGTCCAGACGTTCAGATAATTATTAAACCGTCCTCAGCAAGAGCCATGGAGCTATTGAAAAGTAAGAACAGAAGGTGAGATAAGAAACAGAACCAGACAAAGGAGAAGCATAGATAAAAAGGGGGGATAGTGGGGGGAAGGAAGGAAAGAAGGGAGGTGGGAGAACCGAGAGGGATGAGGCCAACAGCACCCAGAAATGGCACATAAATGGTGCAAAGGACATCTAAGTAGCAGACAGACAAAAGTCCACCCAGGGAGACCAAATCGTTTCAAAATTGTCACTAGAGAAGTGTCTAATCGCAGTTAACTGCTCCATCGTCCTCCCGCCCCTTTTACCTCTCGCTAGCTGCCCCCTCTCAGATATGGGATCCGGTCCTGGGACCGGACAGCGCGCTTCGAGGGACAGTCTTCAGGCACTGAGTATAAAGAAAACCCTGCCCACCCTTGACGAATGAGGGCAGGGTTTTCCTTATGATCAATGAAGATTATCCCTCGCTGCGTGCTGTCCAGTCAACTCAGAGAGCAGTGTGACATAGGGGAAAGGGGCGGGAGGGGGATCCTTTAGCAGTGAATTACTCTTGAACTACAAAACGGAACAGATTGAACTACAGCGTTTCATGGCCCAGGTTACAAGAGGCCCAATCGGAGCTGCATTTTTTTTAAAGGTATTACTATCCCTTTAAAGGATATTTTTTTTTGTTTTGTTTTGTAAAACGCTATGTACATTTTGCAACAAATAACAATATATAGACCTTCACACACTGCCATATGCACAAAGCCAAAAGAGGAGCAATTAAGGGGTAAAATAGGGAACAGCTTCCTTTTGATTTAAATGTGTCTTTTAACACCTTGCATGCTAGAGAGGTGTCCATCGCATTACGAAGTTGCCCGAGACACAGCTGGCTTGCTCCAGAATTGCTCAATTTTTTTCTTAGTAAATCAGCCTCCAAGTTATAAGGTCAAGGAGACATTATAACCTCATTTGGGAACTCTCTGTTCAGTGCTGGGCAATGGTAGCTTTCACATGGGTGACTATAACTTCACGTGAACACACCAAGATCCAGCATGCTGCAACTTCACTGCATTCCCTCAGGAACACAGTAACGAAGGTCTGGATATAGAGGCCCATGGGGTTGCCTTCAGACCTTTCACACGAGCTTTAAAGGAGCAGTAAACTTTTTTTATGAAAATACATATTTTACAGACCATTTTCTGCTGAATAAAACAATGTCACTCCCATCGCTGTCAGATGTTTTATTCAACATGTATAGCAATTGAAATAATCAGTGACTTTACTGTGTTTACTTCCTGATAGTTCTAACTGACAGGAAGTGACTCAGCAGTTTCTATCACATTCTATGGAGAACTGTATGTCTCTGGCTTTCCTGACTTTCCTCTCCTTTAGAATCTAACAGGAAATCTAATTAGAATTCGACCATTAGAGGGCACTGCTAATGTAAAAAAACATGGGTTTAAACTGTAATAACTCTGGAAATATAAATCTCTCACCAGTGGAAGTGCCCTTATTTTACTCAATATGAAAATCCCTACAATATATATTTTTTCATAAAAAAAAAGTTTGCTGCTCCTTTAAAGGGTTTGTAATGTTGTAAAAAAAACTACATCACCGAGTCTTCTTTATAATAAAAGTAACACACTTGTCTATTTTAACCACTTAAGTTTCTGTAGTTCATAACATATTAACTGTAGAAGGAACCTCCTGCCTGTCCCTTCTTGCCACGTCACTGCTGCAGCTCATGCAGGTCTAGTCGGATGCGGCGAGGAACAAACTTCAGTAAGCAAAGGAAAATCCTGTCCTCCTGCGTTGAGAGGGGCAGGGTTTGCCTTATATTTACTTACTGAAGTCTGTCCCTCGCTGCATCCATCGAGTTGCATGACCCGATTAGAGATTCAGCGGGAGGCGGCCAGGAGGGGCAGGCGGGAAATCCTTCTACAGTTAATATGTTATGAACTACAGAAATGTAAGTGGTTTAAAACTGCACAACGTGTTACTTTTATAATAAAGAGTCAGCAATCTAGTTTTTTTACAACATTACAATCCCTTTAATTGAGGTTCAAGTGCTCATCGCAACCTCCAGAGAAAGCTTACCCACTCAGATGTCAGCCAGTAATATCGTCTGGTGTTCACGTGGGATGGCCATCAGACACTTCCCTCACCCTGTCTATGCCTCGCCCACATAACGATGGGAATCCCTTCTTACATATACTTTTTTTCTATGGTTGCAGAAGATAAAAGGAACGGTAAAACTTTTGTAAAACAAGGGCATACCCACTTCTGGGAGATTTTTTTGTTCAAAAGTTATTACAGAAAAAAAGAATTATTTTTACATTAGCTGGAAATATTCTGTTGTGGTCACTAGGTGGTGTTCTTCCTATCACTTACTATGGAAATCTGTAGTCTTTGACTTAAGCTGACCAATAGAGTGATAATATATAATAAAAAGGTGCCTTTTGGACACTAGTTGATGCTAGTACTAGCAGTTTATTTACAAAATATATATCTACTAGTGTAAAAGCCCGTGTACACGGGCCAAGGACAAGGTGATATTAACCCTTTGAGTGCCAGAGGGGTATGCAACGCACTGCAAAGCAATGCATTGCGTACCCCTCTGGCACTCAGAGGGTTAAGAGGCTGGTCCTGCCGCCGACACAGTCATGCACTGTAGAGACTGCCTGAAAGCACAGAATGCTCCCAGCACAGAACTCCCAGCATTTTGTGCTCTCAGTATTCTGTGCTCCCAGCTTTTCTACACCTCCCAGCATTCCTACACCTCCCAGCATTCTGTGCTCCCAGCATTCCTACACCTCCCAGCATTCCTACACCTCCCAGCATTCTGTGCTCCCAGCATTCCATCTCCCTGCATTCCTACACCTACCAGCATTCTGTGCGTTACGGGCAGTCTCTACTGCGCATGACGGCTTCTGACCAACATCCTTAGCGAATTATTATATAGGATAATAGTTTTGAATGAAAAATAAGTGGGATTACCCTTGTTTTACTCAGCAGGAAAGCCCACTAACATATAAAAAAAATAAAAAAAAATAAAAAAGCAATGCTCCTTTAATGTATTCAATGATATGGGGATAAGAAGGGATGCAGTGATATGAAGACAGAGGGAACATATGATGGGGATAGAGGTCACAGTATATAATTTGCATATTCCTCTTGTATCTAGGGCTTGCGAGCCAACATGAAGCGTCTGTACCAGCTGATCACGGAGCCACAGTTCTCTCGCTGCACCAAATCTACTGACTACCGCCGGCTGCTCTTCTCCCTCTGCTTCTTCCACAGCGTCCTGCTGGAGCGCAGGAAATTCCTACAGCTCGGCTGGAACATCGTCTACGGCTTCAACGACTCTGACTTCGAGGTCAGTCCTGCTCTATGAGGGGTATAACCTGGGAGGGGTATAAATATATCACATCCACTCCTTGGTAGGGGTATAACGAGGTATAATAGAATCTCCCCTTGGAGGGTTATAGCCCCATCCCAGGAAGGGGTATACACTGATATAATACACCCATCCTTGGGTATAACATGAGACCTGCCTCTAAGAGGAGTATAACGTAATATAACACACCTGCCTCTGGGAGGGGTCTAACTGGATATATATAAGATCCCTGGTTTGGGGATAACATGATATAATAGTCTCTCCCCTGGGAAGGGTATAACTTGATGTAATAGCTCTGCCCCTGGATGGGTTATAATATGACTTAACAGACCCATGGGATGGGTATAACCTCATGTAAGAGACCTGCCTCTGTTTGGGGCGTAACCTGATATAACAGACCACATCTGAGAGTGGTATATACCCGTATATATTAGATTCACCTCCCAGTGAGGGGTATAACTTGAAATAATAGACCCGCCCCTGTTAGCGGTATAACATGATATAATAGACCCTCCCCTGGTAGTGGTATAACTTGACATAATAGACCCGCCCCTGTTAGCGGTATAACTTGATATAATAGACCCGCCCCTGGTAGCGGTATAACTTGATATAATAGACCCGCCCCTGGTAGCGGTATAACTTGATATAATAGACCCTCCTCTGGTAGCGGTATAATTTGATATAATAGACCCTCCCCTGGTAGCGGTATAACTTGATATAATAGACCCGCCCCTGGTAGCGGTATAACTTGATATAATAGACCTTCCTCTGGTAGAGTTATAACTTGATATAATAGACCCTCCTCTGGTAGAGGTATAATTTGATATAATAGACCCTCCTCTGGTAGCGGTATAACTTGATATAATAGACCCTCCTCTGGTAGCGGTATAACTTGATATAATAGACCCGCCCCTGGTAGCGGTATAACTTGATATAACAGACCCGCCCCTGGTAGCAGTATAACTTGATATAATAGACCCGCCCCTGGTAGCGGTATAATTTGATATAATAGACCCTCCCCTGGTAGCGGTATAATTTGATATAATAGACCCGCCCCTGGTAGCAGTATAACTTGATATAATAGACCCGCCCCTGGTAGCGGTATAATTTGATATAATAGACCCTCCCCTGGTAGTGGTATAACTTGATATAATAGACCCTCCCCTGGTAGAGGTATAACTTGATATAACAGACCCGCCCCTGGTAGCAGTATAACTTGATATAATAGACCCGCCCCTGGTACCGGTATAACTTGATATAATAGACCCGCCCCTGGTACCGATATAATTTGATATAATAGACCCTCCCCTGGTACCGGTATAACTTGATATAATAGACCCGCCCCTGGTACCGATATAATTTGATATAATAGACCCTCCCCTGGTACCGATATAATTTGATATAATAGACCCTCCCCTGGTAGCGGTATAACTTGATATAATAGACCCGCCCCTGGTAGCGGTATAACTTGATATAATAGACCCGCCCCTGGTAGCAGTATAACTTGATATAATTGACCCGCCCCTGGTACCGGTATAACTTGATATAATAGACCCGCCCCTGGTACCGATATAATTTGATATAATAGACCCGCCCCTGGTACCGATATAATTTGATATAATAGACCCGCCCCTGGTACCGATATAATTTGATATAATAGACCCTCCCCTGGTAGCGGTATAACTTGATATAATAGACCCTCCTCTGGTAAAGGTATAATTTGATATAATAGACCTTCCTCTGGTAGCGGTATAATTTGATATAATAGACCCTCCTCTGGTAGCGGTATAACTTGATATAATAGACCTTCCTCTGGTAGCAGTATAACTTGATATAATAGACCTTCCTCTGGTAGCGGTATAACTTGATATAATAGACCCGCCCCTGGTAGCGGTATAACTTGATATAATAGACCCTCCCCTGGTAGCGGTATAACTTGATATAATAGACCTTCCTCTGGTAGCGGTATAACTTGATATAATAGACCCGCCCCTGGTAGCGGTATAACTTGATATAATAGACCCTCCCCTGGTAGCGGTATAACTTGATATAATAGACCCGCCCTGGTAGCGGTATAATTTGATATAATAGACCCGCCCCTGGTAGTGGTATAACTTGATATAACAGACCCGCCCCTGGTAGCAGTATAACTTGATATAATTGACCCGCCCCTGGTACCGGTATAACTTGATATAATAGACCCGCCCCTGGTACCGATATAATTTGATATAATAACCCGCCCCTGGTACCGGTATAACTTGATATAATTGACCCGCCCCTGGTACCGATATAATTTGATATAATAGACCCGCCCCTGGTACCGATATAATTTGATATAATAGACCCTCCCCTGGTACCGGTATAACTTGATATAATTGACCCGCCCCTGGTAGCGATATAACTTGATAACAGGCCTGAACCTTGATGAGGAAAACTTCATATAAGAGACTCATGGAGGTGGTTTCTTCAGAATTAGTAAAATCATCGCCAAGGAACACAACCTGATCGTGTCCTAGATGATGTTGCAGTAAGTTTTCTCAGTGTATGTAACAGTTTCCCATTGAAGTCTGTGCGAAAATATCTAGATAAAACCCTTCACTGCAATGAAATTACATTATATACCCCCCTCCCCCCGCCCCGTGTATGAAATGGCACAGTCCTGTGTGATAGTTGGAGAAGATGGACCAGTGGTTTAAAGACCGGACAACAAACACAACCAGTCACACACAACACACAGCTGCTTGAGTATCAGCATCCCTCCCACTGGAGGCATAGGCATAATGGTCCTTATTCATCAACCAAAAGAGGTGCAATTCTGGGGAGAACCATCTGCACTGTGGGGAAGTGAAAATTCCTGTTTATTTCAATGGTGCCTCTAACCCCGTGAATGCTACAGAGGTCACTAATGCCTCGCAAAGAAAAGCATTGCAGTTGCATTCAAGGGCTTAAATGAGTTTCTAATTCAGTGGGGCTTTGGATAATTTTCATTTGTCCCCTGTGAGCCAATCAAATCTCATTGAGGGATTCAGGGGTATAGCGGTCCTCTCACTAGGAGCCTGGGCACTCCATCTCCTTCCACTCCATGCCTTCTATACCTGCCTACCCCCATGCTAAAGACCACTTTCTCTGAGTGACTTCAGGAAGTCGGAACCATTCCCTTGGGGAATGTATTCGCTTTATGTATTCATTCATTTTCTTTAATTAGTTTTATTATTTTATCAGTTTCCTTTTTATTTCTAGTATGATGATCCCTGACTGTTAGGAGAGCTCTAGAAGGACCTTTGGGGTCACCTACAATAGATGGTGAACCTCCCTTCTTCTTGGGACCTCGGAACATGAATATATCCAGACCCATGCCTAATAAGTGGCTTGGAATGAGTTTCTTTATTAAAAAAAAAAAGAGAGATAGAAGCATACCAGTAAGATTACTATAAACCACAACAACTTTCCACAATAACACTGAAATCTACTTACGCCTCCTCCTACTACTAATGAGCCTGGGGTTTTAGAACTACAAGACTGGCATGAAGTCCTATCTTCATGAAGGCAGGCCAAGGGGTCACAGGGAATGTAGGTAAAGTATTGTATTGTGAAACAGTTCCCAGGTCCTTGGTACCAGAGATGTTGGTATACTGCTTTGTCCTGCGATCTGCGGGACACAGAGTTTTTAAAAATGTTTGCAAATTGCAAGCTCCAAGCCAGCAGTATTAGAACAGGAGTAGCGTTAAGGTTTGAGTGACTGACCCATTTTATTCAAACTCTGCAATCAGTTCCATACGCTTCTGAGTGAGCTGGACTTCAGCTATCTCCCTCGCGGATATATGTGATGCGCACAGTTACAGGGTGTATTACTAAGAATTATTCTAGACATTTCTCATTTTATGCCCTCTGCTACACACCGTGACAGAATCCAGAGTAGGAGAGATCAAATGTAGGGGAAAGAACAAGACTGCCTTTTACAATTGTCCTACTTGTGGCTGTAAACTATCTGATTCTTCAGCACAGTGCTTGGTGTGCAGTCCTATTCCTACTCTCTCTCAGCCTGCCACAGTAGATACCATACCCCTTCTTTGTTGGTACTAGAATGGACAAACACTATAGCACGCTCTATCATACTCACAAAAAATATTGAGTAAATGGTTGACAGATACACCTAGGGTTCCAGTCAAAAGACCACTTGCCATAACTTTTACTCATGAGTTATCTGCAATTTCAGCCCAGGGAACTACTGATTATGAAGGAGAAATTTGTAGTGTCTGTTCTGAACCCCTTTGTTTAGTGTCAGACCTGTTGTATATAGAGAAGAGGAAAAATAATTTGTGAAACCCCTAATCTGGGTAACAAGTCTTAGAGGAATCAGTGCAAGCAGGTGTATCTCTATCTCTGTTATATATGAAGAAATCGGCAGTTTTCTTTCCAGCATATGCAGAATTGTATCAGATTGGACAAGACATATGGTGCTATCCTGACAAAGTTTTGGCAAACCTTAAAAAAATGTGCAAGTTTAAACTCTTTGCCACAAGATAGGCTGGGATTATGGTAGGCGACACCGGTTGCAGATCCAACAATTTCTCACCTGTCCAAACGCACAACCATCCCAATACAGAGAGCCGCAGCTTTAAAGGATACCACAAATAAAAAAAACTAGATTCCTTTAAATAAACTACTTTTTTCTGGACAGGGCCCCATCATTTTTGAGGCCTTTGAATCTGCATGGGCTTGCAGAGCAATGAAAGCATGGCAAAAGCAACTTCTAAAGGCAGTCCAGGAGAATGCCCCCAAGGAGGAGGTTCTGGCTATCATAAGTCTTCTCCAAGATGCTACAGTCTACATACACTGCCAGTGCAACAGTGGATATTGAAGAGATGGCATTGAAGTGCTCAGCTACCACAGTCACATCATGATAAACATTTTGGTTGACGATTTGGAATCCCAATGCAGCATTCAAAAATCTTTGGTGGAGCTCACATTCATAAGTTCCCTCTTGTTTGGACCTGAGCTGGTTGTTTGTCAGTCAGGCCAATTGTGGAAAAAGTACACTGCTTCCACAGAATAAACCATGCAGATTCCATTTTAGGAGGAGCGGGACTGCATGTGATCGTAATAAAGACTAATCAATCTGAACCAATGAACACAGGGTCCTCCTTTTGTTGCACAGGTAAATCTAAACCCGCTTGGAGTCAGAAGAATGCTACTTCCAAGCCAACAGAACTGAAACCTGCCTCAGTATTGGGTGGAGAGGCGGAATCTCCTGCTAAAGCTTCACGGGGGGAAGGGAGGCTCCGACATTATGTCCTTCAGTGGAGGAATTCAATCTCGGATGATTGGGTACTTCAGGTCATATTCAGAGGATACAGGATATCCTTTTCCATCCTCCCGCCTAACTGCTTATTCATGTCCAGAGTACCAGCAAAAAAGACTTCTCAGATGGGCATTCTATCAAGCTCTGCAAACCTTGTTAGCAGTGGAAATGATAGCTCCATTGCAAAAAGATCAATGTTTCCAGGGCTTCTATTCCAATCTTTTCATCCTACCGAAAAAGATGGAGGTTTTTGTTATTCTCTGACCTAAAAGCTTTGAAAAAAATTATGATCACATGCCCAAGTTCAGAATGCAATCCATCAGATTGGTGATAGCTGGTATGGAACCACTGGACTGCGTGGTTCACTTGATATCAAAGGTGCTTTTTTTACTGGTTCTTCAGATTTGTATCCCAAAATGAACACTACCAGCCTGTAGCTCTTACTTTTTGGCCTGGCCTTGGCATCAAGAGTCTTCATAAAAGTTATGTCCCTCTGGAAGCTTTCCTTTGGTCTCCGGAGGACTCTTCAACAATGTGGCTGGTTTATCAATCTGCACAAATCCAAGCTGGTTCCAACACAGCAAATAGTGTTCCTGGGGTTAGTATTCAAAACAACTTTCCACAAGACAAGAAAGCAGAGCACACAAGACTGTCAGTCAGAGAATATATGTGGCTGGCGGGACTCATGGCATCCACAATAAAGGCAGTACCCTTCATAACTGAACCTGCTCAGATCCTGAACCAAGAATCCAAATCATCATCACCACAAGGTGTTGCTGTCCAAGTCTACCAGATAGTTTCTTTAGTTGTGGTTGACAAGCCAGGCCCTATCAGTGGGATGTCCCCTCTCCGTTCCCAACTGATAGGTGTGACAACAAATGCCAGCCTGTTCAGCTGAGGAGCACTCAATTTCTAATCTATTTATAATCAGCCTTTTAGAACTAAGAACAATATTCAGCACACTCTCTACCTGAATGATGCTCTTGAAGGGCCTTCCCATTTCACAATTCCGTTGCAGTGGCTTACATCATCAGGAGAGGCATCAAGAGCAAGGCTGCTTGGACAGAGGTAGAAAGAATTCCCCTTTGGGTAGAAGCTCATTTTCCATCTCTGTCATCCGTTTACATCCTGGGTGAAGAAAACTGGAGACAGAATCTTAGCAGACAGTGCATTAACCCAGGAGAATGGGTTTAAAGAAAATAATTTCTTAAAATAGTGAATCGCTGGGGATGACATATATAATATGATGACCTCCCACCTCAACGCCAAGGCACCAGCATTTTGCCTAAGAATAAGACACACGAAGACACACCGCTACGGCAGTGGATGCCTTGACAGTTACCTGAAGGTACCATCTAGTGTACATCCATCTTTGCTCCACTATCCATGATTCCCAAGGTAATCACCAACTTAGAAAGAGAGAGTCCAGACGCTGCTCTTTGCTCCGTTCTGGCCAAGAAGAGCTTGGTTTCGTCACCTACTCGCTATGTCAATAACAGATCCTTGGTGTCTCCCTCTGGTGCTGGACTTGCTATCATAGCAGTTTATTATCCCAATTTGATAAATCTCGCCTTAACTGTGTGGAACTTTCATCCAAAATTTTGAAGTGCAAGTGGTTGAGCGACTCAGTAATACAGACAATGCTGCCTGCCTAAAAAGGAGCTTCAAACTTATTTCTGTGCTGGACTTTTTGCAAGCTTGACCTGAAAAAGGGCTATGTGTCAAATCTTTTAAGTTTCAAGTTTCAGCTTTGTCTGTGCTTTTCCAGACGAAAATTGCTAACATCCCTGAGATTCAGATTTTCTCCTGGGAGTAAATCGAATATTTTCCACCATACAGGGAGCCTACCCCTCCCTGGAACTTCTAGTATTGGAAGTGCTTCAGTCTTCTCCATTCTAACCTCTGTCATCTGCTTCTCTAAAAAGTATGATGTAAGACTCACTGCATTATCATCAGCGAAAAAAGTTTTGGAACTCAGTACACTTCCATGATCATCTTCTCACCTAGTGTTCTGCCAAGACAAGGTAGTATTAGACTGTTCACAAATTTGAACCTAAAGTTGTCTCTGCATTCCACATCAGTCAGGAATTAGTTCTCCCCTCCTTGTACCCCGATCCTAGCAATCAGAAAGAGGAGAAGCTTCATTGTCTGGATGTAGTCAGATTTCTCAGAAAATAAATCAAAGCTGCTGAATCTTTCTTACAACCAGATAGCTTGTTTACCATTTCTGAGGGCCCTAGAAAAGGCAAATTGGCTTCTTAAGCCACAATTGCCTCATGGCTGCAATGGACAATTAGACAAGCTTATGTTCTAGTCTGACTTTGTTCTGGATTACAGCCCATTCAGTGGGTTCCCCAAGTACATCATGGGCTTTGAAGAACCAAGTATCTGTGTATCAGCGTTGCAAAGCAGCAACTTGATCATCTGTTCATACATTTTACAAAGTTCTACAAAGTTAATATTCTCACGTTTCAAGATGCAAGTTTGGGCTGAAAAATTTTGCAGGCTACTGTTCTCTAGCTTTCCCTCCCT
Source organism: Rhinophrynus dorsalis (assembly GCA_037306005.1). NCBI lineage: Eukaryota > Metazoa > Chordata > Amphibia > Anura > Rhinophrynidae > Rhinophrynus > Rhinophrynus dorsalis. Next base: position 537,839,461 of record CM074721.1, on the reverse strand, counting down.
GAAAATATTTAGGACATCTGCATGGTCCCTGCATCCATCAATGAACAAAGAGAAAAATCCTTTTCTTTTAGTCCATTGAACGATGCAAGTCATCTCAACCTTAGAAAACTAGTATGGGTCAGGATGGCTTCTTTGTCCTGGTGTCTGTACCTTCCTTTGCTTCGCTAGAGGTAAACTGATCTTTAACATGTGGGTGGGTTTGTATAGAGAGCAGAGAGTGGAAGGAGTTTGTGTTGGAGTGCCCTGACTCTGGGTGGGAGTAGCTTTATACTCGTAGTCCCTACATTTCTCAGTGGACTAAGAGAAAAGGATTTATAGGTAAGTGTTCTTTCATTTGTTGAATACGACCTACTGTCAGGAGCGTGCAGGAGGTGAAAATGTCCCCTCCCACCCACAGGTGTCGGAGAACCTTCTAAGTTTGTACTTGGATGAGTATATGGAGACACCCTGGGAGGCTCTTAAATACCTGATCGCTGGCGTCAATTATGGTGGCCACGTAACTGACGACTGGGACCGACGTCTACTCAGCACCTATATCAATGACTACTTCTGCGAGCCAGCACTGAACACCCAATTCTACAGGTAAAGAGAGACGCATAGTACTGACGTTGCCTGTACTATGTATACTATATATGCTGCGTATACATGTCATGGTGTAGTAGTAGTAGTAGTAGTAGTTTGTAAGGAAGAGGCTGGGACTGCCACTTCCTGTGCTGTATATACATATTATGGTATAATAGTATGTGTATCTGTGATATATATGTATCATGGTGCAATAATAGTAGTAACAGTAGTAGAGTGTGTGTGTCTGCTGCCTGCACTGTGCCTTTGCTAGGTATACATATCAGGTGTGTGTGTGTGTGTGTGTGTGTGTATACAAGGCTGCCACTGCCTGCACTGTACCTGTGCTGTGTATACATGTCATGGTGTAGTAATGTGTGTGAGGAGGAGACTGGCACTGCCACTGCCTGCACTGTACCTGTGCTGTGTATACATGTCATGGTGTAGTAGTGTGTGTGTGAGGAGGAGATTGGCACTGCCACTGCCTGCACTGTACCTGTGCTGTGTATACATGTCATGGTGTAGTAGTGTGTGTGTGTGTGTGTGTGTGTGTGAGGAGGAGACTGGCACTGCCACTGCCTGCACTGTACCTGTGCTGTGTATACATGTCATGGTGTAGTAATGTGTGTGAGGAGGAGACTGGCACTGCCACTGCCTGCACTGTACCTGTGCTGTGTATACATGTCATGGTGTAGTAGTGTGTGTGTGTGTGTGAGGAGGAGATTGGCACTACCACTGCCTGCACTGTACCTGTGCTGTGTATACATGTCATGGTGTAGTAGTGTGTGTGTGTGAGGAGGAGACTGGCACTGCCACTGCCTGCACTGTACCTGTGCTGTGTATACATGTCATGGTGTAGTAGTATGTGTGTGTGTGTGTGTGTGAGAAGACTGGCACTGCCACTGCCTGCACTATACCTGTGCTGTGTATACAGGTCATGGAGTAGTAGTGTGTGTGAGGAGACTGGCACTGCCACTGCCTGCACTGTACCTGTGCTGTGTATACATGTCATGGTGTAGTAGTGTGTGTGTGTGTGAGAAGACTGGCACTGCCACTGCCTGCACTATACCTGTGCTGTGTATACATGTCATGGTGTAGTAGTGTGTGTGTGTGGAGGAGACTGGCACTGCCACTGTCTGCACTGTACCTGTGCTGTGTATACAGGTCATGGTGTAGTAGTGTGTGTGTGTGGAGGAGACTGGCACTGCCACTGTCTGCACTGTACCTGTGCTGTGTATACATGTCATGGTGTAGTAGTGTGTGTGTGGAGACTGGCACTGCCACTGCCTGCACTGTACCTGTGCTGTGTATACATGTCATGGTGTAGTAGTGTGTGTGTGTGGAGGAGACTGGCACTGCCACTGTCTGCACTGTACCTGTGCTGTGTATACAGGTCATGGTGTAGTAGTGTGTGTGTGTGTGGAGGAGACTGGCACTGCCACTGTCTGCACTGTACCTGTGCTGTGTATACATGTCATGGTGTAGTAGTGTGTGTGTGGAGACTGGCACTGCCACTGCCTGCACTGTACCTGTGCTGTGTATACATGTCATGGTGTAGTAGTGTGTGTGTGAGGAGACTGGCACTGCCACTGCCTGCACTGTACCTGTGCTGTGTATACATGTCATGGTGTAGTAGTGTGTGTGTGGAGGAGACAGGCACTGACTACACTGTACCTGTGCTACGTATGTTTGTCATAGTGTAGTAGTGATGTGATGCAATGCTTTCCCTCATTCCAATGCAGACTCTCCTCGTTGGACACGTACTACATCCCTCGCGATGGACCTCTGGCCTCATACAAGGAGTTCATTAGTTTGCTTCCCAGTGTTGATCACCCTGAGGCCTTTGGGCAGCACTCTAATGCTGACATCGCCAGCCAGATCACTGAAGCTCGCACCTTATTTGACACTTTGCTGTCCCTGCAGCCGCAGATATCTCCCAGCATGCAAGGGGGAGGTCAGAGCCGCGAGGAGAAGGTACCGTGGTCACTCATCCAGTCTCTCTGTCCTTTTCCACCACTTGTCTTCCTCCCGGAGGCTGATGTACTAAGAGAGTGATTAACCCCTTAGTGACCGGCCGCTCACACACGCGGCAGGCACTTAACGCCCGTCATACATTTATTTATTTTTTTTTCAAATGATTCCGGATTCCCCAAACGGCGTGCAGCCGCACGGGGACCCAGAATCCCAGGACATACATGTACGTCCTCTGTCCTTAAGGGACATCCGCTCGGGATGTACATGTATGTCTTCGGGGGTTAAGGGGTTAAGTCTGTGGCAAACCAGCTGAACCACAGGAACGAATACAGATCCTCACTGATAGTTATGAAGACTTATTTAGTTTGCCCCAAAATTACTCCAGTTATTCTTAGTACATTTTTGCCAATGAGGCTGACGTACTAAGAAAAGAGGTGCAATTCTGGAGCAGACCATATAAACAACCCCCCCCCCAAAAAGATTCCATTAATTTAAATCAGAACTATCAGTCATACAAAAGTGCCCCAATTAATTTTTACTATAGCGAAATGCATATAAAGCCTTTGATCCTTATTAGATCCGGCATTATTTATAAATGTAAGTTATCTGGAGACTCACCGGCAGGCAACTTGCTGTAGAGGAATCTGTGCGCCTGCGCTGTCCGTCCCTGTCTGTACCTTAAGGTACAATGCAACTCCCCCCAGCCAATCATTGAGGAGACAGGGATGCACAGGGCAGGTGCACACATGCCTCTTCTGCAAGATGTCTGCACTATTGTCTGCCGGTGAGTTTCCAAATAAGTTATCTTTCTAAATAATGCTATATCTAATAAGGATTATCAAAAGGTTTATATGCATTTTGCTATAGTAAAGATGAATTGGGGGACACTTTTGTATGACAGATAGTTCCTCTTTAAATGAGGATTTTAATATTTTTAATGTTAGAGTGGTGTCCATTGCATTAAGCCCTTTCCAGTAGGAGGCAGGGCGCTTTGTATAAACAACACTGGGCAGCAAGGTGATGAGGAAATTGAACCGTACAAAAAAGGTCTCATGAGTATGACTCTCCGCACACTCTCTGTAGGGTAATTAGTGGGGACCCTTCTATCCTATATGATAATTCGCTGGAATGTTTGTCAGAAGCCGTCATGTACAGTAGAGACTGCCTGAACGCACAGAATGCTGGGGTTCTGTGCTGGGAGCACAGAATGCTGGGAGTTCTATGCTGGGAAAACGGAATGCTGGGAGTTCTGTGCTGGGAAAACGGAATGCTGGGAGCACGGAATGCTGGGAGTTCTGTGCTGGGAAAACGGAATGCTGGGAGTTCTGTGCTGGGAAAACGGAATGCTGGGAGCACGGAATGCTGGGAGTTCTGTGCTGGGAGCACAGAATGCTGGGAGTTCTATGCTGGGAAAACGGAATGCTGGGAGTTCTGTGCTGGGAAAACGGAATGCTGGGAGTTCTGTGCTGGGAGCACAGAATGCTGGGAGTTCTGTGCATACTGTGCTTTCGGACAGTCTCTACAGTACATGACTGCGTCGGCGGCAGGACGCAGAGCAGAACCGGCCTCTTAACCCTTTGAGTGCCAGAGGGGACCGCAACGCATTGCTTTGGCACTCAAATGGTTAATATCACCCAGACCTTGGCCCATGTACACGAGCTTTTACACTAGTATAACATAATTTCAGATCCCTGATGATGATCTCTGGCATCCAGCATCACATTAAAGCTCCCTGGCCTGCATGTATGTATGTATCTTTATTTATATAGCGCCATACATGTACACAGCGCTTAATAGAAGTTGAAAAGCAAACTCCCTGCTGAGGTTTCCCTGTGTGCACCAGCATACAGCTATGAGCCAGCACACTAGTACAGCTCCCTATCTGTATCGCTTTCATCCAGCACGAGGTGGAGGCTCCTTCTGGCACACCAGAACTCTGCATCCTGTTGAGGAGCTCCCTGTATGGGACATGCACCCAGATACACACACACACATCACATTGCAGAGCTCCCTGTCTGTGACACTACTTCACACTGCATAAACCCCCTGGCTGACATGCTAACTTGTCAGAGAGCCAGTTCACTCTCTGTAGTGAACTAGGACCTCATTTGGTTTTCTCATTATGGGTTCTTTTTTCCCTGTTCACATCCCTCACCTGTGAGTCTGGATGTCTTTAGGGATGGAGCCTTATTGCAGGAAGATTATTATTATCTCTCTATTTTGTTTTTATTTATCATATAGTCATGGGGTTGTGTTGCTTGCTCTGTGGCTGCATGTGGCTAGTGACGCTTCTGTCTTATGATGCCAGTGTACTTACTGTCTGCATACCTATTTATGTATGTGAGAAGTCACAGATCCATTGGTGTAACTGACCAACTTGTGTGTGCCACTCCCGCTGTGGGAAGACATGTGTAAGGCATGCTAATAGCACACACCGTGTAGCCTGCTCAGCCTAGTTCCCACTGCTGTACATGTTGTTCACTTCTGGGCAGGAGGCACTGCCCCTAGGGCTCACAGCCTGAAGGCATTTCACCCTGGGAACGACGGCAGAGCTGTCTTATGTGCATGTGTGTTTGGTTACTGTTGTAGTGGTCCTTCCTACTTGGACTGGGCTCACTGCATTCCTACCTATGTTTGGTACAAGTCAGTGGTCTCTATGGTAGGCTGTGAGCAAATGCCAGTTAAAGGCAAGATACCCTCCAGTGTTTTTTTCTTCCTTGTTTCCTACTCTGTTGTTCTGGTCTCTTCTATCACTGTTAGAGAGAGGAGGGAGACAACCATAAGTTCCTTTTCACATTCCTTCAGAGGCCGTGTGGAGTCAGTCTACGGGGGAGACATGTAACCATAAATATTAGACTTGGATGGAGACAAAGCCCATAACAATGCATGTGGACTGTGTGCTCATGGACTGTGATGAGGCAGTAAGCTATGTCTAGTTATGGCCCAGTCAACTGTCCCATGTTCCTGGGCCATGCAGTAGCCAGTCTTTTTTATTACGTGCGGAATTTTTTGTCCTTTTTCTATTGCAGTTAAAGTACTGAATGACTCTGTTAAGTAATGCTGCTATAATTGTGCAGTAATCAAGGGGTTAAAAATATATACTATTGAGTATCTAAGTCATGATTCAGGACGTATATGCTAACAAATGGATTGCTTTCTTGGACTATTCAGTAATAGTATAAATGTTGCGTTCTTATACACTGGTCCGGTTCAGTAATTGTACTGCAAGTAGATTCGAGAGGTGATTCTCTTAATGTCACAAAAAAATCGGAACACGGTGGCTTAAATTCTGGTTAGCTGACTGTTCTTCTTAACTAGTCTTTGCCTTCGCTTTACCTTTTTCTCGTAGAGTCCTTGTTTCGCCCTCAACTGGACAAAGTAATCAGTCAGGCAACAGCTGATGAGTACTTACCTACTTCAGCCTAGATAAAGACTGATAGATTTTCAGTGTAGGCATAACTGTTTTCTTATCTTCCAGAACTCTTATCAGACTAGGTTTTCTACAGCCTCTTCCTTATACTTCGCTTTCATAGCAAACCTAAGCCATTGTGACCAGTCAAGAGTCTCAAATAAGCCCTTCTTGACATGACTTTCTTGTCCATCTTAAGGAGAAGTTCATGGGGGGAAGATGCATTTGTTCCAGGAAATGTGGTCTTGGTATGTTTTAGACTTTGACTCACCTCCATGGCATATAGATTCAACTTTGTGTTTTCCCCTTAATTTTACTTTATGACCAGACATCCAAAGAATCCCTCAAAGTTAAGAGTTTTCACCATGAAGGTCAAGTCATTAAGGGAGCTGTGAGTGATAATTCAGAAGAACTAGAAGTTTCTTTATTTTTTTTCTTCATCCTGTTTGTCATACTGAAGACGTATTGATGCTTCCATTCAGTGCTAGACTTGAAGGCTCTCAAATATTTTGATAAACGAGAAGTCCTTTCATTCTGTTTTCTCCTTGATGTAGCCTGGAAACTTTTTGGCATCCCTGGACATAAAGGATGCCTATTTGCACATGCCCATATGCGAACACTCTCTGAAATTTCTTAGGACCATTGTCCTCAACAATCATTTCTAGTTTACAGCATCATCCTTTGGTCTGATTATGGCTCCAAGGGTTTTCATCAAGGTGATGGACCTAAGAAATTTCTGGTTACAGTCTACACTCAGATTGTGTGCGCGTCTTTTCTTTTTCGGTGGAACTGTATCCAAGGACAAAGGGCTCAACTAGAAGCCCAGAAGAAAAGGCTGAACTGCTGTTTGGGGAAATTGAAAAACCCAAAGGACTCAATAAGGTTACGTTATTGATATATTATTTAGTATCAATAGTGCTAATTTTCTTTCTATTTCACTGTTATTGTTTAATATATATCTGGTGTATTAACGTTCTGAATGTTGTGTGGTAAAAACACCCAAGGTAACACCTTATTTGGAGAACTTGTTCATCAAAGCACCATCACGGTAGGTTCTGCACACTCATCTGCTCTCCCATTATGGATATTTTTCAGGCACAAAGATGGTTTATGAATCTCAAGAATTCAACCTATTTCATTCCCAGTCTCTCTTCAGCAGTGGGTATTTATTCAAGATTATAGGATCAGGAACTTTTCCACCAAGAACACTCAGATGTTTCTTCAAAAATGTGCATTCGTGAGGGAGAACCGGACTGTTTTGTGTATGAAAGTAGCTACCATAATGGCCGTCTCCTATACTACGTCTCACATAAGAATCCTTCAGTTAAAAATAATGAGCGTGTTGTCTCAGCAGACCAACTGTCTATTTTGTTTCACTTCCTGATCTCCAGTAGCAAGATCTGCCTTATGTTGGTGGCTGAATGTGGATCATCTGAGGATGGTAAAGCCTTTCTTGATCAACAAATGGCAAGTTTTAATGACAGATGCCAACCTTTCTGAAAGGGGAGCTGTTTCAACAACACATAGTTCAATGAATTAACTTGGAAAAAGTTGATAAAGAACAGTGTTTGTGTAGGAACTCTGGGCAGTCCAGCTGGCCCTGACCTACTGGACCTCATTACTGAGGGAGCATCCAGAACACATTATTCAGTCAATGCCATGGCTGTGGAATAACTGGAACATCAAGGAGACACCAGGAAGAAGGCAGCCTGGGAAGAGGTTCAGATGATACTTCAATGAGTGGACCTGCATGCTCCATCTGTCTCTGCGGTTTACAACCTGGGAATAGGCAACGTGGGTGAAGATTTCCTCAGTCGGCATATTGGACCTCAGAGAGTGGAAGCTGGAGCAGTGGATTTTTTGATTTGATAACAGTCCATTGGGGAATGTCAGATGTTAACTTGATGGCATCTCAAAAAATTTGCAAGGTTCCCAAAATTCTGTGAGAGCCTTTGCCAGTGATCAAAGACATGATGATAATATCCTAGCACTTACTTCTCACATAGGGATTTCCTTCTCTATTGCTGATTCCCAGGGTGATCTGAAGAATTAGGTTGGACAAATCCCATGTCTGTTTCATAGCTCCGTTGTGGCTCCATGGTGCCTAGTACACAAAACTGCCCATTTGAGCAGTGGATGATCTTTGTCAACAGTCTCTTATTTCTGAGCTGTTGCATCATCTGCATCTAGAGCAGCTAGATTTGACTGTGTGGCAGTTGAAGCCAGCTTCTCAAGACATAAAGGTCTTTCCAGTATGGTCATCTCAGCTATACTGGGTCAACATCTGGCTTCATTTAAAGTTTATCTCCGTATCTGGCCACTTTATTTTGGTTGGTGTAAGGAGCACACTATTTTCCCATGCTCTTTTCAGCAGGCTTTTTCTGTTGTGGATGGTCTGCAATAAAGGTTAAGTCTCAACTCTCTCAGGATGAACCTTTTTCTTCCTCATCTTCTATTTCATCAATGCATTCCTCTCTTTCCATATGTTCAGGCTTTAATTCAAGGAGCTGCTCCTTTTATTCTGAATTTTAGACCACATGCTCCAGAGTATTTGACTTTTATTCTTGGTTGTTCTTCAGAAAGAACATTTTGAATTTCTTGCTGCGGTGGCCATTTTGTTTCCTTACCTTGCAAACTATATACCTGATAGCTAGGTCTTCTGCAACTTATTTTAGCTGAATCACATTCTTGGTTTTGTAGCTCTACATTTTATTATTTTTTATTTTTAATCTTTGTTTTATCTTTATTTTATTTTGTAGGCATTAAAAAAACATGGAGAACGATGTAAGTCTTATCTCTCAAACCACAAGCAAAGTTTCCCCTCACTGACCAAAACGTTCAAGTCTGCCATCTAGCTGTCAGGTTTGGAATCTGGTCCACAGACAGGCCGTGGCTCTACAGCAGAGCCGAGATCGCAAGATATAAGAAGAACTACTTCATTTGAATAGTACAAAGTGTGCCTGGTTTGCAAGCACACTTTTTAGACCCTTCCAATGAAATAGTTCTTTTTATATCTTGAGATCTCGGCTCTTCTGAAGAGCCACCGATTGATCAGCGGACAGAATTCCAAATCTGACAGCTAGATAGCAGACTTGACCATTTTGGTCAGTGAGGGGAAACTTTGCTTGTGAATATCTCTCAAACCATAAAGGTTTGAGAGATAAGACTTATCTCGTTCTTCATGTTTTTTTAATGCCTACAAAATAAAATAAAGATAAAATGAAGTATTACTATCCCTTTAATGTGGCTTTGATTTACATAAACAGAAGCTAATCTGAACTCAGCGGGAGTTAAGCAGGACTGAGGGGGAGTGTTACCTCTTTCAGAGACATTTTTCTTAAAGTGTCCTGCCTCCTTGTGGAAGGAGCTTACCACCATGGTACCTGGACTAAAAGAAAAGGATTTATCCGTAAGTAGCACAAACATACGCTTTTGTCCCTATAGTTCATTTAGTCTAAACGAACATGCCACCATTTTCTACTGTACGTGAGCCCTTTTATCCCTTACCATTTTCTCTCTCTCTCATTCCCTTCTCCTGACTCTTGCTTTTCTCTCTCTATCTCTTTTTCTCCTTCTCAGTTTCTCAGTCCTTTTATTACAGCCTCTCCTCATTATCAGTGTGTAATTATATTGTGTTACTCTATATCAGGTCCTGGAGTTGTTGAGTGATGTTCGACAAAAGATTCCACAGGAGATCGATTATGAGGGAACCAGAAAAGTCCTGAGTGACGATCCTAACCCACTCAATGTGGTACTACTGCAGGAGATACAGAGATACAATGCACTGCTTAACACAATCAGGTGTGTACATTTTCCACTGTAGTACACAACCAGACAAGGACAATCTACACTCTTCCAGCAGGGGACACAGTCAAACCTTCTCGATCTCTCTCTCTCTCTCTCTCTCTCTCCAACTGATAGCAAAGACTAGAAGACACAATGAACATGTGGTTGGTTTCCTCCCTTAGGTCTTCGCTTCTTGATCTGGAACGTGGAATTCAGGGCCTGGTGGTCATGTCCACAGAGCTGGAGGAAATATTCACCTGTATTCATGATGCCCGCGTGCCCCCGCTCTGGGAGAAGGTATGAAGAACCAGAGGGAGAATGACATGGGATGGGGACCGGAGGGCGGGGAGATGAGAAAGGAAGATAGAGATAAAAGGAAAAAGTGGGTAACGAGGACAGAGGGAGAGAGGGGGTAGAATAGGTAGTTAGACAAGGGCAGGAGGTGACCGAAAGGGGAGGAGGGAGAAAGAGAGGCAGGAGGGGATAGAAAGTCATAGGGGAGGGGATATAAAGACAGAGGGAGGGGAGAGAGGGCATAGGTAGATAGATGGGGTGGGAGGGGATAGTAAGATGGGGGATGGAAAGAAAGGCAGGAGAGAGGGGATAGAAAGAGTGGGAGGGGAAAGAACGAGGGTTGGGGGCTTAGCTAGACAGAGTGGGAAGGAAGTGAATAAAAAGACAGAGTGGGGTAGACAGAGGGGGATGGGAGGGGATGGTGAGACAGAAAGGGAAAGATGGGGATAAAACATATAGAAGCAGGGCAGAGAGGACATAGGTAGGAAACTGGTTGTGTAAAAAATGTGATACCTTTATTGTGTAACTGAGTAGCTTCTAGGATGCAATATTTCAAGACCCTGACTAAAATATACACAACAGGTTATATAGTTATGAAAATTGTTTTAGCATTTAAACTCCACTGGCAGCGATTTTCTACAGTATTGTCTGTCTAATTCATTCCCAAGGCTCCAGTAGAGTCTCTTTGTAGTTTGCTAAGTGGTACAAGATTTAATACCTTTTGGGTGTTCCAGTACATTTTGCCTTTAACCAAAGATGATTAAGTCTAATGAATGTATGGGTTAACCCTCCAAGCGCCAGAAGGGTGCACAACCCATCGCTTGCAATGAATTGTTCAGCCCCCTGGTACCCAAATGCCCAAAATATGTTTGTTTGTTTAGGATAATGTGAGTTGGACAACATTAGATGATCCGCAGGAGAATTTGCCCTTGTAGTTGTGGTTTCGGTGGGATGTACACCTTATCTGTGGTACATATGTGAGCACGGGTTCTGCATCTCGTTTGTAAACAGCGAGAAGGACCATTTTCTGTTGCATTTTTAAAGGGATAGTAATACTTGCAAATTACTAATCCCCATATTGTATCTTTGTTAAAAAGAAACTTGTTGCCCACAGTGTCATCTCTCAGACCCTTGTGGTTTGAGAGATGATAGCGCTCAAAGTTCTCCTCTCCCTCCCCCTTCCCTGACTGAACGCTGACTGCAGCGGAAGCTGTCGTACCACAGTCTTATGTGCATCAGGCAGCTCTGCAGCTGAGCCGAGATCGCGTTTATAAAAAATAATTCTTTCACTGAAACGGTCTTCTACGTGTGATTGGTTTGCAGCGTGCTTGGTTTGCACACGTAGAAGACTGTTTTAGTGAAAGATTTCTTTTTTATAATCTCAATCTTGGCTCAGCTGCAGAGCCACCTGATGCAAGTAACACCGGATATCCCTGCAGTCAGCATTCAGTTAGGGAAGGGGGAGGGAGGGGGGAGCTTTGAGCGCTATCATCTCTCAAACCATAAGGGTTTGAGCGATGACACTGGGGGCAATACGTTTCCTTTTTACAAAGCTACAATATGGGGATTAGTAATTTGCAAGTATTACTATCCCTTTAATGAGGTTCAATACCATCAGTTGTTTCATGTTAGGGGTTGTTTATATGAAAGGACCAAAGGTTTTTAAAGGGGAACTCAAAAACCTCTATACAAGTTTGCCTCAGTGTGTTTTTTTTTATATAACGCAGGCTATGGCGAAATTTACCATTTTAAAAATCATCTGGGGCCTTACTTCAGGATTGGCTGTGGGTCCATCTCTGTACCTCAGCCTGTCAATCTTCGTCTGTTCCCTCCAACAAGTATTGTCTCATTTCAGTCTCCTTTGATGACGGAGGATTTCTCCATGTAAGTTGGAGCGCACTCATTGGCAAGAAAGCACTCCAGCTTTCATGGAGAAATCTTCCATCATCGGAGGAGGTTGGAACGAGGCAATGCTTGGGTAGGAAACAGACAAAGATTGACAGGGTGTGGGTCAAAGTTGTTCCCTCAGCCTGTCCTGAAGTGACGTCACCAGCTCCTTTTTAGAATTGTAAAATTCGCCATCGCCTGCATTGTATTAAAAAAAACACACAGATTACATGTTATCACTATAGGAGCATTACACAGAGGCAAACTTATATAGAGGTGACCGTTCCCCTTTAATCTGCCATCATTGTGTAATATTGTTTGGAGCTCTTTTGAGATTTTGTGCAGTATTTCAATCTAGGGGTTGTAGATGACTTCTAATGGCAGGTGTTCCAGGAGAATACATGGCTGTAAACTATATAATGTTTTGTGTGTCTGGGATCAAAACTGTAATTTCTGAGATAATTAGACCTGTCTGTTGGTTTGCGGTACAGATGTCTGGATGGAGTTCTTACTAATAGTGATTGTGGTATCCAAAAAGTTAATTTGTGTGGATGAATAGCTGAGTTTGACGTTAATGGTGGGACGGAAGGCATTGTAATTTTCCAGAAATAACAAAAGTTCATCTTCGCTGGCAGTACATATAATTAGGATATCATCTATGTAGCGGAGGCAGACCAGAGGCTTTATTTGAAAAGTACACGTCCTCCATTTCTGCAATGAACAGGTTGGCGTATAGCGGCCCCATTTCTGTTCCCATGGCAGTTCCTGTCTTTTGTATGTATGCACCTTGCCCAAATGTGAAATAATTATGTGTTAATATAAAGTGTATTAGCCAGGTTACAGGTTCTGTTGGTAAGCCCTCCTGCTCTAGGCATGTTTTGGAGGCTGCAATGCCGTCTTCATGTGAAATGTTGGTGTAGTGTGATTCCACATCCATAGTGGCCTATCAGCCTTCCAGGATTCCATTTTAGGAAGCATATTGAAGCATCCCACTCTTGGGTCTTCCAGAATGAGGGCCTCTAGGTGGTGTCTAGTGTTAGAAGTGGGTCCTTTCATGATTTTTTAGCTCTTTTTTGTAGTCAGATATGGGATCTTCGTGTAGTCTCCAGTAGTATCTTTCATAAATAAGTTGCCTGTGTGCGTCTTCTGTATAGTCAGCTATGCTACCATGCCCCCTTTGTGTGCCAGTTTATTGACTATGTGTTTGATGTCCTTTAATGATTGTATTGCTTTTTGTTCCTTAGTAGTTTGGTGGTGTGGCAGTTTTGTATTCTTTGTCAAGTATAGTTGATGTGACTATTTCTGAAGCTCTGTCCAGCATGGCATTGCCTCATGGCAGTGGAGTCCACGTGGAATTTTTTGTAGGCGAGTTGTAGTGGTGATTTGGTTCCTTCGTTTGGGATGATTCCTCGATTTCTTTGTCATGAAAGAATTCCCCGAGCCTAAGCTTCCTGAAGAACTTCTCCATATGACGGCAAGAGTTCTGTTTTGTCCTTAGGTTTAGTTGGGCAGAAAGTCCTTTTGAAAGTACAGATATCTATTCTTTGTTTGGCTTGTGTTCTGAGGTCATAAATAGACAGAGGAAATGGGGGGATAGTAAGCTGGGAGGATAGAAAGAGAGGGGGGAGAGGTAAAAGAAAGAAATTGGAGAGGCGTAGCTAAAGTGGGAAGGAAGGGGATAGAAAGACAGAGGGGGAGAGCAGAAGGAATAAAGAGAGGGGATGCAAGGCGATAGTAAGACAGGGAGGGAGGGAGAGCAGAATAAAAAGAGGAGGAAGGAAGAGAGGGGATAGAAAGAGAGAGAGAAGGATTAGAAAGAGGGGGATATGTAGAAAGAAGGGGACAGGAGGGGATGGTGAGATAGTAAAGGAGGGGAGAGAGAGGACAGTAAGATGGAGAAGTGGGACAGAAAGACAGAGGGAGGGGAGAGATGATAGGTAGACAGAGGAGACACGAGGCAATGGGGGCGTTATTATCAGAAGGACTTAATTCCCCTTTAAGAGAGTGAGAGATACACAGTGAGGGGTGGTGGATAGAGAGGTTTAGATGAGAATGAGGGGATGAGAGGAAAGGTGACCAGTGAAAGGGATGGGAGGGGTAATGGAGAATAAGGTGACTATAGAGACTGTGAAATTGACTTGGCACTAACCAAACATGACGTATGAACCTCTCTGCCCTCCCTCTACCAGGCATACCCCTCTCTGAAACCGCTGGCTGCATGGACCCGGGACCTGGCCCTTCGCGTGGATCTGTTTGCTCGCTGGGCAGAGACAGCTCATCCGCCGGTCCTGTTCTGGCTGTCCGCATTCACCTTCCCAACCGGCTTCCTGACAGCTGTATTGCAGAGTGCTGCCCGTCAGAACAATGTGAGGAGTGGGAAGGGGTGAAAGAGGGGCCGATGGTTGGAGGAGTAAATAATTAGGAAAGAGAACGGTGGCAGGTAGACGAGTGATGTCAAGAGTAGGTAGAAGGAGCTGGGGAGAGCAAGTGCAGGCAAACGATTCTGAGCGTGGACGGAAAGGGTGAAGCAGGAAGCAGACTATAACAGAATAGGGGGGTAAAGGTAGAAATAGGAGACCTGGGGTAAGAGGAGAGAAGGCTGTGGGAGGAGGAAAAGCAAATAAGGAAAGAAATAGGTCACATAGGAGACCTGGGGTAAGAGGAGAGAAGGCTGCGGGAGGAGGAAAAGCAAATATGGAAAGAAATAGGTCACATAGGAGACCTGGGGTAAGAGGAGAGAAGGCTGTGGGAGGAGGAAAAGCAAATAAGGAAAGAAATAGGTCACATAGGAGACCTGGGGTAAGAGGAGAGAAGGCTGTGGGAGGAGGAAAAGCAAATAAGGAAAGAAATAGGTCACATAACAACACTAAGGGAGTACGCACAACATAAGAGACACAATTCTACAGCAACCAACTGCACTGTAGGGTACGACAAATAAGCCATCCCTATAGATTTAAATTGAGATTTTTAACCCCCTGAATGCTAGAGAGGTCTCCAACTACTGGGCGATGCTTGTTTTCAAGCGTGTTAGAGTTTAAACTTATATTAAATGGTGCGATCTGGTGTCTAGACAGTAAATCTTTTTCATTCTATGGGAGAGGTGCATTGGATTCCTCTCTGGCACTCAAAGGGTTAAATTGTAATTATTCTGAATGCAGTATTTTCCAGAAGTGGAACTGCTCTTAGCAGGAAAATCCATACAGTATGTTTGTTTGTTTGTTTGTTTGTTTTATGTCATTTAAATTTTGGTTAATTTGGTGATTTTTTATTTTTTTTTTATATAATTTCTTCTCTTTTGGTGCAGTCGGTTTGTCTGAAAATTGCTCCAATTTTTTTTATGCCCGTGGCTCAGTCTTTTCAGTTCTCAGGCCCCAAAAACACTCTAGCCACAATGACATGCCACACCTAGTTAACACCACTAGAGGGAGACAACACCTACCGTGCTTAAACCAAACTGCACATATGTATAAGTAAATAAAATGATAGCGAGGTCTCCATATAGGAATTATGATTTTTTTCACCATGATGTAGTTGGTCTGCTCCAAAATGTCTTCAGCCTCTGTACATCATCCTCCGAGACAACTATAACAATTCTGTTCTCCTCCCCCAGATCTCAGTTGATTCTTTGTCCTGGGAATTCATTGTATCAACTGTAGATGATAATAACCTGGTGTATCCCCCAAAGGTAAGAACCACAGACCAACAGAGACAGAAAGTGCTATGAGTCTGTACCGCCCCCTGCAGGGTGACACAGTGACACAGACAGAAAGGGCTATGAGTCTGTACCGTCCCCTGCAGGGTAACACAGTGACACAGACAGAAGGAGATATGAGTCTGTCCCTCCTCCTGCAGGGTGACACAGTGACACAGACAGAAGGAGATACGAGTCTGTCCCTCCTCCTGCAGGGTGACACAGACAGAAGGAGATATGAGTCTATCCCTCCTCCTGCAGGGTGACACAGTGACACAGACAGAAGGAGATACGAGTCTGTCCCTCCTCCTGCAGGGTGACACAGTGACTCAGACAGAAGGAGATGAGTCTGTCCCTCCCCCTGCAGGGTGACACAGTGACACAGACAGAAGGAGATATGAGTCTGTCCCTCCTCCTGCAGGGTGACACAGTGACACAGACAGAAGGAGCTATGAGTCTGTCCCTCCTCCTGCAGGGTGACACAGTGACACAGACAGAAGGAGATATGGGTCTGTCCCTTCCCCTGCAGGGTGACACAGTGACACAGACAGAAGGAGATAGGAGTCTGTCCCTCCTCCTGCAGGGTGACACAGTGACACAGACAGAAGGAGATATGAGTCTGTCCCTCCTCCTGCAGGGTGACACAGTGACACAGACAGAAGGAGATATATGAGTCTGTCCCTCCTCCTGCAGGGTGTCACAGTGACACAGACAGAAGGATATATGAGTCTGTCCCTCCTCCTGCAGGGTGACACAGTGACACAGACAGAAGGAGATATGAGTCTGTCCCTCCTCCTGCAGGGTGACACAGCGACATGAACAGAAGGAGATATGAGTCTGTACCGCCCTCTGCAGCGTGACACAGATAGAAGGAGCTATGTGTCTGTCCCTCCCCCTGCAGGGTGACACAGTGACACAGACAGAAGGAGATATGTGTCTGTCCCTCCTCCTGCAGGGTGACACAGTGATACAGACAGAAGGAGAAATTAGTCTGTCCCTCCTTCTGCAGGGTGACAGACAGAAGGAGATACGAGTCTGTCCCTCCTCCTGCAGGGTGACACAGAGACACAGATGGAGATACGAGTCTGTCCCTCCCCCTGCAGAGTGACACAGACAGAAGGAGATATGGGTCTGTCCCTCCTCCTGCAGGGTGACACAGACAGAAGGAGATATGGGTCTGTCCCTCCTCCTGCAGGGTGACACAGTGACACAGACAGAAGGAGATATGAGTCTGTCCCTCCTCCTGCAGGGTGACACAGTGACACAGACAGAAGGAGATATGAGTCTGTCCCTCCTCCTGCAGGGTGACACAGTGACACAGACAGAAGGAGATATTAGTCTGTCCCTCCTCCTACAGGGTGACACAGTGACACAGACAGAAGGAGATATGAGTCTGTCCCTCCCCCTGCAGGGTGACACAGTGACACAGACAGAAGGAGATATTAGTCTGTCCCTCCTCCTGCAGGGTGACACAGTGACACAGACAGAAGGCGATATGGGTCTGTCCCTCCTCCTGCAGGGTGACACAGTGACACAGACAGAAGGAGATATGAGTCTGTCCCTCCCCCTGCAGGGTGACACAGTGACACAGACAGAAGGAGATATGAGTCTGTCCCTGCTCCTGCAGGGTGACACAGTGACACAGACAGAAGGAGATATGGGTCTGTCCCTCCTCCTGCAGGGTGACACAGTGACACAGACAGAAGGAGATATGAGTCTGTCCCTCCTCCTGCAGGGTGACACAGTGACACAGACAGAAGGAGATATGGGTCTGTCCCTCCTCCTGCAGGGTGACACAGTGACACAGACAGAAGGAGATATGGGTCTGTCCCTCCTCCTGCAGGGTGACATAGAAGGAGTTGTGAGTCTGTCCCTCCTCTTGATACAGACAGAACTGAGTTATGAGTTTTTCTCTCTTGTGTCACTCCCCTCAGGACGGTGTCTGGGTGCGTGGCCTCTATTTAGAAGGAGCTGGATGGGACAAGAAGAACTCATGTCTAATAGAGGCCGAGCCCATGCAGCTCGTGTGTCCCCTCCCAACAGTGCACTTTAGGCCCACCGAGAGCAGGAAGAAGAACAATAAAGGTACAGAACAAACACGTACTGGCATACACATACACAAATAGACACATACAGGTAAATACACAAATGCACACACACAAATACATACTCAGTATACACAAACACATACAAAAATGTACACTAGCAACACATAGAAACAGAAAAAGGCACACAAAACACATACACACAGACACACAGCACACAAATGCACATGCAGAAACATACGTTTGCTACATACGCACACTCACACACCCATTCAGTGTTATTTAATGACATTCACACACAAAAACATTCACTTACACACTATCACTAACATACATACATACAGACACATTCACTCACACTTTCACTTATATACACATGAATTCCCACACATTCACCCATACACATACACATTCACACGCTTGTACACACATACATACACACACTCACTCTATGGCTCTCCTGCAAGTCACATTCTCTCACACCCTGTGTCTCTTCCTCAGGTCTGTACTCCTGTCCTTGTTACTATTACCCTATTCGTTCTGGCTCGGCCGGCCGAGCCTCCTTTGTGATTGGTGTGGATCTTCGCTCAGGAGCGGAACCTGCAGAACACTGGATCAAGAGAGGAACTGCTCTGCTCATGAGTCTAGACAGCTAGTGCTGCTCAGCACTGCATGGAGATACAGAGCAGCAGAGACAGCGGCCTGGCAGGGAAATACACTTAAAGGGTTAGTAATGCCCGAAATAAAGTTTATTCTATATGGTAGATTTTACAAAAATAAAGTATTTGGAGAAAGTCCTATCTCTCAAACCTTTATAGTTTGAGAGATATTCGCCGCTAAAGTTCCTCCCTCCCTCCCCTTCTCCTGACATCAGCGCTCTACTGACAGCAGGTGATCCCGGTCCTAGGACCAGCCGGCGGCTCTGCAGAAGAGCCGAAATAGCTATATTGGAAAATAATTACTTCATTGAAACAGTCTACAAAGTGTGCCTGGTTTGTAAGCACATTATGTAGTACCATTCCAGTGAAGTAACTCTTTTACAGTATTGCTATTTCGGCTCTGCTGAAGAGCCGCCTCGTGTCGGCCGACACGGATCTTCTTCTGCCATCTTTACAGCTGACATGAGGAGAAGGGGAACTTTAGATGCGAATATCTCTCAAACCGTAACAATTTGAGAGATAGGACTTTCTCCAAATACTTTATTTTTGTAAAATCTACCATATAGAATAAACTTTATTTTGGGCATTACTAACACCTGAAACACGGCTCAAGACATGGAAACATAAGACAAGCCATAAACAGCTGATACATACAACCTGCAGAGCAGTAAGATTATACTCTGCAGCCCCTGCTTCTCACACCCATACTGCTCTACAGCTTCTCCCAGTCACATGGCTCTCCAGTCCTCTCCTTTCCCACACATAATACTCTGCACTCCCTACAACTCCACCCGTACTTCTCTGCCGCTTCTCTAACTCCCATACTGCTCTGCACCTGTTTTCCTTCTCCCTGCAAACTCCACACTGAGGCGGAGGGACTAAGAAGAAATGGAAAGACTCTGTTACATATAAAATGCCCCACTGAACTGAATCAACCATTTTAAACCCTTGAATGCTAGTGAGTCATCATATGGAAACCTCTCCAGCATTCAAGGGTGAGACGTCCCATTTAAATGAACAGGAATTTGGGAATGTTTGTTTATCCCCGATGCTGCAAAACTGCTCCCTTTCTGCTTATTGCAACAGCCTCACTGTGCCTTGTCCCATTTATACAGATAAATATATATTTATACATAATGTGCCGACTGCAGCTTCATCCGCCACATAGCACTTGGATCTTTTTCATTTGGCAAAAAGTTAATAAAGTGTTCATGTTTAATTTGTATTTGTGATTTTAATGACCAAACAAGTAAGACGTAAGTACCAGGTGGAGCCAATGTCAGTGCTACCTAAGTCAGGCTGCATACTCATTGATATTCTCTGAGGAAGGCCACATACCGGTACTCACTGATATCCTCTAAGGAAGGCCGCATACCCTTACTCATTGATTCCCTCTAAGGAAGGCCACATACCGGTACTCATTGATCTATATATATAAAAGAAGACTTTGTGCCTGGCAAAACACACCCAGGGGCGGCAGTAAAAAGGATTACTGCTGCCATTGGGTGATTCTGTGGGAGTGTGATTTTTGGCCTGCCCCCACTATCCAGCCCGCCCACCACTATCTAAGGCTGAAAAAAAAAATGGCTGCCACACACTCCTACACCACAGACACATGCACATGCCCTCCCACACACACACACTAGCAGACACATACACACATATACACACACGCACGCTGAGGATGATGGGAACAATGTTCAAGCTACAGCTGGAAGGCCATGGTCCAATCTGTATTATGCAGCTTCTTCATTCCCTGTCTTTGAGCCTACACAGCTCTGCTAATTACTACAAGTGAGCTGATTTCTAAACAATCAGCAGGAGGATACTGGCTTGCTGAGAAAGTGGAAACAACGGCAGAGAGGTGATCAGGCAGTGCAGAGCAAGGCTTCAGCTGAGCTGGTAAATGGCAGAGACATGGATGTGACTGTATTTATATATTGCACAAAGAGAGAGAAAGAGAGCAGGTTGTTTGTCAGTCTGTCTGTAAGTAGAGGTGCCAGTTCCTGCAATCATCTCCATGCTGTACATAGCTCACTGTATAGCATGTATGACAAACTATTTATATATGGTCTGGCATTGTATAGTATACAGTCTGTGTATAAGGACTGGCACTATACAGTATAGGAGGGACAGTCCCTGTTTGACACCCAAATCCCTCTGCTCCTCTATTTAGGAGATCACACGGTGTGGTGTATATACAGTAGGCTGACCAGACCTCACCTTTAACCGGGGACACATAGGAAATAAGCATATTTCAGGAGTGCACCAAAATCAAAGCAGCCCTGCAGTATGCATTTTTCATATGTGTCACTGGTTAAAGGTGAGGTCTGGTCAGCCTAATGTACAAGTGTATCAGATTGCTTCACATCAGTAAAACCCACGGTAATGTGGGTATAAACTTCTGTATATATCTGTTAAATTAGTCTGTGTAAAAAAATACTTTCATCTATATATATAAAAGAAGACTTTGTGCCTGCCAAAACACACCCAGGGGAGGCATAAAGCAGGAGTTACTACTCCTATTGGGTGATTCAATCATGCAGGGAGTTGGCCCGCCCCCACTATGAAGCCCGCCCACCACTATCAAAGTCAGAAAAAAACAATATGCTCCTACACCACAGACAAACACACATGCCCCACTCACACAGCACCAAACAAACACACACAGACCACCACACACACACACGCCCCACTCACACAGCACAAAACACACATGCCCCCACTCACACACACAGCACCACATACACACACAAAGCCAGAAATAAATATGGCTGACACACACACAGAGTCACTCACCCTGACTCCCAGTCGCCTCAGCAGGACCTGTAGTGCAGCACCAGGGGAACAAAATGGCACTCAAAGGGTTAAGGTAGGCCCTCTGCTGAATTATTTCTTCAATGTCATCATTTGCCATGCAAGACACAGGACAGACAGCCATCAGGTACACACTTAACCCACTGACTGCCACAGGGTTGTGTATCAAGTTTTACCCCTCAGGGAGTGTGTTCAAACCCCTCACACTGTAAACTTGCATTTCCCTCCCACTTCTCCTCCTTCCCCTGCCTATTACTAACACTTTCCACATTTATATTAAGCCCCTCCCCCTACTCGCGATTAAGCCCCGCCCACTTTAAACCAAAATTGCCCCATTGCTCTCTCCACATCAGAACCACATGAGGGACTCCACAAGTAAAAGTTCACAGGTATTACACACTCATGTCCCACTCACACAGCACCAAACACCCATACACACACACACAAAGCCAGAAAGAAATATGGCTGACACACAGTCACTCACCCTGACTCTCAGTGGCCTCAGCAGGACCTGTACTAGAGCCACTGAGGAACAAAATGGCACTCAAAGGGTTAAGGTAGGTCCTCATTGCTCAATTACTTCTTCACTGTCATCATTTGCCATGCAAGACACAGGACAGACAGCCATCAGGTACACACTTAACCCACTGACTGCCACAGGGTTGTGTATCAAGTTTTACCCCTCAGGGAGTGTGTTCAAACCTCTCACACTGTAAACTTGCATTTCTCTCCCACTTATCCTCCTTCCCCAGCCTATTACTGACACTTTTCCACATTTATGTTAAGCCCCGCCCCCTACTCGCGATTAAGCCCCACCCACTTTTAACCCAGATTGCCCCATTTGTATCTCCACATCAGCACCACATAACTCCCCTCCAGAGACAACACAAATCAAAGTTACCAGGTATGAACACACTTGCCACTGCTATTTAACTCTCACATGCCTCTCTATACCTTAACCATTTGAGTGCCAGAGGGGTGCACAACTCATGCACTCATGTGTTTCTGCTCATATATGTTGTGTGTGTACATCTCTGTTACATATGTGTGTCCATCTCGTGTGTCTGTGTGTGTGCGTGTCTTTTGCATGTCTCTGCCGCTCACTGTGTGTATGTGCATACCTCCCAACATTTCACATGGCCAAAGAGGGACACTGTAGTTTTAGGTGATATTGTTGGGGAGTGGCTGGTGGGCGGGGCATTAGTAAGAATTTTTAGGTTATTTCATGACCTATTACTGGCTATTTATGTAACTGAATAAATTATTTAGTTCAAGACCAAAGTATTTTATTTGCACAGACTAATGTATAAGCACATATACTGAAGTTCATTGCTTTATTGCTGTAGAGCAAAGTAATACACACCACACAGTCAGGGCTGGTGCAAGGATTTTTGCCACCCTAGGTAAAACCTAATTTTGCCGCCCATTTCGCTCCGCCCCTTGTGTCCCACCCCTTTATACCCCGCCTACTTATACCCCACCTCTTTTCATGATTGTCCTCTCTCTGCCCCCTGGGCCAGTCTGCCCCTGATCTACAGATGCCTGTAAGAGATGCCCCCCACCAGCTCCAACTTGCCCCTTATCAGCTCCACTTTGGCCCTATCAGCTGCACTTTGCCCCCCATCAACTCCAACTTGCCCCATCAGCTCCACTTTGCCCCCATCAACTCCAACTTACCCCCATCAGCTCCACTTTGCCCCCCACCAACTCCACTTTGCCCCCCACCAGCTCCACTTTTTCCCCACCAGCTCCACTATGCCCCCCATCAGCTCCACTATGCCTCCAGCATCTCCAACTTGCCACCATTAGCTCCACTTTGCCCACCATCCTCTCCAACTTGCCCCCATCATCTCCACTTTGCTCCCCATCCGCTCTAACTTGCCACCACCAGCTCCACTTTTGCCCCCCCTTCAGTTCCACTATGCCCCTATCAGCTCCAACTTGCCCCTATCAGCTCCAACTTACCCCCATCGGCTCCACTTTGCCCCCCAGCAGCTCCACTATGCCCCCAGCAGCTCCAACTTGCCACCAACAGCTCCAACTTGCCACCAACAGCTCCACTTTGCCCCCCATCCGCTCCAACTTGCCCCCATCAGCTCCACTTTGCCCCCATCCGCTCCAACTTGACCCCACCAGCTCCACTTTGCCCCCCCTTCAGCTCCACTTTGACCCACATCCGCTCTAACTTGCCCCCATCAGCTCCACTTTGACCCCCATCCGCTCCAACTTGCCCCCAGCAGCTCCACTATGCCCCCTCAGCTCCAACTTGCCCCCATCAGCTCCACTTTGACCTCCATCCGCTCCAACTTACCCCCATCAGCTCCACTATGCCCCCTCACCTCCAACTTGACCCTATCAGCTCCAACTTGCCCCCATCATCTCCACTTTGCCCCCCATCCGCTCCAACTTGGCCCCAGCAGCTCCATTATGCCCCCTCAGCTCCAATTTGCCCCCCATCACATACCTGTAGCTCCCGCGCAGTCTTCTCTTCAGTAATGCAGAGCGCGGCGGGAGATCATGACTCCTAGCGCGCTCTGCATTACTAAAGATCCGACCCAACGAGGGAGCGCTGTAGCAACACAGACCTGACTGTGTTGTGGTTCCCGGCGTGGTGTGTGCGGGCGCAGCTCTTCTCCGCTGCATGCCCGCGCCCCCAGTACGTGTGCGCCCTAGGCCGGCGCCTACCTCGCCTATAGGTGGAGCCGGCCCTGCATACAGTCTGACCTCCTAAAAAGAGGGACAACAGGGTGGGAAAGAGGGACAGAGGGATTTGGCCCTCAAAGAGGGACTGTCCCTCCTAAAGAGGGACACTTGGGATGTATGGTATGTGTCTGCCTGTGTGTTGCATATGTCTGTGTTTATCAGTGTGTCTGCATTTCACACACACATGCGCCCAACGGTCATGACATGACGGGCAACGCCGTCCCACATTGCTAGTATCCTCTAAGGAAGTCCACATACTGGTACTCATTGATTCCCTCTAAGGAAGGCCGCATACCAGTACTCATTGATATCCTCTGAGGAAGGCCACATACTGGTACTCATTGATATCCTCTAAGGAAGGCCACCTACCGGTACTCAATGATATCCTCTAAGGAAGGCCACATACCAGTACTCAATAATATCCTCTAAGGAAGGCCACATACAGGTACTCATTGATATCCTCTAGGGAAGGCCACATACCGGTACTCATTGATTCCCTTTAAAGGGATAGTAATACTTCGTTTTAACTTTATTTTATTTTGTAGGCATTAAAAAAACATGAAGAATGATATAAGTCTTATCTCTCAAACCTATTGTGGTTTAAGAGATATTCACAAGCAAAGTTTCCCCCTCCCGTCCCTTTTGCCTAGTGTAAGCTATCTCTTCTCAGATGTGGAATCCAGTCCATAGACCAGACAGATAACAGAAGGGGACAATCTTCTTCCTATGAGAACAATGAAAACCCTGCCCCCCTTGACAAGCTTTTCAGGTTTTTCTCTTATCTTAACTGAAGATTGTCCCTCTCTGCAATCTACCTGGGCACCTCCCTTCTGCCCTGGCTGAGAAGTGTTACATCAGAAAAAGGGGCGGGAGGGGGACACTTTGCTTGTGAATATCTCTTAAACCATAAATGTTTGAGAGATAAGACTTATATCAATCTTCATGTTTTTTTAATGCCTACAAAATAAAATAAAGTTACAACGAAGTATTACTATCCCTTTAAGGAAGGCCGCATACCGGTACTCATTGATATCCTCTAAGGAAGGCCACATACCGGTACTCACTGATATCCTCTAAGGAAGGCCACATACCGGTACTCACTGATATCCTTTAAGGAAGGCCACATACCGGTACTCACTGATATCCTCTAAGGAAGGCCACATACCGGTACTCACTGATATCCTCTAAGGAAGGCCGCATACCGGTACTCATTATTATCCTCTTAAGGAAGGCTGCATACCGGTACTTATCAATATCCTCTAAGGACAGCCGCATACCGGTACTCAGCAATATCCTCTAAGGAAGACCACATACAGGTACTCATCGTTATCCTCTAAGGAAGGTCTCATACCGGTACTCATCGTTATCCTCTAAGGAAGGCCACATACAGGTACTCACCGATATCTTTTAAGGAAGGCCGCATACTGGTACTCATCAATATCCTCTAAGGAAGGCCACAAAAAGGTACTCATCGTTATCCTCTAAGGAAGGCCACATACCGGTACTCATCAATATCCTCTAAAGAAGGCCGCATACACGTACTCATCGATATCCTCTAAGGAAGGCCGCATACCAGTACTCATCGATATATTCTAAAGAAGGCCACATACAGGTACTCATCGTTATCCTGTAAGGAAGGCCTCATACCGGTACTCATAGTTATCCTGTAAGGAAGGCCGCATACCGGTACTCATCAATATCCTCTAAGGAAGGCCGCATACCGGTACTCATCAATATCCTCTAAGGAAGGCCGCATACCAGTACCCATCGATATCCTCTAAGGAGGGCGCATACCCATACTCATGGATATCCTCTAAGGAAGGCCGCATACCAGTACTCATCGATATCCTCTAAGGAAGGCTGCATACCGGTACTCATTGATATCCTCTAAGGAAGGCTACGTACCGGTGTTCATCAATATCCTCTAAGCTGGTCTGCATACTCAACACTTATCTCTAAGGGGGTCTGCGTACTCAAGTATTCACTCTGAGGGACACATACTCATCGATATATTCTAAGGAGGGGCATATACAACACATTTTCCTCTATGGAGGGCCACATACCGATGAATTCCCTAAAGAAGGCTGCATGCTCATCAATATCCTCTAAGGAGGGCCATATGTTCAAATATTCCCTCTAAGGAGGGCCATATACTTATCAATTTCTTCTAAGTAAGGCAGTATATTCATCAATATCCTCTATGGAGGACCACATAGTCAAAAATTCCCTCTATGGAGGGCCACAACAATGGCTGCCGGTGTCTCCATTATTGTGTTGTGGATGCCTGAAGAGGGGGGATGAAATGTAAATAGTTTACTGCTGGGACCAGTCTCCAACGTACCTTTCGAACACGGCTAGGCAACCTTTTGGCTCTCAAGCTCTTGGAGACTATAACTTCCATCATCCACAACCGGCCAGCAGCAGAAGAGCCATTGGTTGTCTACCCTGTCCCAGAATGTGAAACCAAACCAGGCTGATCAAATTTGGACCGTAAGGGTCACATTGTAATTCAAATTAGAAATAGTACTGTGGGCCACAGTGTATTAGCTGAGGACAGCATGTGTGACATGTCTGGATGGTATCCTTTTGAAATGTCACACACTATTATGCAGGCAAGTAAATGACGCATTAACCATGTCACGGGGATGAAAAGGGTGACATGGGAATATCGCCCGCATCAAAAAGACGAGATTCTAATGTTGCTGGCTGAAAATGTTGCTCATTTGAGCGCCCGCATCTCATAAACATAGATTCAGGGCTTGAGCCACAACTTAATCACTGTACCTTCAGTTCTACGGATATTACTCCCTTCTCTCCATCCTGCCTTTGATTGGGTGCCTTCTCCTGATTATTGCTGTGTACCCTGCCCTGCAGCCTACATCATTCCTCTAGTACTGAAGCTGGAAAGGTTAATTGTATATGCAAAGACACAGGCTCAAAATTCACCACTACAGTACGTACACGTATTGAAGCAGTATATTTAAAGGGTTAGTAATGCCCAAAAATAACTTTGTTTTATTGTAGATTTTTAAAAAAGAAATTATGTGCAGCAAATCCCATCTCTCAAACCTTTACGGTTTGAGAGATATTCGTCGCTAAAGTTCCCACTCTCCTGATGTCAGCTGTAAAGCTGACAGCAGAAGATTCAAGGTGGCCGACTCGAGGAAGCTCTTCAGCAGAGCCACAATAGCGATCTTTAAGAAGAGCTACTTCCCTTCGGTGTGGTGTGAATCGCATCTATCGTTATAGCAAGCTCCGGTTATCATTACACTGAGGTTGCAAGCTGGGAGGGCAGCTGGGAACAAGATGGGAGGGGAATTAAATAGCACCGGGTAGTCCTGAAAATCTGTGCTGAAGATTCAGCGTGCTGCATTATGTGGAAGTGCACAGCTTGAAGATTAAAGCGGAACTACCACCCCTTCTAAACTAGCCCCCAAATAATTACCCATCTGGAGACCTACTGATCAATAGTGCTAGTTGCCAGGACGGAGCGCGGACATCTTGCCCTAGTGACGTCTGCGCTGTCAGTCCCAGACGGCTGTAGGAGGCGTTGCTAGGAGCCATTTGGCTCCGGAAGGGACTGACAGCGCAGGCGCGTGGACGTCACTAGGGCAAGATGTCCACGCTCCGTCCTGCCTGTCAGCCGAGGATCACTTCAAATTTCTTCATGAAGAGGTAATAATTCTGGCGACTAGCGCTACTAAGGAGCTAGATAGGGAATTATTACAGCCATTTGTTAGCGATGTTAGTTCCACTTTAATCTTCAAGCTGTGCACTTCCACATAATGCAGCATGCTGAATCTTTGGCACAGATTTTCAGGACTACCCAGTGCTATTTAATTCTCCTCCCACCTCCCTCCCAGCTTCCAACCGCAGTATAATGATAACCGGAGCTTGCTGTAATGATAGAAGCGCTTTACACCACACTGAAGGGAAGCGTGAACGTGCTTCCTGGGGCAGCCCAGGGAGGTGAAAGGAGAATGAAATAGCACTGGGAAGTCTTGAAGAACTGTGCCGAAGATTCAGCGTGCCGCATTATGTGGAAGTGCACAGCTTGAAGATGAAATATCTTAAAAAGTAAGTAAATAAAAAAAAAATCAAGCACGGTACCTAATACTAGTTACTTAATTAAACATATGGTAAAAACTTCTGATGTGGACTAGACACCGGTGAGACAAGCTGTGTAAGTACAGAAGATTACTGTTTATTGTTTCCTATACATTGCTGGTTTTAGCGCTTCTTTCTCCAGTGAGATTTGTACTGGCACCTTGATTTCTTTGTTTTTCGGTTTGTTGGGTGGAACACAGCGTGGAACACTGACAAAGCCTTGTACAGCTGCTGAACAGCCCGGGAATATACCCAGTTGGAAGTGGGGAATTGAAATAGCTTCCATCTGCATTTTCTGTCTACCTTGCAAGTATGTACTTGATAGACCATCTTAATTTGTGAGTACCCCGCTGGAGGGTTTTTGAAGTGGGTTCTAAAGCTGAAGTTGCAATTACATACTACTCCATGAGGCACCCCTCTCTCTTTGTTCTTTCTTCTGATGTGAATGTTCCCTGTGTAAATTCCATGAAAGAAGAAGGAGGGAGAGCGTACAACAAAAAAAACATTATTTGTGTATGTTTAACCCTTTGAGTGCCAGAGGGGTACGCAACGCATTGCAAAGAAATGCGTTGTGTACCCCTTTGGCACTCAAAGGGTTAAGAATTGTCACTACAATTCAGAATGACAGTTAATATTTATACAGAGGTAAAGTCAGCTTTATAAATAAGTTTATATGAGAAACTTCGCAAATGAGAATGATTATTTTTTTATCAAAGAAATAGCTTGTACACTATCATTAGGTACTATTAAGAACAGGTTATACCTGGGTTAAAGGGATAGTAATGTTTCATAATAAAAGCAGCTCTAATTAATCATCATAGTATTTGAACTTTGGAGAGTTTTATTTCAATTCTGTCAGAGTTGTAGTACAAGAGTAATTCAATGACAAAGTATCCCCCTCCCTCCCCTTTTACTGATGTAACACTGTTCAGCCAGAGCAGAAGGGAGGTGCCCAGGTTGACTGCAGAGAGGGACAATCTTCAATTAAGATAAGGGAAAAACCTGAAAAACTTGTCAAGGGAGGCAGGGCTTTCATTGTTCTCATAGGAAGAAGATTGTCCCCTTCTGTTATCTGTCTGGTCTTACAACCAGATTCCACGGGTTTGAGAGATCAGACTTATATCGTTCTTCATGTTTTTTTAATGCCTACAAAATAAAATAAAGATAAAACGAAGTATTACTATCCCTTTAAGCTCTAACCATTAAACTGCCTTTATTTTTGGAGCAATTTTGTAATAATTGAGAAACAGTTGTTAATGCAGAAAAATAGATTTTGATGGCAGAAAAGAACAATCTGGACCATACTGTCTGCCCATTTCTTTGTCTAATAAAATACACTGTATTGCATATTTCACAGAATACGCTTATGTCTGTTTATCGCATGCATTTTGAATTTGTCCTTACCACATCTGCTGGGAGGCTGTCCAATGAATCTGTCACCGTTTCTCTAAAGTAGTACTCACACACATAACTTCTGACTTTAACTTTAAATCATAACCATAAAATATGCATCCCTCCCAATCTATATTAAACACATTTAAAGTTGTGTCATTTTATTCTCTCCATCCTTTCCTCCAAGTTGTACCTATTATATTATTTAGGTCTATTCTGGAACCCTGTGTTATGAAGACCTTGCACCATTTTGGTGGCTTGTCTTTGAACAACCTGCATTATATTGATGTTCATATGGAGATATGGTCTCCAAAACTGTACACAGTACTCCAGGTGAAGTCTTACTAGTGAACAATAGAGTGGAATTATATTGCTATCTTCTTGTTGCTAATGCCTTTTCCTATATGACCAAGAACCTGGTTTGCTTTTCTTACTGCTTTACTGCATTGATTGCCTACTTTCAAGTCATCAAGTAGATCAGTGTGTGAGGTAGTAGTGTAGATCAGTGTGTGATGTACTAGTGTAGATCAGTATGTGAGGTACTACTGTAGATCAGTGTGTGAGATACTAGTGTAGATCAGTAGGTGATGTACTAGTGTAGGTCATTGTGTGAGGTACTTGTGTAGATCAGTAGGTGAGGTACTAGTGTAGATCAGTACATGAGGAATTAGTGTAGATCAGTGTGTGAGGTAATAGTGTAGATCAGTGTGTGAGGTACTAGTGTAGATCAGTACGTGAGGTACTAGTGTAGATCAGTACATGAGGAATTAGTGTAGATCAGTGTGTGAGGTACTAGTGTAGGTCAGTATGTGAGGTACTAGTGTAGATCAGTATGTGAGGTACTAGTGCAGATCAGTATGTGAGGTACTAGTGCAGATCAGTATGTGATGTACTAGTGTAGATCAGTATGTGAGGTATTAATGTAGGTCAGTATGTGAGGTACTAGTGTAGGTCAGTAGGTGAGGTATTAATGTAGGTCAGTATGTTGAGGTACTAGTGTAGGTCAGTAGGTGAGGTATTAATGTAGGTCAGTATGTGAGGTACTAGTGTAGGTCAGTAGGTGAGGTACTAATGTAGGTCAGTATGTGAGGTACTAGTGCAGGTCAGTATGTGAGGTACTAGTGCAGATCAGTATGTGAGGTACTAGTGCAGATCAGTATGTGATGTACTAGTGTAGGTCAGTAGGTGAGGTATTAATGTAGGTCAGTATGTGATGTACTAGTGTAGGTCAGTAGGTGAGGTATTAATGTAGGTCAGTATGTGAGGTACTAGTGTAGGTCAGTAGGTGAGGTACTAATGTAGGTCAGTATGTGAGGTACTAGTGTAGGTCAGTAGGTGAGGTACTAATGTAGGTCAGTATGTGAGGTACTAGTGTAGGTCAGTAGGTGAGGTACTAATGTAGGTCAGTATATGAGGTATTAGTGTAGGTCAGTATGTGTGGTGCAGGGGTCGGTATGTGAACTGAAGAAGTCAGTATGAGAGGTGCAGGGGTCTGTATATGAAGGGAAGGAGTCAGTATGGGAGGTGTAGGTATCCGTATATATGAGGTGATGGAGTCCATATGGGAGGTGCAGGGGTCAGTATATGGGGTCATTATGTTAAGTGAAGGAGTCACTATGGGGGATGCAGGGAGTTGGTGTGTGTGAAGTGAAGGAGTCAGTATATGGGAGGTGCAGGGGTCAGGCGTGTGAGGTGAAGGAATCAGTATATGGGAGGCGTAGGGGTTTGTTTTTTGAAGTGAAGGAGTTAGTATATGGGAGGCATAGGGGTCGTTGTGTGAGGTGAAGGAGTCAGTATATGAGAGGCACAGGGGTCGGGTGTGTGAGGTGAAGGAGTCAGTATAGGGGAGGCCAGGGGTCAGGATGTGAGGTGAAGGAGTCAGTACATGGAAGGTGCATGGGTTAGTGTGTGAGGTGATGGAGTCAGTATAGGGGAGGCACAGGGGTCAGGTGTGTGAGGTGAAGGAGTCAGTATATGAGAGGCACAGGGGTCGGGTGTGTGAGGTGAAGGAGTCAGTACATGGAAGGTGCATGGGTTAGTGTGTGAGGTGAAGGAGTCAGTATATGGGAGGCACAGGGGTCGGGTGTGTGAGGTGAAGGAGTCAGTATAAGGGGGCCAGGGGTCAGGATGTGAGGTGAAGGAGTCAGTATATGGAAGGTGCATGGGTTAGTGTGTGAGGTGATGGAGTCAGTATATGGGAGGCACAGGGTTTGGTGTGTGAGGAGCAGGAGTCAGTATCTGCGAAGTGAAGAAGTCAGTAATTGGGGGTGAAGAAGTCAGTAATTGGGGGTGAAGGAGTCAGTACACAGGAGGTGAAGGAGTCAGAATATGGGAGTTTCAGGGATTAGTATATGTGAGGTGAAGGAGTCAGTATATGGAAGGTAAAGGAGTCAGTATACGGGAGGAGCAGGGGTCAGTATATGTGAGGTAAAGGAGTCAGTATATGTGAGGTAGAGTCAGTATATGTAAGATGAAGGAGTCAGTATGCGGGAGGTGAAGGGGTCAGTATATGGGAGGTGAAGGAGTCAGTATATGTGAGGTGAAGGAGTCAGTATATGGAAGGTGAAGGAGTCAGTAAATGTGAGGTGAAGGAGTCAGTATATGGAAGGTGAAGGAGTCAGTAAATGTGAGGTGAAGGAGTCAGTATATGGGAGGTGGAGTCAGTATACCAGAATTGAAGGAGTCAGTATATGTGGGGTGAAGGAGTCAGTATACCAGAGTTAAAGGAGTCAGTTTATGTGAGGAGAAGGAGTCAGTATATTGGGGTAAAGAAGTCAGTATATGGGAGGCGCAGGGGTCAGTATATGTGAGGCGAAGTAATCAGTATATGAGAGATGCAGGGGTCACTGTGTGAGGTAGAGTCAGTATATGTGAGGTGAAGGAGTCAGTATACAGGTGGTGGAGTCAGTATACGGGAGGTGGAGTCAGTATATGTGAGGTGAAGGAGTCCATATGCGGAAGGTGAAGTCAGTATATGTGAGGTGAAGGAGTCAGCATATGGGAGGCTGAGTCAGTATACCAGAGTTGAAGGAGTCAGTATGCGGGAGGTGAAGGGGTCAGTATATGGGAGGTGTAGGGGTCAGTATATGGGAGGTGATGGAGTCAGTATGAGGGAGGCGCAGGGGCCAGTATATGTGAGGTGAAGGAGTCAGAAAATGTGAGGTGAAGGAGTCAGTATATGGGAGGTGGAGTCAGTATACTAGAGATAAAGGAGTCAGTTTATGTGAGGAGAAGGAGTTAGTATATGGGGGTGAAGGAGTCAGTATATGGGGGTGAAGAAGTCAGTATATGGGAGGCACAGGGGTCAGTATATGTGAGGTGAAGTAGTCAGTATATGAGAGATGCAGGGGTCACTGTGTGAGGTGGAGTCAGTATATGTGAGGTGAAGGAGTCAGTATGCAGGTGGTGGAGTCAATATATGTTAGGTGAAGGAGTCCATATGCAGGAGGTGAAGTCAGTATATGTGAGGTGAAAGAGTCAGTGTATGGGAGGTGGAGTCAGTATATGTGAGGTGAAGGAGTCAGTATGCGGGAGGTGAAGTCATTATATGGGCGGTCCAGGGGTCAGTATATGTGAGGTGATGGAGTCAGTATGAAGGAGGCGCAGGGGCCAGTATATGTGAGGTGAAAGAGTCAGTATATGGAAGGTGGAGTCAGTATACCAGAGTTGAAGGAGTCAGTATACTAGAGTTAAAGGAGTCAGTTTATGTGAGGAGAAGGAGTTAGTATATGGGGGTGAAGGAGTCAGTAAATGTGAGGTGAAGGAGTCAGTATATGGGAGGTGGAGTCAGTATACTAGAGTTAAAGGAGTCCGTTTATGTGAGGAGAAGGAGTTAGTATATGGGGGTGAAGGAGTCAGTATATGGGAGTGAAGAAGTCAGTATATGGGAGGCGCAGGGGTCAGTATATGTGAGGCGAAGTAGTCAGTATATGAGAGATGCAGGGGTCACTGTGTGAGGTGAAGGAGTCAGTATGCAGGTGGTGGAGTCAGTATATGTGAGGTGAAGGAGTCCATATGCGGGAGGTGAAGTCAGTATATGGGAGGTGAAGGGGTCAGTATTTGTGAGGTGATGGAGTCAGTATGAAGGAGGCGCAGGGCCAGTATATGTGAGGTGAAAGAGTCAGTATATGGGAGGTAGAGTCAGTATACCAGAGTTGAAGGAGTCAGTATATGTGAGATGAAGGAGTCAGTATACTAGAGTTAAAGGAGTCAGTTTATGTGAGTAGAAGGAGTCAGTATATGGGGGTGAAGGAGTCAGTATATGTGAGTTGAAGAAGTCAGTATATGGGAGGCGCAGGGGTCAGTATATGTGAGGCAAAGTAGTCAGTATATGGGAGATGAAGGGGTCACTGTGTGAGGTGAAGGAGTCAGTATATGGGAGGTGCAGGGGTCAGTGTGTGAGGTGAATGAGTCAGTATATGCGAGGTGCAGGGGTAAGTATATGGGGGGTTCAGGGGTCTGTCTGAGGTGAAGATGTCAGTATTATGGAGGTGCTGGGGGTCTATGTCTGAGGTGAAGGAGTCGGCGTATGCAGGTGAAGGAGTCAGTATATGGAAGGAGCAGGGGGTCAGTGTGAGGTGAAGGAGTCTGTATGTGAGGTGGAGGGGTCGGTGTGTGAGGTGAAGGAGTCAGTATATGTGAGGTGAAGGAGTCAGTATATGGGAGGAGCAGGGGTCTATATCTGAGGTGGAGTCAGTATATGTGAGGTGAAGTTGTTACTATAATGGAGGCGCAGGTGTCTATATCTAAGGTGAAGGTGTCAGTATAATGGAGGTGCAGAGGTTGCTGTGTGAGGTGAAGATGTCAGTATAATGGAGGTGCAGTGGTCAGTGTGTTAGGTGAAGGGGTCAGTATATAGGTGGTGCAGGAGTCTATGACAGGTGAAGGAGTCAGTATAATGGAGGTGCAGGGGTCTATGTCTGTGTTGAAGGAGATAGGAGTCTATATCTGAGGTGAAGGTATCAGTATAATAGAGGCACAGGAGTCTATGACTGAGGTGAAGGAGTCAGTGTGGGAGATGCAAGGGTCAGTATGTGAGGTAAAAAAGTAAAAATAATGGAAGTAAAGGAGTCTATAACTGAGGTGAAGGAGTCAGTATGTGAGGTACAGGACTTGCTGGATGAGGTGAAAGAGTCAGTATAGGAGGTGCAGGGGTCTATATCTGAGGTGAAGAGGTCTATATCTGAGGAAAAGGAGTCAGTATGGGAGGTGCAGGGGTCTATATCTGAGGTAAAGGTCTCAGTAGAATGGAGGTGCAGGGGTCTATGAGGTAAAGGAACCAATATGGGAGGTGCAGGGGTCTATATCTGAGGTAAAGGTGTCAGTAGAATGGAGGTGCAGGGGTCTATGAGGTAAAGGAATCAATATGGGAGGTGCAGGGGTCTATATGTGAGGTAAAGGTGGCAGTAGAATGGAGGTGCAGGGGTCTATGAGGTAAAGGAATCAATATGGGAGGTGCAGGGGTCTATATCTGAGGTAAAGGTGTCAGTAGAATGGAGGTGCAGGGGTCTATGAGGTAAAGGAATCAATATGGGAGGTGCAGGGGTCTATATCTGAGGTAAAGGTGGCAGTAGAATGGAGGTGCAGGGGTCTATGAGGTAAAGGAATCAATATGGGAGGTGCAGGGGTCTATATCTGAGGTAAAGGTGGCAGTAGAATGGAGGTGCAGGGGTCTATGAGGTAAAGGAATCAATATGGGAGGTGCAGGGGTCTATATCTGAGGTAAAGGTGGCAGTAGAATGGAGGTGCAGGGGTCTATGAGGTAAAGGAATCAATATGGGAGGTGCAGGAGTCTATATCTGAGATAAAGGTGGCAGTAGAATGGAGGTGCAGGGGTCTTTGAGGTAAAGGAATCAGTATGGGAGGTGCAGGCAGGGACCTGCACAGACATTTTGGGGGGCAGGGGCTCAAATGAAAAAAAGGCACTTCTCATAATTTTTTTTAATTTTTGTTAAAAGGGCACGAGGGCTCTTTGGACAAAAAGGGCAGGTGCTCAATCCCCCCCTTGGTGTCTATGTGTGCACATGCCTGGGTGCAGGAGTCTATATCAGAGGTAAAGGTGTCAGTACGTGAGGTGCATGGGGTCGAGTTTATGACTGAGGTAAAGGTGTCAGTATGGGAGGTGCAGGAGTCTATATCTGAGGTAAAGGTGTCAGTACGTGAGGTGCATGGGGTCGGTGAAGGAGTAAGAATAATGGAGCGGTGCAGGAGTTTATGACTGAAGTGAAGGGGTCGGTATATGGGAGGTGCAGGGGTATATGACTGAGGTGAAATGGTCCGTATATGAGGTGCAGGGGTCAGTGGGTGAGGTGTAGGAGTAAGTATAATGGAGCAGTGCAGGGGTATACGACTAAGATAAAAGTATCAGTATGTAGGTGAAGGGGTCAGTATGTGAGGTGCAGGGGTCGGTGGATGAGGTGAAGGAGTCGCTATAATTGAGCGGTGCAGAGGTACATGACTGAGGTGAAGGAGTCGATATATAGTAGACACAGAGATCTGTGACTGAGGTCCTTGTACTGAGATGCTCAGCGCGGACTCCGGATAGATAAACAATAGCTGAATAGAACGGGGAGGGGCGGAGAGTTGCACAGGGAGGAGAAGGAGCGAGAAGAGAATTCGGGAGCTGATTGGCTGAGGGGTGGAAGAAGGGGGAGTGAGGGAGGAGGGGAGAGGAGCTGACGTCAGGCTCACTACGCACTTTAAATAAACCAGCGAAATTTCCAGAGGAAGAGAGGGACTGAGACAGGCTTGTCTATTCTATTTCTGCACTGATACCCCTCCTTCTCCTGCATACCCCCTCCTTCTCTATACCCCTGCACTGATACCCCTCCTTCTCCTGCATACCCCCTCCTTCTCTATACCCCTACACTAATACCCCTCCTTCTCCTACATACCCCCTCCTCCTCTATACCCCTGCACTGATACCCCTCCTTCTCCTACATACCCCTTCCTCCTCTATACCCCTGCACTGATACCACTCCTTCTCCTACATACCCCCTCCTCCTGTATACCCTTGCACTGATACCCCTCCTTCTCCTACATACCCCCTCCTCCTGTATACCCCTGCACTGATACCCCTCCTTCTCCTGCATACCCCCTCCTCCTGTATACCCCTGCACTGATACCCCTCCTTCTCCTGCATACCCCCTCCTTCTCTATACCCCTGCACTGATACCCCTCCTTCTCCTACATACCCCTTCCTTCTCTATACCCCTGCACTGATACCCCTCCTTCTCCTGCATACCCCTCCTTCTCTATACCCCTGCACTGATACCCCTCCTTCTCCTACATACCCCTCCTCCTCTATACCCCTGCACTGATACCCCTCCTTCTCCTGCATACCCCTGCCTACTCTATACCCCTGCACTGATACCCCTCCTTCTCCTGCATACCCCTTCCTTCTCTATACCCCTGCGCTGATACCCCTCCTCATGCAAACTGCTGCGCTGATACCCCTCCTGCAGTACCCCTCTTACATACCCCTTCCCTCGTACCCCTGCCCTGATACCCCTCCCACATACCCCTGCCCTGATACCCCCTCCTCCTGTATACCACTGTACTGATACCCCATACATATACGCCTTCACTGATACCCCTCCTCCTCTATACCCCTGCGCTGATACCCATCCTACACCCCACTGAACTGATACCCCCTTCTCCTTTATACCCCTGCACTGATACCTCTCCTTTATACCCTTGCACTGATACCCCCTTTACCTCTATACCCCTGCACTGATACCCCTCCTTCATATCACTGCACTGATACCACTTCTTCTCTATACAGTCCTCCTACATACCCCTGCACTGACACCCCTTCTCTTCTATACCCCTGCAATGATACCCCTCCTACATAACCCTGCACCGATACTCCTCCTCTCTATACCCCAGCACTGATATCCCTCCAACATACTCCTGCACTGATACCCCTCCTTCTCCTCTATATCCATGCACTGATACCCCTCCTTCTCCTCTATATCCATGCACTGATACCCCTCCTTCTCCTCTATATCCATGCACTGATATCCCTCCTTCTCCTCTATATCCCTGCACTGATATCCTTCCTCTATATCCATGCACTGATATCCCTCCTTCTCATTTATATCTATGTACTGATATCCTTCCTCTATATCCATGCACTGATACCCCTCCCTCTCCTCTATACCCCTGCACTGATATCCTTCCTCTATATCCATGCACTGATATCCCTCCTTCTCATTTATATCTATGTACTGATATCCCTCCTTCTCCTCTATATCCCTGCATTGACACCCCTTCTCTATATTTCATGTACTGATACCCCTCTTCCTCTATACCCCTGCACTGAAAATCTCTATTTCATACCTCTGCACTGATATCCCTCTTCTATACCTCTGCACTTATACCCCAACTCTTGTACCCAATATAAGTCTAATTCCGCTACTACATATCTCTTCTAATACCCTCCCTGTGTATCTTTCCTCCTTATACTGCTTCTTTCAATACTTTTCCTTTAATACTCTTTTACTAATTCCTCTCATCCCCTCTGCTTTATTACCCTTCTCTAACTACTCCCATCCCCTCTGCTTTATTACCCTTCTCTAACTACTCCCATCCCCTCTGCTTTATTACCCTTCTCTAACTACTCCCATCCCCTCTGCTTTAATACCCTTCTCTAACTACTCCCATCCCCTCTGCTTTATTACCCTTCTCTAACTACTCCCATCCCCTCTGCTTTATTACCCTTCTCTAATTACTCCCATCCCACCTGCTTTATTACCCTTCTCTAACTACTCCCATCCCCTCTGCTTTATTACCCTTCTCTAACTACTCCCATCCCCTCTGCTTTATTACCCTTCTCTAATTACTCCCATCCCACCTGCTTTATTACCCTTCTCTAACTACTCCCATCCCCTCTGCTTTATTACCCTTCTCTAATTACTCCCATCCCACCTGCTTTATTACCCTTCTCTAACTACTCCCATCCCCTCTGCTTTATTACCCTTCTCTAACTACTCCCATCCCACCTGCTTTATTACCCCTCTTTAATACCTCTCCTATACCCTGCTCCTCCTTTAATACTCTTTCCTCTTGTTTGCCTCTCTCCCAACACCACCTGCTATACTGTACTGTATCATCACCTCTTATAGATCTTCCTCTCTAATACCCCGTCCTCTATATCTTCTACTATACGGCCTCCTTCCATATCCCTTCCTTTATACCCTCTCCTATACTGCCTTCTTCCATATCCCTTCCTGTATTCCTTCTATACTGCCTCCTATATCCTTTCCTCTGTACCTTCTCCAATACTGCCTCCTTCATTATCCCTTTCCTCCATACCTTCTATACTGCATCCTTCTATATCCCTTCCTCTATACCTTCTCCAGTACTGCCTCCTTCTATATCCCTTCCTCAGATTCCTCGAAACCTTCTCATATACTGCCTCCTTCTATCCCATCCTCTATACCTTCTTCAATACTGCCTCCTTCTATATCCCTTCCTCTACACCTTCTCCTATACTGCCTCCTTCCATATCCCTTCCTCTATACCTTTTCCTATACTGCCCCCTTCTATACCGCTTCCTCTGTACCTTTTCCAATATTGCCTCCTTCTATATCTCTTCGTCTATACATTCTCCTATACTGCCTTCTTCCATATCCCTTCCTCTGTACCTTTTACAGTACTGTCTCCTTCTATATCCCTTCCTCTATACCTTCTTCTATACTGCCTCCTTCCATATCCCTTCCGCTATACCTTCATCTGTACTGCCCCCTTCTATATCCCTTCCTCTATACCTTATCCTATACCGCCTCCTTCTATATCCCTTCCTCTTTACCTTATCCTATACCGCCTCCTTCTATATCCCTGCCTCTGTATCTTCTCCTATACCGCCTCCTTCTATATCCCTTCCTCTATACCTTATCCTATACCGCCTCCTTCTATATCCCTTCCTCTGTACCTTCTCCAATACTGCCTCCTTCTATATCCCTTCCTCTGTACCTTATCCTATACTGCCTCCTTCTATATCCCTTCCTCTATACGTTCTCCAATACTGCCACCTTCCAAATCCTTTCCTTTGTATCTTCTCCTATACTGCCTCCTTCCTTATCCCTTTCTCTATACCTTATCTAATACTGCCTCTTTCTATAGCCCTTCCTCTATACCTTCTCCTATACTACTCCCTTCTATATCCCTTCCTCTATACCTTCTTCCATACTGCCTCTTTCCAAATCCCTTCCTATATACCTTCTCCTATATTGCATCCTTCCATATCCCTTCCTACATACCTTCTCCTATACTGCCTCCTATATCTTCTCCTCCAATTCTCTCTCCTTCAGAATTCCCTCTTATACATCTTCTCTAATACCCCTTCTTCTGTGTCTTCTCCTTCCCTATTCCTTCCTGTTATACCCGCTCCTACTGTACTCCTTCTCTATAACTTCTCCTACAGTATTCCGTATTTCCTCTTATTAAACCCATCCTCCAATACTCTCTCCTGTATAACTTTTACAATACTCATTTTTTTTATACCCCTCCTTTATACTGTCTCCAGTTCTCCCTCCTTCTATACCCCTCCCTCTTTATACCCTCTATAACTTCTCCAGTGCTCCCTCTTCTGTACTCCGATTCCTTCTACTTCAATACTCCCTCTTCCTATACCCCTTCCTTTATACCGTTTCCTCCTACTGTAAGTCAGTTTCTGTACCCCCTGCGGCCCCTGTTTTGCCATACCCTACACATTCCTAATCCTCCTCTGGCATCGTACCCCTTCATATTCTTACCCCTCATGCTTTTTTCTTCATTATGGCCAAATACAGACCTTGCATCCTGTCCCTCCCTATCCTTGTCTGCCACCTCCACGTCTTGTCCCTACTGTTTGCCCCCTCATCATTCAACACCCTGCTCTTCTATTGTTTACCATTCTTTCTCATGCATTTTACCTCCTTTTACCCTATCCTATTTACTTCTCTCAAAAACTGCCCCTTATCATCATGCCTCATCCATGTTACCCCTAGCACCTCATTCTCATCCTTCTACTTTTTACCTCCTTAGAACACTAAAAGTCTCCTAGTTCTTCATCCCGATCCTATACATGTCATTATTTCCTACCCTCACCCCATACTTTCTTATCCCTCTGCTTGAATGTACGCACCCAGGTACATATATGTACAGGGCAATA
Source organism: Rhinophrynus dorsalis (assembly GCA_037306005.1). Classification (NCBI taxonomy): domain Eukaryota; kingdom Metazoa; phylum Chordata; class Amphibia; order Anura; family Rhinophrynidae; genus Rhinophrynus; species Rhinophrynus dorsalis. The sequence continues at coordinate 537,798,981 of CM074721.1, read as the reverse complement.
TACAGTCATCCCCACCTGAAGATGCCACGTGGGACACCCCAAGACCGAGGAAGGGCAGATACACAGGTGTGTGAGCCCGGGGGCAAAGGTTGTGGGGTAATGATTAAAAGAGGATGCAGGTTTCATGTTTCCCTATAGCTTATTACTCCTAAGGTCACTGCTGTTGTTGGTATCTCTTATGTAGGTAGATATAGACATTGGGGCAGATGCACTAAGGCATGATAAAGCAGAGATAACTTCTCCAGTGATATCACTTCTCCAATTCCTATGGAATTCTTTGGAGCCTATGCACTAAGATCTCCAAAACTGGGAAAGTCTTAGTGCATTGGCTCTATAGAATAAAATAGGAACTGGAGAAGTGATATTACTGGAGAAGTCATCTCCTCTTTATTACCTCTTTATCATATCTCAGTGCATGTCCCCTTGTTATGTTGTTAGACTACGACAAGAGCTCTCTGTGTAGGAGTCATTTTATACTATAGGACTGTTATAAAGTCTGGGTATGAATTTGCACCTAGAGTGGGAAACCTATGTCTCGACAGGTCTTGTTTGATTACAGATCGCACCATGTGAATTGTTGTCCAGTAAGATGAGGAATCCCTCATCCCATGTCTGTTGTATGACTTATTGGGTCTGGGTCTTAATTATCAGAATTCCAAGGCAATTCTTTGTGCAGTAAAGGGTTAATGCATGCAAAGAAGCCTCTTCACAGTTGAACAAACAGGCTGTTAAATGATCAGTATTAAAAACACATGTTTTAGGGATTTTCCAAGGCTACGCCCATTGCTGGCAGATAATTAAAAAGCTAATGTAGTTCATACTGTTCTTTTTTTTTTTAATTTGATTTTATTGAGAATTAAGAAACTGCAGAATGACATATCAAAGGACATCGGGTAAGTGCGAACGTTAAAGCGGACTCACCTTATATTGAGTCCCCACACATTGATTAGGCATATGGCAATTAGCTTCTTAGTAGTGATATTAAAGTGATAGTAATACTTGAAAACTTTTCAATTTAATTCAATAGATATTTTAAAAATACATTAATTGTGCCATTTTCGTTCTCCCAAACCTTTATGGGTTGGGAGATATCAGTCTGCAAAGCTCCCCATTCCCTCCCCTTGTGCTGACGTCAGCTTCCAAACTCAGAGATGGAGATCGCAGTCCATAGACCGTCCTGCGGCTCTTCAGCAGAGCTGTGATCGCAATAGTTCCAAAGAAATACTTCATTTGAATGGTCTACAATGTGTGCTTGCAAACCAGACACACACATTTGTGGCATTTAGCTTATTTTTTTGGACATTACTAACACTATAAGCTTATTTTTTCCTCCTCTAAAAAAACTATAACAGGTTTTTATGGTACATTACTGTCTCTTTAAAAAGCTAATCACCATATGGCTAATTATTGAGGGGGGCACTTTATATAGGGTGATATTTCCGCTGGTAGAAATGAGTATTCCACAAATACAATCACACAATGTAGACCAGATCGCAGAAGTGAGCAGAATAGTATCACTCCCGAAGTGATGAAGTTGAGCTTGATTAGTGGGAAGGAAGGAAAAGGAAAGACAGAGAGAGGGGGAAAAAAAGGTGTGGGGGGGAGGAGAGCTCACTGGGTTATAGAAGGCGGTAAGGAAGGAGAAAGGGATAGAAAGGGAAAGATGAAGAATAGGGGTAGCCTTTTAAAAGGTTGCATTTAAAAGGACGTGCGGCTGCACGCCGCATTCAACATGTTGCCTGGATGAAAAGGGCGACATGAGAATCTCGCCCTGAGTATAAACGCGAGATTCTCACTTTGCCTCCTTAAGCGCCGCACTGTCCTCTTTCAGTGCAATAGAGGTTAAATTTGTCTGCGGTTCTCTAATACTATTATACAATCAGTAGTAAACAGAGTACATCATTTAATTTATACTTTTTTCATCAATCGGTTTATTTTAACCCTTTGAGTGCCCAAGGGTTAAGATGCCATAAATGTCTTGGCTATTCTCCATTAAAAGACGCATATACGAAGCAGAAGATGCCTTCAGTCCCTGAGGCAGCAGTTTCCTGTTCTACGCTGCTATTCTCCATTTAACGCCTTCCAGCAACTTTAAAGGCAAAGTCGCCTTTGCAAATGAAAAGGCCTGTTTGATACTGTTTGATAGTGGTGAAGAAGAAGGTAGCTGCATAGAAAAGAGCAGAGAAGAGCCTCTTAGAACGGGATACTGCTGCCTCAGAGCGTGAAGCCATCTTCTGCTTAGTGTATGCGGCGTTTAAAGGGGCAACATGAGAATCTCAGGCTTATATGCAGGGCAAGATTCTCATGTCGCCTTTTTCATCTAGGCGACATGTTTAATTCTGCGTGCAGCCACACAATCTTTTTAATTGCGATGTTTTAAAAGTGATCCATAGGGGTATCAGTAAAGGAAGCCACCCTGCCATATCCTAGAAAAGTCCACTGGTGCAGCCGACGGATAACTCCAAAACTGGGAAGTCTCCAGAGAAAAACTCATTGACCTTATCCGGGTCTAGGCCTCTTCGCAGCAGGGACACACAAAGGAGAAGAATTTGAGTTCGGAAACAGCGTAACAGGCCGTAATTAAAGGAGGCGCAGGGACCGCCCCAGTGCCTTGGGATTAGAGACTTAGCAGCATGAAGCATGGTATAAAGAAGAAGGGATTGCATTCTCAGTAGAGGAGGGTGTGTAGATAATATTTGCCAAGTGTCCCTATCTAGTTTTATCTGTAAACAATTCTCAGATGTGAGCGGGAGTACCCCAAGCAGCAATTCATCTCTAAACACAAGGAGCTGGACAATGGGGACATATTGTGTGTCCTAGAAGGGGTCTAGTACCAGGGTGCTATAAACTTATAATGAGACTCCAGATCTCGCCAAAAGGGACTGACAGCGCAGGCGCACGGACGTCACTGTGACGAGATGTCCGTGCTTCCTGCTCCTGTGAGCATCGGTAAAACGGAGAAATCTTTGGAACCAGGTAATATTTCTGGCGACTAGCGCTACTAAGCTGCTAGTCACCAGATGAAGAATGAATGAAGGTTAAGTTATTGCGGGGTGGTAGTTCCCCTTTAATGTTAATCCGTTAGCAACAGTGCCACCTGTTGTCCCAACCTTTAATCCACTGCAGTCTATGGGAGAAGTGAGCCACTGGCTACAGTTCTCCACATAGTATCAGCTCCTCCACTTTATGAAAACTTAAATTAGTTTTCATGCTTTTTTTTTTTGTATCTTAGTCAGAAAAATGCATCATCTTGAATGCTAGGCAATTCAGTTGCCTGCTTTTCCTCCAGACACCAAATTCCCATTAGTTTAAAGGGTTGAATTAAACTTTTTTCCCCCTGAATGCCAGAGAGGACTTTTTAACCCTTGAGTGTCTGACACTCAAAGGGTTAATACATTGCTTTTCAATGCATCGGACACCTCTACCGTTTAAGGTGTTAAAATCCCCTTTTAAATCATTTGTATCTCTGGTGCAGTTGGTGGAGTCCAGAATTGCTGCTCTTGTCCTGAATCAGAGACTGAAATGCAGCTAATAGGATCTCTCAGTGATCAGATTGCCTGTTGATGTGTGGAAATGTGACGATCAGGCCTGAAGGACCCAGTCTCACATCCCTATAAACAAAGCGCCGCGGTTTGGTCTGTTTCAGGACTCCGGGACCCCAACAAGCCTTAGGTTTCTTGGGTTCTGTGAGTCCTGCAAAAATAATCATCTCTGTCTTCCTGAATGTGATGTCTAGTACTAATTAAAAAATAATTTTGGGGAGCCAATCCACAAACACTGACAACTAGCACTTAAAGGGGATCTACCACCCCTATACATGTTTGTCTAAAATGTTAGTTTATATTGTGATTAGATTGAAAACTGTTTTCATTTTTTTTTAATTGTAATTATGCCCAATTTAAACGTCTAAAGAATACCCTGTGGCTTCTTTCCGGACAGACTGCAGGTACATCACTGTACCCGCAGTCTGTCACTCTTCCACTGTTCCCGTCCCCCTATCCAGCCTCCTCCGAAGATGGAGGCTTTCTGCCTGTAAGCTGCAGCACTCTAAAATGTCCTAATATTAACCACCCACTTACTGTGGAATGGCCATAAAGTCTCATTGTCCCCTATGAATGTTGCCTTTGTACCCATGTTCAAGAAATAACATTTTCAATCAATCCTGGATATCAGGGGAATGGAGGCAGACATGACAGTTACTGGCAGGATCACAGGACCTCAAACGCCACCCACTGCACATGGTAATCTTATCCTGTTAAGGAAGAGATGGGTACACAAGTGCGCATTGCTTCTCAGTGTGATGCTCACTCAGCTGGTCCTTAATCGGTTAAGCAGGATCATTATGCACTCTGTCTGTTACTGTCATGTCCCCCTCCATGGACAGTACATCCGGGACTGGCTGAAGATCTCTTGAACCAGCTGCACCATAGGGGACAAATGATTTAAATGGGTCTTTTAACCCCTAGAATGGTAGAGAGGTCGCCAGCGTATTCATGGGATTAAAGACCCCTCCCCATTTAAATAGGCAATAGAGATTTACAGCAAAGATTTCTTTATATTATTGGGCAGGCTATAACTTATCATCCGTTAACCCTTTGAGTGCCAGAGGGGTACGCAGCTCATTGCAAAGCAATGCTCAGCGTACCCCACTGGCACTCAAGGGGTTAAAAAAAAATAAAGAAAAACTTATTGTCCTCTGAATAAAAGAAATAGACAAGTTCTTACCCTGAAAACAAAGAGAAAACTGCGCAAAACTTCTCTAAATGTAGTACTTCCAATCCGCACTTTCAGGATCACGTATAATCAAAGGAAATCCCTTTATCATTCAATGCACTGGGACATTCAGAGGCAGATTGGAATCAGAAAGGCCTTAGGTTGCCCAGTAAGGTCCAGAGAGCCGGGAGAAGGAATCGCATTAAAGGAGGAAGAGCTGGTTGGAGAAGGAGACACGGAATCCAACGGTTGGAAGTTGCGAGAGGGAGACCGTGACTGGAGGTCAGATCTGGTCGATGCGCTCTATCCAGAGGCAGTTAGGCCTCTTGAAAATGTGAGTACCCTGATAAAGGGATTTCCTTTGATTATACGTGATCCTGAACGTGCGGATTGGAAGTACTACACTTAGAGAAGTTTTGCGCTGTTTTCTCTTTGTTTTCTGTTTTTATATGCTGCCTGGAACCTATCCGACGTCCTGATTACGAGCTGCGTACTTGGACTCTGAGTCTTTGGAAAATTTCAGGTCAGTTTTGAAAGAAGATATTTCTGAAAGAAGGACTATCGTATATTAAAAGGATTAAGTGCCCTTTAATAATAATAATAACTGGTATTTATATAGCACCTTTCTCCCAGTGAGACTCAAATCGCTGTCAGCGCACACTCTCAGAATTAACCAAATCGGCAGCTGAAATAATATGTGTTATTATTACCCAATCAATGCTACTCATTTATCGACCTCGGAAGGATGAAGGGCTGAGTTGGCCCTGCTGGGATTCGAACCTGCAACCCTGAGGTTGAATAGGCTCCATCGTCAGGGAATTTACCACTGAGCTATCTCACCGGCTTTTCTCTATGTTACTTTGCTGATATTTTGTTCTTGTGCTTTTTCTTTTATATATATTTAATACTATAAGGTGACCATTAGTGAGCACGGAAACATTGGTATTTGTTACAAGTTCTTACCCTTCCCGTCTCCCTATAAAATGGTGATCCACTATCAAAATGTCACCCTCAGTTTGCGACCAACCCAGGGGAGCATTAAATATGTTGCCAGGTTGAAAATGGCGGCATAAGAATCTCACCCGTATGACAAGGGCGACAGGCCTAACAAAGGAAGAGGGGACAAAATCTACCCTAAGAAAGAAAGAAGAGAGCGAATTGATCTTTACATGCAGCAGAAGCAGAGGCGCAAGTGTGACTGTGATGCGGCACTCAAAGGGTTAATGGATGGAATGGAGTGAACTCATATTCTCACACCCATTAAAGGGGAACTGTCACCCTACATAAAGTTTCCCCCCAGGAATTACCCATCTGGTGACTAGCTGAAAAATAGCACTATTCACCAGAATAATTACCTCCTTACAGAGAAATCCTGCTGCTGCAGAGACTGACGTCCAGGCAACAGCGTCTTAGTAGAATCTGTGTGCCTGTGCCGTCAGTCCCTTCCTGTTACCTTAAGGTACCATGCAACACATCCTAGAGGAGACCGGGACTGACGGCACAGGCGCGCAGACGTCTCTAAACAAAGATGTCTGTGCTGTTGCCTGGCCGTCAGTCTCGACAGAAGTAGGTTTTCTCATTATTAATGAGGTAATTATTCTGGTGAACAGTACTATTGTTCAGCTAGTTGCCAGATCGGTAATCCCTGGGGGGGAACTTTATGTGGGGTGATAGTTCCCCTTTACCCCTTTGAGTGCCGCATCACAGCGCCTGCAATCACAGAGACTGTACATCACAGTCACGAAGGCGCCTCTGCTTCCGCTGCATGTATAGGTCAGTTTGCACCCCTCTTTATTTCTTAGGGTGGACTTTTCCCCTCTTCCTTTTTCGGCATGTCGCCGTTGTCACGCAGGCAAATTTCTTATGTCGCTATTTTCAACCTGACGACATATTTAATACGTCTCTGGGTTCGTCGCCGAATTGAGGGCGACATTTTGATAGAATACCCACAATGATGACCTCTGGAGTGGTCAAGTAATGGAGGTAATTACTTTCTATTAACTGATAATCCATTGAGTATCGCGAACCTCCCAACATTTCAGTTGGAGAGAAAAGGACGCTTGTATTTTAGGGGTGTTGTTGGGAGGCGTTCCTGGTGGGAGGGGCATTACTGCAAATTTTTAGGTTATTTAATGACCTATTGACACCTCTTTGTGTAACTGAATAAATGATGTAGAGCAAAACCAAAGTATTTTATTTATACAGAATGATTTATAAACACATACGCTGAAGTTTATTCCAAGTGCCAGAGGATTATCCAGTGCATTGCAAAGTAATTCTTTGGATACCAGTCTGCCAGTCAGAAGGGTTAAGCATTTATGTGATGCACATATACACACCACACAGTCTGGTCTCCTAAACACAGGGACACAAGGGTGATGATACACTTATATACACACCACACAGTCTGATCTCCTAAACACAGGGACACCGGGGTGATACATTTATATACACACCACACAGTCTGATCTCCTAAACACAGGGACACCAGGGTGATGATACACTTATATACACACCACACAGTCTGATCGCCTAAACACAGGGACACCAGGGTGATACACTTATATACACACCACACCACATAGCGACATCCGGGTGATATACTTATATAGGGCTGCAACAACTAATTGATAAAATCGATAATGAGAATCGTTGCCAAGAGGGACAGAGGGATTTGGGTCGCAAAGAGGGACTGTATTGCCTAAAGAGGGCCATTTGGAGGGTATGGACACCTGATAGCTCCTAAAGAGGGACAACTGGGAGGTAAGAGGGACACTTGGGAGGTACAGACCCCTAATATCTCCTAAAGAGGGACACTTGGGAGGTACAGACCCCTAATATCTCCTAAAGAGGGACACTTGGGAGGTACGCACCCCTAATATCTCTTAAAGAGGGACACTTGGGAGGTACACACCCCTAATATCTCCTAAAGAGGGACACTTGGGAGGTATGGACCCCTAATATCTCCTAAAGAGGGACACTTGGGAGTTACACACCCCTAATATCTCCTAAAGAGGGACACTTGGGAGTTACACACCCCTAATATCTCCTAAAGAGGGACACTTGCGAGGTATGGACCCTAATATCTCCTAAAGAGGGACACTTGCGAGGTATGGACCCTAATATCTCCTAAAGAGGGACACTTGCGAGGTATAGACCCCTAATATCTCCTAAAGAGGGACACTTGTGAGGTATGGACCCTAATATCTCCTAAAGAGGTACACTTGGGAGGTATGGATCCCTAATATCCCCTAACGAGGGACACTTGGGAGGTATGGACCCCTAATATCTCCTAAAGAGGGACACTTGGGAGGTATGGACCCCTAATATCTCCTAAAGAGGGACACTTGGGAGGTATGGACCCCTAATATCTCCTAAAGAGGGGGACTTGGGAGGTATGTACCCCTAATATCTATAAACCCTACAACATATATTTTTTTACATTTTAAGTATTACTGTCCCTTTAAGTATATCTTGCCATTCTTCATCCCTCAGTACCTGCCCCACCATCTCTTCCCACCTATCCATACAGCTTATTCTGAATTTGTCATGAATTAAAATCTTATATATCTGGCAGATTGACCTAAAGCCCATTTCCCAAAATCAAACAAAATGTTCAAAAGGTACCAAAGGATATCCAATATAACCTCCCAGATAATCAGTAACTACATGTTTCACTTTAAGGTAAAAACGGCGGTGGGAAACATCTACTGTAATATTTTTTTGAAAGAGGGAATCAAAATCAGTAACATCACCTCTAAAAATAGTATCTCTGATGGTATGAATGCCGTTAGCGCTAGATAGTAAATGAAGAACCTCAAACTTTGAATCGTCCCAATTAAACAATTTGGGGTTTGAAAGCAGCAGCATTTTAGAACGTCAATAAGCTTGAAGGGGCTTTTAACTTTATTCCAGGTCCTAAGAAGAAACGAGGTACTTTCTAAGCAATGCCTACTAGGTGGACCTTTTTATTGTTTGCTAGACCATACCTGGTTATCAAAGTTAGTTTGGCTTAAAAGGAAACACTCTTGAACTATCTATCTAGGGAGAATCCAGTTGTCCACTAATTTGGCACTCGGGTACAAAAGATGCCAGTCTCCTTAATTTATTTGTAATATATCTAATGCATCTAATTATCACATCCCTGTGTAGTGCAGAAGGTGCACAAACACACACAAATAGGTGCACACACAGAAATAGGTGTACACACACAAATAGGTGCACACACAGAAATAGGCTCACACACACAGAGAGACAAATAGGTGCACACACAGACACACAAATATTCACACACACACAGGCACACAGACATATAGAGGCACAGACACACAGACAGACAGACATACACAGGCACACACAAACGCACACAGACACACACAAATAGGTGCACACACAGACACAAATAGGCAGACACACAGGCGCACACACACAGACACACAAATATTCACACACACAGAGGCACACATACACAGACATATAGACACATAGAGGCACAGGCACACACAAATAGGTGCACACACAGAAATAGGCTCACACACACAGACACAAATAGGCTTGCACACACACACAGGCGCACACACAGACACACAAATATGCACACACACAGACAGGCACACATACACAGACATGCGCAGTCTAGACAGAAATATGTATATAAATGTGGGTGCATGTGTGCAATCTAGACAGAAATATGTATATAAATGTGGGTGCATGTGTGCAATCTAGACAGAAATATGTATATAAATGTGGGTGCATGTGTGCAATCTAGACAGAAATATGTATATAAATGTGGGTGCATGTGTGCAGTCTAGACAGAAATATGTATATAAATGTGGGTGCATGTGTGCAATCTAGACAGAAATATGTATATAAATGTGGGTGCATGTGTGCAGTCTAGACAGAAATATGTATATAAATGGGGGTGCATGTGTGCAATCTAGACAGAAATATGTATATAAATGTGGGTGCATGTGTGCAGTCTAGACAGAAATATGTATATAAATGTGGGTGCATGTGTGCAATCTAGACAGAAATATATATATATAAATGTGGGTGCATGTGTGCAGTCTGTCATCTTTTTTTTTTATTGAGCACCAGCATATTCCAGAGCACTGTACAAACAGGAGTGAGAACATACACTGACATTAAAAACCTGATCAAACTAAATGGTTGTAAGGGTCCTGCTTGCAAGACCTTACCATCTGTTGACCTGATGATTTGTAAGGGACATTAGTCTTTAAAACATTGTAAACTGAAACAATTAGCAGATCACATAGTGGAAAACCAGCAGATCTTAATGTTCCCAGTCAACGCGTTTCCCACCTACATGGCACTTAGCCTTTGATCATGATTAAGCTTCATGTAGGTGCGAAATGCATTGATCAGTAACATTAAGATCTGTGAGTAAAGCCCCTGTGGTTACTTGTATATACCCACACAGGTACGTCATACACAATTTTTATGAACTGAAGAATTAAAGAAGATGTATTTTAATAAAAGTCTCTATCATTTTTGATAATAAAGAATTGTTTTGGGATATGGTGGCACGCATCTTTGTTTTTGTTGTATTTGCTTTATGGAGAACTAGTTGAACAGCCCGTGTACAAGGGCCACAGTGGCAGGCAGCAATGGCCGCAGTGCAGTCATGCGCAGTACAGACTGCCCGCAGTGCGGCTGATAACAGAGCGGGGAGCTCCAAATTCAGACCATAGTCCTCTCTGCGCACAGACTACCGTCTGAATTCATAGCGCCCCTCTCCATTATCAGCCACACCGCGGGCAGTCTCTACTGTGCATGACTGCAGCGCACGCAGCCATCTGTACTGTGCATGACAGCTTCTGACAAACATACATTAGTGAATTATTATACAGGATAAGGGATGTTCTGATTCACACACCGCTCTCTTTTTTCCTATCCTATATAATAATTCGCTAGGATGTTTGTCAGAAGCCGTCATGCTCAGCAGAGACGGCTGCGCGCGCTTTTGTTTTTAAAAGTCTCCCTCAAAAAAGTAAAGCAAATGAGATATTCAATGCAGTTAACCCTTTGATTGCCAGAGCGGTATCAATCTCATAAATCCATTTATATATGTATGTGTTTATAGCTATCTATAGAAGTGTGTATCCTATATAATCGCTACGCATGTTTGTCAGAAGCTGTCATGCACAAGACAGACGGCTGCAAGCGGTGCAGTCATGCACAGTAGAGACTGTCCGCGCCACGGCTGATACGGAGCGCAATGAATTCATACCGGAGTCCTCTCTATGTACCTTCAGGAAGGTGCGGTGAGAGGTCTCTGTTCTGAATTTGGAGAGTAAAAGTAATGGATACCTTCGTAGCTCAGAATGATATTGAGAATTTAGACAGTTGGTTTCAAAGCAGATATGCTATCCTGGGAAATATCTGACAGTCTGGCGTAAGAAGGAACTGTTTTACCCATTGGAAATGGCTTAAGTGTAGTTAATTATTTTTTCAACAAAAAAAACAAAGGTGATAGGGAAAAGGGTGAATGTAATGGGCACGTCTTTTTTTATTTCTTTTTCCAACTTCATCCACTATAGGGCTTTATATTCACTCCCCTCTGAAACTTAAGAGGTTAACTTAATGGGTTGTAGACCCTTCTAACATTCAAGGCGTTAAAAAAACAAGGGTGTACAATGCATTATCAGGTAATGGTGCGTTGCCTTGCTGATTTCATGTAATACTCTGCTGTTATGTTATGGTGCATTGCCTAGGTGATTTCCAGTAATACACTATTGTTATCATGTAATGGCGTGTTGCTTTGCTGATTTCAAGTAACACTCTGCTGTTATCATTCAATGGTGTGTTGCCTTGCGGATCTCAAGTAATACTCTGCTGTTATCATGTAATGATGTGTTGTCTTGCTGATCTCAAGTAATACGCCACTGTTATCATGTAATGATGCGTTGCCGTGCTGATTTCCAGCAATACTCTGCTGTTATGTAATGTGTGTTGCTTTGCTGATTTCAAGTAATACTCCGCTGTTATCATGCAATGATGTGTTGTCTTGCTGATCTCAAGTAATACTCTGCTGTTATCATGTAATGGTGTGTTGCCTTGACGATTTCAAGTCAAACTCTGCTGCTATCGTGTAATGTTGCGTTGCCTTGCTGATCTCAATTAATACTCTGCTTTTAAAATGTAATGGCCCGTTGCCTTGCTAATCTCAAATAATACTGTGCTGTTTTCATGCAATGGTGCATTACCTTTCTTACCTCAAATAATACTCCGCTGTTAACAGCATACTCTGCTGTTATCATGTAATGGTGCGTTACCTTGCTGATCTCAAATAATACTCTGCTGTTAACAGCATACTCTGCTGTTATCATGTAATGGTGCGTTACCTTGCTGATCTCAAATAATACTCTGCTGTTAACAGCATACTCTGCTGTTATCATGTAATGGTGCGTTACCTTTCTTACCTCAAATAATACTCTGCTGTTATCATGTAATGGTGTGTTACTTTGCTGATCTCAAGTAATTCTCTACTGTTATCATGTAATGGTGTGTTGCCCTGCTGATTTTAAGTAATACTCTGCTGTTATCATATAGTAGTGTGTTGCCTTGCTGATTTCAAGTAATACTGTGCTGTATTCATGTAATGGTGTGTTGCCTTGCTGATTTCAAGTAATATTCTGCTGTTTTCATGTAATGGTGTGTTGCCTTTCTGATTTCAAGTAATACTCTGCTGTTATCATGTAATTGTGTGTTACCTTTCTGATCTCAAGTAATACTGTTCTGTTATAATGTAATGATGCGTTGCCTTGCTGATCTCATATTATACTCTGCTGTTATCAGAATACTCTGCTGTTATCAAGTAATGGTGCATTACCTTGCTGATCTCAAGTAATACTCTGCTGTTATCATGTAATGGTGCGGTACCTTGATGATCTCAGGTAATACTCCGCTGATATCATGTCATGGTGTGCTCCCCTGTTGATTTCAAATAATACTCTGCTGTTATGTAGTGCTGTGTTGCCTTGCTGATCTCAAGTAATACTCTGCTGTTACCATGTAATGGTGTGGTACCTTGCTGATCTCAAATAGTACTCTTCTGTTATCATGTAATGGTGCATTGCCTTTCTGATCTCAAGTAATACTCCTCTATTATCATGTAATGGTGCGTTACCTTGCTGATCTCAAGTATTACTCTGCTGTTATCATGTAGTGGTACATTTCTTTTCTGATCTCAAGTAATACTCTGCTGTTATCATGTAATGATGCGTTGTCTTGCTGATTTCAAGTAATACTTTGCTGTTATCATGTAATGGTGTGTTACCTTGCTGATTTCAAGTAATAATCTAATGTTATCATGTGATGGTGTGTTTTCTTGATGATTTCAAGTAATGCTCTGCTGTTATCATGTAATGGTGTGTTGCCTTGCTGATTTCAAGTAATACTCTGCTGTTATCATGTAATGGTGTGTTGCCTTGCTGATTTCAAGTAATACTCTGCTGTTATCATGTAATGGTGTGTTGCTGCTGTTATCATGTAATGGTGTGTTGCCTTGCTGATTTCAAGTAATACTCTGCTGTTATCATATAATGGTGTGTTGCTGCTATCACGTAATGGTGTGTTGTCTTGCTGATTTCAAGTAATACTCTGTGGTTATCATGTAATGGTGTGTTGCCTTGCTGATTTAAAGTAATTCTCTCCTGTTATCATGTAATGGTGTGTTGTCTTGCTGATCTTAGGAATATTCTGCTATTCTCATGTTACAGAATACTAACTGCCTTATGATCTCATGTAATATTCTGGTGTTATCATGTAATGGTGTATTACCTTGTTGATCTTAGATAGTTTGATGCTCTTCTCATGTAGTGGTGTATTATTTTTCGAATCTCATGTAATATTCCACTGTTATTGTATACTGATGTAGTATTATCTTGCTGATCTCAGGTAATATTCCACTATTATCGTATACCGATGTAGTATTACCTTGGTGATCTCATGTAATATTCCACTGTTATTGTATACTGATGTAGTAATACCTTGCTGATCTAATGAAGTATTCCACTATTATCATGTAGTGGTGTGTTGCCTTACTGATTTTAAGTAATACGCTGCTGTTATGTAATGGTGTGTTACCTTGCTGATTTCAAGTAATACTCCTCTGTTATCGTGTAATGGTACATTGCCTTGCTGATTTCAAGTAATACTCTGTTGTCATCATGTAATGGTGTGTTGTCTTGCTGATCTCAGGAATTTTCTGCTATTCTCTTGTTATGGTATACTAACTGCCTTATGATCTCATGTAATATTCTGATGTTATCATCTAATGGTGTATTACCTTGTTGATCTCAGTAGTTTGATGCTGATCTCATGTAATGGTGTATTCTTTTTCTAATCTCATGTAATATTTCACTATTATCGTATACCAATGTAGTATTACCTTTCTGATGTCATATAATATTCCACTATTATCATATGATGATGTAGTAATACCTTGCTGATCTCATGTAATATTCCACTATTATTGTATACCGATGTAGTATTATCTTGCTGATCTCATGTAATATTCCACTATTATTGTATACTAATGTAGTATTACCTTGCTGATCTCATGTAATAATATTCTGCTATTATCGTATACTGATGTAGTAATACCTTGCTAATGTCATGTAATATTCCTCTATTATCGTATACCGATGTAGTAATCCCTTGCTGATGTCATGTAATATTCAACTATTATCATACACTGATGTAGTAATACCTTGCTGATCCTATGTAATATTCCATTATTATCATATGCTGGTGTAGTAATACCTTGCTGATGTCATGTAATATTCCACTATTATCCTATACCGATGTAGTATTATCTTACTGATCTCACTTAATATTCCACTATTATTGTGTACTAGTAGTATTACCTTGCTGATCTCACATAATAATATTCCACTATTATCGTACACTGATGTAGTAATACCTTGCTGCTCTCGTGTAATATTCCACTATTATCATATACCAATGTAGTATTATCTTGCTGATGTCAGGTAATATTTCACTATTTGCATGTGATGCGCACACACACAAACACACACACACACACACACACAGACACAAAAAAGACATATAATCGCACAGGGCCTGTACAGGGTCAGTGACTGACTGTTTAGAACAGAAGCTCTCATATATATATACATCAGGACTTTTATAGGTTCTGTTGCTCGTGGGGTAGAATGGAACCTCCCCACTATACTGTTTATACTATAGGACTGTTATAGGGTCAGTGTCTGAGGGTGTGTTCCAGTTATATACGTTATTGATCTTTACAATGCATTGGAGATTTCTCCAGCATCCAGTGGGCTGGGAAAGTGCCTGAAATCTTTCACCTGGGGAAAAGGAACAGAGAAAATGTCTTTGTCTTTATAGGGCGAGTGTAGAGCCAGTAACATCCACTAGGTGGCACCAGATAACTAAGATTATTCCCATAGCTATAAGCCTTGCAGGGTATTGTTGTGCAGGAGACTGCCCATTGTGGGTTGGATGCTATTGCAGTCAGCAAGCCATCTAATGTTTTGTCTGTTATCGTATTTCACCCATTGTGCCTGGTTCTGCTATCGAACTGGAGTACAAATGTACGTTTATCCTTAGTAGTAAAGTGCCAGGGCTTTGATCCCACTAGACAAGAAGAATATTGGCTTAAAACACTATTTTATTGCTGTCCAGAGAATTTATCACATCAGCCACCCAGCAACATAGAAAAGGTTGGGCAACCTGGGGCTCTCCAGCTGTTGAGGATTAGAACTCCCATCTTCCCCAGCCATCTGTTTTGTCAGGGATGATGGTAATTGTAATCCTCAGGTTCCCTATCCCTGCCTTACTATATCTACCTCCTTCCCTCTCTGTACACACGGGCTTGTCTTCAACTGCCGGCTGTGCCTCTAGGGTGGGACCCGTCCCTTTAATACCAAGCACATGATAGATGTATACTGCAGGCGGCATAGCAACCACTGTAGGCATAAATCAGGGATGGGCAACATGTGGCTCTCCAGATGTATTTGGACTACAACTCCCATCATACTCAACCTGCTGTGAATTGTACTATTCTTAACCCTTTGAGTGCCAGAGGGGAACACAACACATTGCAAACCAATGCGCTGTGTACCCCTCTGGCACTCAAAGGGTTAATACTGCACATTCACACTATATTCATTACTAATATTAACACTACAATCACACACACACCCTTAATCCTAACATTGTGCAAGTGCACACACAGAGCACACTGTACTAATACACACACACACCCTTAATCCTAACACTGTGCAAGCGCACACACAGAGAACACTGTACTAATACACACACACACTCACACACTTAATCCTATCATTGTGCAAGCGCACACACAGAGCACACTGTACTAATACACACACACAGAGCACATTGTACTAATACACACACACAGAGCACATTGTACTAATACACACACAGAGCACACTGTACTAATACACACACAGAGCACACTGTACTAATACACACACACAGAGCACATTGTACTAATACACACACAGAGCATACTGTACTAATACACACATACAGAGCATACTGTACTAATACATACACAGAGCATACTGTACTAATACACACACACAGAGCACATTGTACTAATACACACACACAGAGCACATTGTACTAATACACACACAGAGCACACTGTACTAATACACACACAGAGCACACTGTACTAATACACACACACAGAGCACATTGTACTAATACACACACAGAGCATACTGTACTAATACACACACACAGAGCACACTGTACTAATACACACACACACAGAGCATACTGTACTAATACACACATACACACAGAGCATACTGTACTAATACACACACACACACACAGAGCACACTGTACTAATACACACACACACCCTTAATCCTAACACTGTGCAAGCGCACACACAGAGCACACTGTACTAATACACACACACACTCACACACTTAATCCTATCATTGTGCAAGCGCACACACAGAGCACACTGTACTAATACACACACACAGAGCACATTGTACTAATACACACACAGAGCACACTGTACTAATACACACAGAGAGCACACTGTACTAATACACACACACAGAGCACATTGTACTAATACACACACAGAGCATACTGTACTAATACACACATACAGAGCACACTGTACTAATACACACACACACAGAGCATACTGTACTAATACACACATACACACAGAGCATACTGTACTAATACACACACACACACACACAGAGCACACTGTACTAATACACACACACACCCTTAATCCTAACACTGTGCAAGCGCACACACAGAGAACACTGTACTAATACACACACACACTCACACACTTAATCCTATCATTGTGCAAGCGCACACACAGAGCATACTGTACTAATACACACACACAGAGCACATTGTACTAATACACACACAGAGCACACTGTACTAATACACACACAGAGCACACTGTACTAATACACACACACAGAGCACATTGTACTAATACACACACAGAGCATACTGTACTAATACACACATACAGAGCACACTGTACTAATACACACACACACAGAGCATACTGTACTAATACACACATACACACAGAGCATACTGTACTAATACACACACACACACACACAGAGCACACTGTACTAATACACACACACAGAGCACATTGTACTAATACACACACAGAGCATACTGTACTAATACACACACAGAGCACACTGTACTAATACACACACACAGAGCATACTGTACTAATACACACACACAGAGCACATTGTACTAATACACACACAGAGCATACTGTACTAATACACACACAGAGCACACTGTACTAATACACACACAGAGCATACTGTACTATTACACACATACAGAGCACATTGTACTAATACACACACACACAGAGCATACTGTACTAATACACACACAGAGCATACTGTACTAATACACACACACAGAGCACACTGTACTAATACACACATACAGAGCACATTGTACTAATGCACACACAGAGCATACTGTACTAATACACACACAGAGCATACTGTACTAATACATACACAGAGCATACTGTACTAATACACACACACAGAGCACACTGTACTAATACACACACACAGAGCACACTGTACTAATACACACAGAGCACACTGTACTAATGCACACACAGAGCATACTGTACTAATACACACACAGAGCACACTGTACTAATACACACACACAGAGCACACTGTACTAATACACACACACAGAGCACATTGTACTAATACACACACAGAGCATACTGTACTAATACACACACAGAGCATACTGTACTAATACACACACAGAGCGCACTGTACTAATACACACACACAGAGCACACTGTACTAATACACACACACACAGAGCACACTGTACTAATACACACACACAGAGCACACTGTACTAATACACACACACACAGAGCATACTGTACTAATACACACACACACACAGAGCATACTGTACTAATACACACACACACACACAGAGCACACTGTACTAATACACACACACAGAGCACATTGTACTAATACACACACAGAGCATACTGTACTAATACACACATACAGAGCACACTGTACTAATACACACACACACACAGAGCACACTGTACTAATACACACATACAGAGCACACTGTACTAATACACACACACACAGAGCATACTGTACTAATACACACATACACACAGAGCACACTGTACTAATACACACACACAGAGCACATTGTACTAATACACACACAGAGCATACTGTACTAATACACACATACACACAGAGCACACTGTACTAATACATACACACAGAGCACACTGTACTAATACACACACACACACAGAGCATACTGTACTAATACACACAGAGCACACTGTACTAATACACACACACAGAGCACATTGTACTAATACACACACAGAGCATACTGTACTAATACACACACAGAGCACATTGTACTAATACACACACAGAGCATACTGTACTAATACACACACACAGAGCATACTGTACTAATACACACACACAGAACATACTGTACTAATACACACACAGAGCACACTGTACTAATACACACACAGAGCATACTGTACTAATACACACACAGAGCACATTGTACTAATACACACACAGAGCACACTGTACTAATACACACACAGAGCATACTGTACTAATACACACACAGAGCATACTGTACTAATACACACACACAGAGCACACTGTACTAATACACACACACAGAGCATACTGTACTAATACACACATACACACAGAGCACACTGTACTGATACACACACACAGAGCACACTGTACTAATACACACACACACACACAGAGCATACTGTACTAATACACACATACACACAGAGCACACTGTACTAATACACACACACAGAGCACATTGTACTAATGCACACACAGAGCATACTGTACTAATACACACACAGAGCACATTATACTAATACACACACAGAGCATACTGTACTAATACACACACACACAGAGCATACTGTACTAATACACACACACACAGAACATACTGTACTAATACACACACAGAGCACACTGTACTATTACACACACAGAGCACATTGTACTAATACACACACACAGAACATACTGTACTAATACACACACACAGAGCATACTGTACTAATACACACACAGAGCACACTGTACTAATACACACACACAGAGCACACTGTACTAATACACACACACAGAGCATACTGTACTAATACACACACAGAGCATACTGTACTAATACACACACACACAGAGCACACTGTACTAATACACACACACAGAGCATACTGTACTAATACACACATACACACAGAGCATACTGTACTAATACACACACAGAGCATACTGTACTAATACACACATACACACAGAGCATACTGTACTAATACACACATACAGAGCACACTGTACTAATACACACACACAGAGAGCATACTGTACTAATACACACACACAGAGCATACTGTACTAATACATACACACACACAGAGCATACTGTACTAATACACACATACAGAGCATACTGTACTAATACACACATACAGAGCACACTGTACTAATACACACACACAGCATACTGTACTAATACACACACACAGAGCATACTGTACTAATACACACACACACACAGAGCACACTGTACTAATACACACACACAGAGCATACTGTACTAATACACACACACACACACACAGAGCACACTGTACTAATACACACACAGAGCATACTGTACTAATACACACACAGAGCGCACTGTACTAACACACACACACACAGAGCATACTGTACTAATACACACACACAGAGCATACTGTACTAATACATACACACAGAGCATACTGTACTAATACATACACACAGAGCACACTGTACTAATACACACACAGAGCACACTGTACTAATACACACACACAGAGCACACTGTACTAATATACACACACAGAGCACACTGTACTAATACACACACACAGAGCATACTGTACTAATACACACACACACAGAGCATACTGTACTAATACACACACACAGAGCATACTGTACTAATACACACACACACACACACAGAGCACACTGTACTAATACACACATACACACAGATCACACTGTACTAACACACACATACAGAGCATACTGTACTAATACACACACAGAGCACACTGTACTAATACACACACAGAGCACATTGTACTAATACACACACACAGAGCACACTGTACTAATACACACACACACAGAGCACACTGTACTAATACACACACAGAGCATACTGTACTAATACACACACACAGAGCACACTGTACTAATACACACATACAGAACATACTGTACTAATACACACATACACACAGAGCATACTGTACTAATACACACACACAGAGCATACTGTACTAATACACACACACAGAGCACACTGTACTAATACACACACACACAGAGCATACTGTACTAATACACACATACACACAGTGCATACTGTACTAATACACACACACACACACACAGAGCACACTGTACTAATACACACATACACACAGAGCATACTGTACTAATACACACAGAGCATACTGTACTAATACACACACACACAGAGCACATTGTACTAATACACACACACACAGAGCATACTGTACTAATACACACATACACACAGAGCATACTGTACTAATACACACACACAGAGCATACTGTACTAATACACACACACACAGAGCACATTGTACTAATACACACACAGAGCACACTGTACTAATACACACACAGAGCACATTGTACTAATACACACACACAGAGCATACTGTACTAATACACACACACAGAGCACACTGTACTAATACACACACACAGAGCATACTGTACTAATACACACACACAGAGCACACTGTACTAATACACACACAGAGCACACTGTACTAATACACACACAGAGCACACTGTACTAATACACACACACAGAGCACACTGTACTAATACACACACACAGAGCATACTGTACTAATACACACACACACAGAGCACACTGTACTAATACACACACAGAGCACACTGTACTAATACACACACAGAGCACACTGTACTAATACACACACACAGAGCATACTGTACTAATACACACACACACAGAGCACACTGTACTAATACACACACAGAGCACACTGTACTAATACACACACAGAGCACACTGTACTAATACACACACACACAGAGCATACTGTACTAATACACACACAGAGCATACTGTACTAATACACACACACACAGAGCATACTGTACTAATACACACACACAGAGCACACTGTACTAATACACACACATAGCACACTGTACTAATACACACACACAGAGCATACTGTACTAATACACACACACAGAGCACATTGTACTAATATACACACACAGCATACTGTACTAATACACACACAGAGCACACTGTACTAATACACACAGAGCACACTGTACTAATACACACACACAGAGCACACTGTACTAATACACACACAGAGCACACTGTACTAATACACACACACAGAGCACACTGTACTAATACATACACAGAGCATACTGTACTAATACACACACACAGAGCATACTGTACTAATATACACACACAGCATACTGTACTAATACACACACAGAGCACACTGTACTAATACACACACACAGAGCACACTGTACTAATACACACAGAGCACACTGTACTAATACACACACACAGAGACACTGTACTAATACACACACAGAGCACACTGTACTAATACACACACACAGAGCACACTGTACTAATACATACACAGAGCATACTGTACTAATACACACACACAGAGCATACTGTACTAATACACACACAGAGCATACTGTACTAATACACACACACAGAGCATACTGTACTAATACACACACACAGAACACACTGTACTAATACACACATACAGAGCATACTGTACTAATACACACATACACACAGAGCATACTGTACTAATACACACACACAGAGCATACTGTACTAATACACACACACAGAGCACACTGTACTAATACACACACAGAGCACACTGTACTAATACACACACACAGAGCACACTGTACTAATACACACACAGAGCACACTGTACTAATACACACACACAGAGCACACTGTACTAATACATACACAGAGCATACTGTACTAATACACACACACAGAGCATACTGTACTAATACACACACAGAGCATACTGTACTAATACACACACACAGAGCATACTGTACTAATACACATACACAGAGCACACTGTACTAATACACACACACAGAGCATACTGTACTTATACACACATACACACAGAGCATACTGTACTAATACACACACAGAGCATACTGTACTAATACACACATACAGAGCATACTGTACTAATACACACACACAGAACACACTGTACTAATACACACACACACTCTTAATCCTAACATTGTGCAAGCGCACACACAGAGCATACTGTACTAATACACACACACAGAGCATACTGTACTAATACACACATACAGAGCATACTGTACTAATACACACACACACACACACACACACGCTCTTAATCCTGTCATTGCACATTTACTAATCTTAACACTGCGTGTGCCAGCACACACATTTGAATCCTAACACTGCACACATACACATCCTGAGTATCTTGTACTAATATATACACATATACACACACACTGACTATCCTTTACTAATGTATATACACAAACACACCGAGTATCCTATACTGATATATACACACACACACACACCCTGAGTATCTTGTACTAATACATACACATATACACACACACTGAGTATTCTATACTAGTACATACATATATACACACACACACACACACACACACCGAGTGTCCTATACTGATATATATACACACACATACACACCCTGAGTATCTTGTACTAATACATACACATATACACACACACACACCGAGTATCCTACACTGATATATACACACACATACATGCCCTGAGTATCTTGTACTAATACATACACATATACACACACACTGAGTATTCTATACTAATACATACACATATACACACACACTGAGTATTCTATACTAATACATACACATATACACACACACAGACACACAGAGTATCCTGTACTAATATATACACATACACACACATTCACTGAGTATCCTTTACTAATATATACACATATACACACACACACACACTGAGTATCCTTTACTAATATATACACACACACACTGAGTATCCTGTACTAATATATACACATATACACACACACACTGAGTATCCTGTACTAATATATACACATATACACACACACTGACTATCCTGTACTAATATATACACATACACACACATACACTGAGTATCCTGTACTAATATATACACATATACACACACACTGAGTATCCTTTACTAATATATACACATATACACACACACACACACACTGAGTATCCTTTACTAATATATACACACACACACTGAGTATCCTGTACTAATATATACACATATATACACACACACTGAGTATCCTGTACTAATATATACACATATACACACACACACACACACTGAGTATCCTTTACTAATATATACACATATACACACACACTGAGTATCCTGTACTAATATATACACATACACACACACTGAGTATCCTGTACTAATATATACACATATACACACACACACACACACACTGAGTATCCTGTACTAATATATACACATATACACACACACTGAGTATCCTGTACTAATATATACACATACACACACACTGAGTATCCTGTACTAATATATACACATATACACACACACTGAGTATCCTGTACTAATATATACACATATACACACACACACACACACTGAGTATCCTTTACTAATATATACACACACACACTGAGTATCCTGTACTAATATATACACATATACACACACACTGAGTATCCTGTACTAATATATACACATACACACACTGAGTATCCTTTACTAATATATACACACACACACTCTGTATCCTGTACTAATATACACACACACAAAACACCTGTAGGAGTGCACACAAAAACACACACATTCCTAACACACACACATATACATATAGACACACACACACACACACAATCTTAACACCGTGTGAGTTACATGCTCTCCTGACACTGCAGGAACGCACACACACACACACACAATCCTAACACTGCAGCAGTTCAAACACACACACACACACACACACACAGTGTATCCTGTACTAATACACACACACACAAAACACCTGTAGCAGTGCACACAAAAACACACACATTCCTAACACACACACATATACATATATACACACACACACAATCTTAACACCGTGTGAGTTACATGCTCTCCTGACACTGCAGGAACGCACACACACAATCCTAACACTGCAGCAGTTCAAACACACACACACAATCCTAACACTGCAGCAGTTCACACACACACACGTAAAATCCTAACACAGTGGGAGTTTATATATGCACTCCTGACACTGCCAGAATGTACACACACACACACACAATCCTAGCAGTGCACACAACAATCCTATAGTAATCCTTAAGCCGACAGC
Organism: Rhinophrynus dorsalis; assembly: GCA_037306005.1. Classification (NCBI taxonomy): domain Eukaryota; kingdom Metazoa; phylum Chordata; class Amphibia; order Anura; family Rhinophrynidae; genus Rhinophrynus; species Rhinophrynus dorsalis. The sequence continues at coordinate 537,774,107 of CM074721.1, read as the reverse complement.
TTTCCGATTTGACCTTTCCTCCCCATTCTAGTCATGTGACTCAGATCATGTTGTAATGTCCTGAAGAGACCATTGTACTGTACACTGACGTGTGGAATGTTCTGTACTGTCTGAGGCACAGTTCACTATGGACAGTAACCTCTTAGATGCCGGAAAGGTCTTCAGCTCATTGCAAAGCATTCTTCCTTCACCATATGGGTTAAAACAGTTTAAAAAAAATACAAGATAGGTGCCTTTTCTTCATTCCAGCATTATTATTGATATCACACTGAGAATTCAACCAGTAACAATTCTACAGTGCAAACATGCAGAGTAAATTTCTTGTGTATGTGTGTATATGTATATATATATATATATATATATATATATATATATATATATATATATTAATCTTTATTACGTTGTGCAGAACTGAAAGAGTTAATCACTGACAAATGATTGGCTGGTCTGTACGAGGGGCGGGTTTTCGTTGTCGTTAGGGTAACGCTTCCCTTGTTGCCGTGGCTACTCAGTCTTAGGAATCCAGCTCAACCACTAATCAGCAGAGGGCCTGGGCCTGTGATGTCACTGCAAGGCTGACCAATCGGAGTAGCGGTGGGGGGCTGTTACCAGGACTGATTAGGAGGGAGGCAGGGAGAAGATGAGAGACAGACGGGAAAGGGTATGTGCGGCCGTTGCACAGAGGCGACTGTATGGGCCATATGTACAAGGGGAGTGGAGTAATTCTGTCCAATCCAACTGTCCCATTGAGGACACACAATTTTCCATTAAATGTGCTTAACGCATGCATTGCATACCCCTCTGGCACGGAAAGGGTTAATCCCTTGAATGCAATACATGGAGATCTCTCTTATCATTCAGTGGGTATAAAACCACTTTTAAATAAATGAGAATGATGGTATTATTATGTATTATTCATTCACTATGATTGATTTTTTTTTCTTTCGTCTCCATTGCATCTTCTTTATAATGGAATTACATTCCTGGACAAGTTACCTACACAAATAATGAGAAATAGTCTTGTGGTTGCAGTGTCATACCTCGGTACATAAGAGAGAATTGCCTCAGTAATAGTTAAAGGGGCAGTTTATCCCCTTTTATAAACAAGAGGCCATTGAGAAAATAATAGTCCTTTGGAGGTCGCTGATCTTTATCTCAGAAGCCCTGGAGCATGGGCAGATGTAGGAGATCGGGAACACAGCCAGACAGACAGCCAGGTGGACCATTAATCCGTAGTACAAAGGAGAGCAGTAAACACACACACATACACACGGAATCGGCACAGCTGGGCACACACACACACATGTTACCTACAATGGGAAGGGAGGACCCAGCTACTAACACCTTCCTGCATAGTGCTGGGCCACAGCTCAGACCACAGGAGGTGGGCAGGATTCCATGTGGATGGGGAGCCAGGAGTATGACTAGACCGCAGATCAGAGGTAGTCATGGGCATCCGGAGGGGGTTGGCACGCCTACACTTACTCCCTCCATATAAACAAAGGGGCTGGATGGGCTGTCCTGGGGTTCATATTATGCCCCCCCCCCCAGAAAAATTTCTACAGACACTCCTGGAGGTAGTCAGTTTTTGGTTCTACAGAGGTTGAAAACTACAACTCCCATCATCCCCAGCCAACCAGATGTGCAGCTGGCAAAGTCCAACTGGTGGAAGGGGCTCCCCACATTCAGATACCCTGCCTGTCTTACACGCAGTGTGATCCCTCCCTGATGATCTGTGCAGGGATGCCCAAACCTGTCCCCAGACTACGAGATGCCAATACAAGGATCTCTGTGGTGAGCTATTCATTCCAAGGCCTGATCAGGTGACCAGGGGACACCCCTTGAGATTAGAGGAAAGGATATTTAGACTTCTGCAGAGGAAGGGATTTTTTTACAGTAAGGTCTGTTAAAGGGACAGTGATGTCCTAGAAAAATTGTCACCAGTTTTGTAGAGGTTAAAATAATAAACAAGATGCTCCAAGTCCGATCTCCCAAACCGCTATGGTTTGAGAGATATAGGTATTCAAAGTTCCCCCCTCCATCCCCTTCTCCTGATGTCAGCTTCAAAGCTGACAGCAGGAGATTCAAGTCGTATGACTCGAGGTGGCTCTTCAACAGAGCCGAGATCTCACTGTTTAAAAAGAATTACTTTATTGGAAAAGTCTACAAAGTGTGCTTGCAAACCAGGCACACTTTGTAGATCTTTCCAATGAAGTAATTCTTTTGAAATAACGAGATTTCGGCTCTGCTGCAGAGCCGCCGGCTGGTCCCCAGACCGGGATCTCCTGCTGTCAGCTAGACGCTGACGTCAGGAGAGGGGGAGGGACGGGGAACTTTCAATGCTTATATCTCTCAAACCATAGAGAGCTAAGGTTTGTAGCATATTGTTTATTATTTTAAAGGAGCAGTAAACTTTATTTAAGAAAACACATATTTTACAGCTCATTTCCTGCTGAATAAAACAAGGTCACTCCCATCGCTGCCAGATGTTTTATTCAGAATTTATAACAGTTTAAATAATCAGGAAGTGAAGTTACTGTGTTTACTTCCTGATAGTTCTAACTGACAGTAAGTGAATTTACTGTGTTTACTTCCTGATAGTTCTAACTGACAGGAAGTGACTCAGCAGTTTCTATCACAGTCTATTGAGAACTGTATGTCTCTGACTTTTCTGACTTTCCTCTCCATTAGAATCTAACAGGAAATCTAATTAGAATTTGACCAATAGAGGGCACTGCTAATGTAAAAAAAAACATGGGTTTAAACTGTAATAACTCTCGAAATATAAATCTCTCGGCAGTGGGAGTATCCTTATTTTACTCAATAGGAAAATCCCTACAATATATATTTTTTCATAAAAAAAGTTTACTGCTCCTTTAATCTCTACAAAACTGGAGACAATTTTTATGGGACATTAGTGTCCCTTTAAATAGTCGAATTCGTTGCCCAAAGAGGTGGTTATGGCAGATACAATGGATACATTTAAAAGAAGATTAGATACGTTTCTTTCAAAAGGAAACGTACAGGGTTATACTGAATATTTGTAGGCAAATCAGGAAGGTCTGATAAAGACTAACTTATTTGGTAGCAGGAAAGCTATACAATTCTCACTGGGTTATGAGGCAAAAGTTGAACTTGATGGACTTGTGTCTTTTTTCAACCTAATTTACTATGTTACTGTGTTACTTTTTTAGGATCTCCTCAATAAAACACAATGGAGTGTCACTAACTCAGATCCTTCAGAATGACTGTTCATAGTGAGGAGATCTAGAAAACCCTGCACGGTACCGGTCACCTTGAGGACAGGTTAGCGCTCCCTCCATCCACGTCACACAGTACAGTCTTCTGAACGTGTGAAGCCCAGTGTAGAAACTCAGCATAGTGTGAAGGTAGATATGAAAGCTCTGGTTTGTGTCAAGTTGATGTAGCTGCGCAGAGTTGAGTGCATTCATTATTCGGTGGAGTCAATGTTAGTTCAAAATTGTGTGTAAGGAAAACGTGTGGAGGCATTATTTATTTACTGTTTTGGAGACCAGTGAAGTCTCCAAGAGGCCAACTGATTTAACCCTTTCCGTGCCAGTGGGGTATGCAGTGCATTGCTCTGCAAAGCGTTGTGTACCCCTCTGGCACTCAGAGGGATTTTATACTTTGCCAAGCGTCCAGCAACAACTTCAAGGGATACTAATGTTTGTTATAAAAGTAGTTCGCCAAATCTTCTTTACATTAAAAGTAACACATTGTGTTATGTGTAGGAGCTTACTTGTTTGTAGTTCAAAAGTTATTAAGAGGAGAAAGATCCCCCGCCTATCCCTTCTGGCCACCTCCCTCTGAATCTGCAGACTGGTCCGGACGGATGCAGCGAGGGACAAACTTCAGTATGCAAAGGAAAATCCTGTCCTCCTTCGTCAAGGCCACAGGGTTTTCCTTATACTTACTGAGTGAAGTTTGTCCCTCGCTGCATCCGTTCGGTCCCATGACCGGATTGCACATTCAATGGGAGGCGGCCATTAGGGGTGGGCGGGGGATCTTTCTCCTCTTAATAACTTTTTGAACTACAAACAAGTAACCTCCTACACACAGCGCATTTTGTTACTTTTAAAGCAGAACTACCATGTCACAAAATGTTTAGCTTAACTAAGTCCCCTTCTGGTGACTAGCTGCTTAGTAGCGCTAGTCCCCAGAATTATTACCTGATTTAATAGATATATGCTTTATTCCCCAGCTGTCAGTAGCACGGACATCTTGCCAGAATGACGTCCGCGCGCCTGCGATGTCAGTCCCATCCGGAGCCGGCAACTCCTCGTAGACCCGGCTGGGACTGATAGCGCAGGCGCGCGGACGTCATTCTGGCAAGATGTCCGTGCTCCGTGCTACTGACAGCTGGAGAATAAAGTATATATCTATTAAATCAGGTAATAATTCTGGTGACTAGCACTACTAAGCAGCTAGTCGCCAGAAGGGGACTTAGTTAAGCTAAACATTTTGTGACATGGTAGTTCCGCTTTAATATAAAGTGAACTATTTATAACAAACATTACCATACCTTTAAAGCGGTCCTGTTCTCAGTACATTTAGGTCTTATTTAAAAGTCCACTGTGTAGTCTCTGCGCTGGCCCTGGAATTGGATATGTGGCGTCAGTGGCACTAGCAAACAGAACGTAGGTGGAGGGAGGCTGGTGTGGTGGTCAGCAAGGATAAGTGACTGAGGTATCTGATTTTTTTTTTTTTCTTTCAACTGAGACTCAGTAGGTGGTTCATTGACTTAGAGGAACAAACCTGGAGAATCTGTCCCAGACTAACCGGGTGCTGACCTGCCAGACATATTTCACCCATTAAAGGGATAGTAATGTTTCACAAAAACGGCAGCTCCAATTACTCTTCATAGTATTTGGACCATGGAGAGTGTTATTTCAGTACTGTCAGACTTGTAGTACAAGAGTAATTGAATGATAAAGTATCCACCTCCCGCCCCTTTTACTGATGTAACACTGCTCACCTCAGATGTGGAATTTGTTCTCTTAACCGGACAGCTTACAGCAAGGGACAATCTTCTTACTGTGACCATAAGAAAAACCCTGCCCCCCTTGACAGGTTTTCCCTTATGCTCACTGAAGATTGTCTCTCTCTGTGATCCATCCGGACAGTCTTGCTGCTCTGAGGTGAGCAGTGTTACATCAGTAAAAGAGGCAGGAGTGGGATACTTTATCATGCAATTACTCTTGACAACTCTGACAGTACTGAAATAACACTCTCCATGGCCCAGATACTATGATGATTAATTGGAGCTGCTGTTTTTGTGACACATTACTGTCCCTTTAACTGAACCCAGAGGCCCCTAGAATGTACACATAGGGAAGGTTGGGACAGGTCCCATGGTAGGCAGAAACACAAGAGTAAAGTAAAATAGACTTAACACCTCCTTATAATAATTTGCTGCTTACCTTACCATGCTTAGAAAATCCTCATGGCCATTATAGGTTATTTGCTTGCTCCTTGGTTCAAACGATATTTAATCGGACCTGGACGCTGTGGACATGACAGATGTTAGAAGGACCACAGGACCTCAAACTCTGCCCACTGTACATGGTACTTTTAACTCTTTAACGACCAGAGGGGTGTGCAGCGCATTGGTTAAGTAGGCTGTTGCTCTCTGCCTGTGTCAGTGTGAAAGAATTGACAGCAACTGTCATGTCCGCCTCCAGGAACCTGACATCGGGACTGACTGAAGGTGTTATGGACAAAAATCATAGGGACTATTAGCATTTTCAAGACCTAGCGAAAGTGGAGGGGTTAATATCAGCAGATATTGGTTGCCTTATACCCCTTTGAGTGCCAGAGAGGTTTTCAAGGCAATGCGTTGGATTCTCTCTGGCACTCAAAGGGTTAAAGTGGACCTGTCACCTTAATTCAAGCTTGCTAATCTGGAAACTGCATTTAAAACTGCCTATATGTCATGTTAACAAAAAGTCCAGCAGATGTACAGTTTAGGCGATATTCACACTTTTATTTCTGGGAAAAGTGAAAGTGAAAATTTCCTGATACTGCACAAAGGTTCATTAGCATATGAAACATCATTGAAACCTTCATTAGCATGTGACATGCCATTGAATCTGCATCATTAGGAAATGGAACATCACTAATACTGCAGTTAACATATGATAACAAGTATCTCCTTGACTGTACATTTGGTGGACTTTTGGTTAACATGACACATGATCAGTTTTTAATCCAGTTTTCAAATATGTAAACTTGAATTAAGGTGAAATCTCCACTTTAGTGGTTAAGGGTTTTTTCAGGGGTGGGAAATGCTGCATGACAACTGCCATTGTTATCATCTGAACATTGCTCAGCTGAGTATGTTCGTAATGAAAGTCTACCAACAACAGGAGAGACACAAGTCATCCACCCCCCAGACCAGTTTTAGATGTAGATGACTTTATAATGATCTGGAAATAGTATGTTTACAAACAGTCCGGTTGTGTTGTTAGGAGAGACTAACGAAACTGGGTCTGCTTACATCAGTGAACAGATGTCTAAGGGGGGCTACAGTTACTATTTACAAATATATTCAAGGCCAATACAAAAAACAGATCTTTGGGAATTATTTACTTAATGAGCTGAGCAAGAAATAAGGGGCTGTACAATATGACTACCCGAAAGGAGAGCTAGGCCAAAACAAAGGCAGGGATGTTTTACAGTAAGAGCAGTAATGAAGTGGAATTCTCCTCAGGAGATTGTGTTGGAAGATAATGTAGATACTCTTAACCCCTTAATGACCGGCCGATCGGCGCGGTCAGTTAAGGACCACGGAGCATTTTTTTTTCCCGTTATTCCGTTTCCGGACTCCACGAACGGCGTGCAGCCGCGGGGGGAGCCCGGAATTCCATGACGTACATAGTACGTCATGGGTCGTTCAGTCAGATCGACCCTTGACGTACTATGACCGTCAAGGGTCGTTAAGGGGTTAAAAAAGGATTGGATGACCTTTTAGGGGGCTCGGTTCAATTAGAGTGGGTAAAATATGCATTAGGGCCAAAATGTCTTTGTGGCGACACACAAATAGTTGCACCATTGGTATTCAATTGCTTGACTAACATGAACTGCAGCGAACATTGGTTGTCAGAACTTGACTTGTGGCCCAACGTTTGTCGCAACTTTTTTTTCCCACAATGCAAGCTAAATAGGGTGAATAATGGGAACATCTAAAGAAACTAGTTGACCCTTGATGTCTGATATAACGTCAAGCATCGATTGTGAGCTAATAACAGTCCCCCTCCTCCTAAATACTAAACCTAGTTGTATCCTCCTGGCCCTACACTACATCTAATATCAACAATAACGTTAAAAAAAATACTAGTCCTTACACTGTCCCATTCCCCATTCCCCACAGGTGTTACCTTGAAGTCAGATGTTCAGCGGGGTCTTCTGCACCCTGGTCTTCCCTTTTCCTCCTCTTAAATTCTTTCTTTCTTCTGCATTAAGCGTCTTTCTTTTTCTTTAAAGTTCTTTTCAGTCTCTGCAAACAAAAATCATAAATCAAATGCTCCGTTAACCGCTGCCGCTAGAGAGGAAAAAAAATCCCCATTGCACCACCTTCTTGTGCCGTTGCCAGAGCCAAAGTGAGGATAATCTGAACAGAGACTGGCTTTATGACTGGCATGTCATGGAATTCAGGGATCCCCGCACAGCTTCACCCCACTCGGGAACCCCTGAGTTCATTCCACGATGAAGAAAAAAAAGCTCCGTGGTCTTTAACTGCCGGCTGCGCGAACAGTCGGTAAGGAGTTAAATTCCAGTACCTGTGAATATTCTTATCAGTATGGGCCATAATTTATTCCCTAGGCTCCAGTCGAATATGTTTGTAGATTTATTACCTTTTCGATGCTCCAGTGAATTTTAGTGTTTAGCCAGAGATGGCTAAGACTATACAGTGTATGGGTTAACCCTCCAAGTGCCAGAAGCTGCTCAGCCAATAAAGGTATCATTTTTACTCTTCTAATCTCCTGCTTTTCCAGTGGCAAACATGGTATTGCTCTTTACCCATATTACAGTTGGTGTCATTGCAGAGAGGATTTGATTCAGGATGATCTCTGACTTTCTTTTGAAGTTTGGAAGGATTTTTTTTTACTGTTTTTTGGGGTTTAATACAAAATTATGTCAATGAGCATGTGATGCAGTGTTTTTTTTTGTTTGTTTGTTAGGATTTTTGTTTTGTTTTGTTTTTTCACCTTCCTGTGGATCAATAAAAACTAGGGTGATATGGCAAAGGTTTAATTTGATGGATAAAAAAGAACAAAGCAAACAGCACTAGCTCACATTAATTTATATATTTAATCTACAGATATAAGTTGAGATCCCAAGTGAATAAATATAGATGGTAGCATGAAATGAGGGAGTTCTCCCCAAAACTAGGCCGAAGCCTAAACAGAAACCCAAAACCAGACCAAATCTGTGATCCTCCATATAATCTATCCAAATGCGAACCCTGTGTAAAACATATAGTATACAACTTAAATAAATTTGGGGTCTTTGTTGCATAGTTTGGCCAAAGTATGTCTGAGTCCGCCTGCCACGTCAAGGCCCCTCAATATAAGGCGAGTACCTAACTTCACACAATCATCCTATCTAGATTAAAAACACCCCTGAAGAAGCATTTCTTGTGAGCTGAGATTTCTTGTATTGGGCAATAGCGCCACTGTAAATTTTGTGGTCACGTGATATTGCATCTAAAAAATTCAAGTTTGAGCTGTTTTAATTTTTTAATAAAATATCTCTCAGCAGTGGGAGTACCCTTGTTTTATTCGGGGACATAAACCCTACATCATATATTTTTTTACATCTTACGAGAGATATTCGCTTCTAAAATTCCCCCCCCCCCCCGCCTTCCCTTCTCCTGACGTCAGCGCTCTACTGACAGCAGGAGATCCCGGTCCTGAGCCGAAATATCGATATTTAAAAAGAAATACTTCATTTAAACGTTCTACAAAGTGTGCTTTCAAACCAGGCACACTTTATAGACCGTTCCATTGAAGTAGTTCTTTTTAAATACCGCTATTGCGGCTCTGCTGAAGAGCCTCCTCGAGTTGGCCGACACGAGTCTCCTTCTGTCAGCTTTACAGCTGACATCAGGAGAAGGGGAACTTTAGTGGCAAATCTCTCAAACCATAAAGGTTTGAGAGATGGGACTTTCTCCAGATTTTTTTTATTTTTTTTTTAACATCTACAATATTGTAATCACTTAAATACGGGCATTACTGACCCTTTAAAATTAATTTCATTCTGTAGTACCTCTTCACCCCCACTGTAGACAAATACTGGAATGTGGACTCAGTTATTAACAAGGCATTCACTTGATTCAAACGCTTTATGAGGCCTCTCGAATTGGTTTCTCCTCATACAACCTGATGACACATTCATCCCTTTTGTCTGAAAAATAGTGAAGCAATTCAGCGGCAAACAAATTCTACCATAGGGAAGAAATAAAAATTCCCATTGATTTGAATGGAGATTTTAACCCCTTGAATACAAGAGGGTTCTATAGCATTCAAGAGGTTTGAAGCCCCATTTAAATCAGTTCAAATTTCAGGAATAGTGATTTCTCATCTTTGGTATAGTTGGTTTTCCCCAGAATGAATCCACTTTTTCTTTATCATTGGGCCCCAAGAGAAGATCATGTTCTAAGATGTCATCTTGTCTCTCGGCTATGTCTTCCACCCTGGTTTTATGTTTGAGTTTCCAAAGGCAGGACCTTGTACACCAAACAAGCAAAGCAATTCTGGGTCAAACCAGCTTCACTATGGGGGAGAACTAAACACTCCCATTGATTTAACATGGAGCTGTCACTTATACTATTAAAAAAACACTTTTTTAAATACAGATAATAAAAGAGAGGATTTATTTTTCATTCATTAATAAGTAGTTAAAGGGATAGTAATACTTAAATGTAACTTTAATTCATCTTGTAGCCCTTAAAAAAAAAAAAAAATGGTTTGAGAGATATGCGCTTTCAAAGTCCCCCCTCCCCTGATGTCAGGGTTCTAGCTGACATCAGGGGAATCCTGTCCCTGAACAAGCGGCGACTCTGCAGCAGAGCCGAGATCGCGGTATGGAAAAAAGAAATCTTTCACTGAAAAGGTCTTCTACGTGTGCTTACAAACCAAGCACAAACCAAGCACACGTAGAATACCGTTCCAGTGAAGGATTTCTTTTTCCATAATGTTATCTCGGTTCTGCTGAAAAGCTTCCGCCGGTCCCGGGACCGGATTCCCCTGCAGTCAGCTAGAGCGCTGACGTCAGGGGAGGGGGAACTTTGAAAGCGTATATCTCTCAAACCATAAAGGTTTAAAAGATGCCACTGGGGTCATTTAACCCTTTGCGTGCCAGGGGGCTATGCAACGCATTGCAAAGGGTTAATTTGTTTTGTTAAGGGCTACAAGATACATCAAAGTTACATTTAAGTATTACTATCCCTTTAAAGGAGCACTAAACATTGTTTTTTATTAAGAAAAAAAAATCAGAAATTGTAGGGCCTTTCCTGCTGAGTAAAACTAGGGTACTCACATTGCTGAGAAATTTATATTTTCAGAATTATTACAGTTTAAACTTACATTGATACTGCCCTCTATTGATCAGATTTCAGTTAGTTATTCTGTTGCATTCTGTGGGAGATATGAGTCACCAACCAACAGTTTTCTATAGAATGTGATAGTAACTGCTGAGTCACTTCCTGTCAGTTTGAACTTTCAGGAGGTAATAATGCTGGCACTCCCTGACAATTTGAACTGTTATAATGTTTGAATAAAACTGACAGAAATCCGAGTACCTTTGTTTTAGTCAGCAGGGAAACCCCTATAACATAAAGATTTTCATTAAAAAAAAGTTTACCTTTAATAATAATTATTTTTACATCCAAGACCTCGCTTCGTTCAGTAGCATGTCTTGGAGAAACTCTGCGTACGGGTGCTGTCCCCAGGCACGGACACCCCCAGTAACACTGCCTTTCAGGGCCTGTTATCGTGATGCTTCACTGTCTGGAAACACGAGAAAAAGACGCGGTTATTCAGAGTTTTTCTGTTGGCATGCCACCGAATGGAGCTGCGTTTTATAACTAAAAGTGATTATTATTACCTACTTATTAACCCCTTAAGGTTCAGCAGTCCAGGGAAGTTACCTTCCCTTAAGGACCACTTTGATCCTTGCCGACGCGCTGGTACACGTGACCTGTTACTCGTACTGGCGCACCGCTTTGAGGCCTAAGAGAGATCGCTCTGGTCTTGGAACGGTCAATTTTAGGCCCCGTCTTTACTTACAGAGCTCCTGGTAGAGCGCTGTAAGTAAAAAGTACGTGACGTGCTATAACCATCACTGGTCCTTAAGGGTATAAGGAACGTGACGGTCATAGTACGTCACGTAGTACTTAAGGGGTTAATGCACTAAAACTAAATAAATCTTATTATTAGATTTCTTTTATTGCGTACTAGTTGAAGAGCTCATTACACAGGCCACAGTGCCACTGCCAGCCGGTTGTGGTGCAGTCATGCGCAGTAGAGACTGCCCGCGATGTGGCTGATACAGAACTGGACGCTCCGAGCCGGTTGCTGCACATGACTTTGTCGTTACACACGTTTTAGCGAATTATTATATAGGATAAACCCTTACATTTTTTGACAGTTCTGCTTTAACCCTTTGATTCCCATAGGGCCATCAGTCTCCGAAGAATAAGGATTACTTCAGAACCGGGTACTTGTGTGAGATAATAGCACTGTTATGAAGCTAGTCCCAGTTGTACAGAGCTGCGGAATTAGTTGGCGCTATATAAATAAAGAATAATAACAATAGTCACCATAAGCCTACTTATTGGGGGGCGGCTTTATATAGGGTGGTAGCTCCACTTTAAAGGGATAGTAATACTTGAAAATAATTTTATTTTATATTGTAGCCCTTAAAAAAACATTAGAAATGATGTAAGTCTTATCTCCCAAACCTTTATGGTTTGGGAGATATTCACAAGTAAAATAAAATAAAGGTCTCTTTTCCTGACTGTTTCAGCCAAGTCTGCCATCTAGTGGACAGATTTGGAATCCGGTCCACAGATCAACAGGCAGCTCTTTAGCAGTGCCAAGATCACGATCTTCGAAAAGAACTACTTCATTGGAACTGTGTACAAAGTGTGCCTGGCTTGAAAGCACGCTTTATAGACCATTCCAATGAAGAAATTATTTTTAAAGATCGTGATCTCAGCACTGCTGAAGAGCCGCTGCCAGTCAAAGGACCGGATTCCAAATCTGAAGGCTTGAGCAGTGACGTTACTCCAGGGGAAACTTTACTTGTGAATATCTCCCAAACCATAAAGGTTTGGGAGATAAGACTTATATCATTTTTCATGTTTTTAAGGGCTACAATATAAAATAAAATTATTTCCAAGTATTACTATCCCTTTAAAGCAGAACTACCATGCACAGTAAAGTCATGATGCTAGAGAAATCATTAATCTTGCGAGACTGACGGGCAGGTTAGTGCAATCTGCACTCCTGTGCTATCCGTCCCTTCCGGTGCCATTTGGGCCAGTGCAATGCATCTGTAGGGAGACCGGGACTAACAGCGCAGACACACAGACAAGATGTCTGTGCTGATACCTAGCTTCCGGTCTCTCAAGATTAAGGATTTCTCTAGCACCCTGTCGTTGTGTGAGATAATAGCACTATTAACAAGCTAGTCGCCATATGCCTAGTTATTGGGGGCGACTTTATATAGGGTGGTAGTTCCACTTTAAATGGGACTTTTAAACCCTTGAATGCTAGTAGTCACCAGCTCACTGGAAAACAAAGCATTGGAGACCTCTCTAGCATTCAAGAGGTTAAATTCCCTTTCAGATTAATGAGAATTTGAGGAATTGTCGTGTCCCCTTTGGGCAATTCTGGGGCAAACCAGCTGAATGACAGGGAACAAATAAAAACTCTCCAATTAATTCAAAAAGAGGCTTTTAACTCAGTGAGTGCTGCACAGGATTCAAGGTCGTTAAAAGACCAATATAAATCTGTGGAAACGTTGATTCGTCCCCTATGGTGCAGCTGGACCGGGGCCTTTAGTTCCTGATTTGGAGATGTCATCCTTACAGAGATGGCGCTCACATGGGTACGACTGACTTCCATAGACACCAGACAGAAGTAGGACGGGTCCAGGCTGAAATTAAACTCTCTTCCTCAGACGGATACATTATGAATGGTGACATAGAGCCGGTGAGGTTTCTGGTACTTCACATGCTGTACTTAAATGACCAGACTCCAGCCCTTTTCAGCATCCGTCCTCAGGAGATGATTCAACCAGTGTATGAATGTCTTCCCTCACATTTGGGAACACACCTCCCCCTGGTGAATTGATTCCCACACAGTGGTTTTTGTTCCAGAAAACTCCTCTTCTTCTCTGTTCTTTAAGCCTGGAGGAGTATTTCCATTTTTTTTTTGTACTCCGTGATAGATTCACAAAGCAGAGTTAACTTGCCCCTACCTTACTTTAACACCTTTGATGCTAGATTAAACTAAACTAGATTAAAAAGCTAGATTAAACTAGCTTTTAGTCTGCAAAAACTATGTATTTAAATGTCTATACCTTGAACTTTTGGTTTTCCTTCAGTGTAATGGATTTAGTGATTTTTGGTGTAGTAGTTAGGGATCTTTAAAGGGGAACTACCACCCCGCAATAACTTTACCTTAAATCAGTCTTCATCTGGCGACTAGCTGCTTAGTAGCGCTAGTCGCCAGAAATATTACCCAGTTCAAAAGATTTTTGCCTTTTTCTGACGGTCACAGGAGCAGGAAGCACGGACATCTCATCACAGTGACGTCCGTGCGCCTGTGCTGTCAGTCCCTTTTGAGCCTGCCGGCTAGTCGCCAGATGAAGACTGATTTAAGGTAAAGTTATTGCGGGGTGGTAGTTCCCCTTTAAACTCAGCAGAGCTGAGTACTGTGACCTTTGTGATACAGCCAGCATAATTACTTAATCACATGTTATGAAATTGCCTCCCTAGTCCTAGTGGCATTAGTGGCATAACTAGTCATCTGGAGACAGCTAGTGTAAACGTTTCTTGGGCCCCTAACTTAAAAATATTCTCCCACGGACATAACTAGAACTTATCGTGCTCTGTCACAACTTCTCCCCTGTCGTCACTCCTCTCCCTCTTCCTGACTCCTCCTACTGATGCTGCCAGAACCAATTAGGTGGAATAAATTAATGGGGAGGAGAAATCATGCAAATTATGGGTGGAGGCTCCCACTGAGGTGAGAATTTGGACAAGTGACAGTTCCTGTAAAAAGAGATCTGTGAACAGATGGAGTGATTTAGGACACCTGCTAGGGGAATCAGCATAGGGACATGTGGTGATGTTCACCTCCAGGACTATGTCACTATGAATAAGTGACATAGTCACGAAACATGTTAGGTGCTCTGTAAACTTTGTCCTTCTAAGTTGTTGCGTGTATATGCTGCACAGTAAACTGGATGTTTTTAACAAGAGACCAATAAAATCAGTTTGATTTTAAATATTGGTTGAAATTATTATTGGGCTGTGGATGAATGGTGGATCCGTTGCAGCACCTCCTCCGGTGTCGTCTTGTTTGTCGAAGTCTGTGGCCAGGGCTGTGGAGGTTGCTCCGGATCCGCAACGGCGTTTGGCCGTGGTGAGTAAAAGAGTATCTTTTACAATATGATTTATTTTGAAGAGTTTAAAGTAGCGAACTCACTTGTTTATGTATTTTGTTCACCTCCAGGACTATAACATTTGAAATATTGCTCATTGTATTGTATATTGTGTGATAGAATGTAATAGCATGTGTGTGGTGATATAGTATAAGTTCTGTAAAAGGATTTGGAAGCATGGAACCAGAGTGCAGAGTGAGCTGTTAAGCCCAGCACGCTGGCTTGTTTAAAATATACTCCAGATCTGTGTAACTTGTGCTAAGAAATGTTTGGAACGTGGATTGACTCCTGTTGTACTTCATTGACCAATCAGAGGAGGATATTATGGTCCACATAAAATGCCCCTTTTTCAAGCCCTACTTTGCATTCTTATCTTGATAAGAGTGTATGGAAATGTAGACAATTCCCTAACTGGTCAAGCGTAGCAACACTGTCTCAAGCCCTAGTTTACATAGTTTACATTGCTAAGAATGTCTGGAAGTGTATATAAGTAGTGTGTTTCATTATTAAAGCGGTGTCTGTTCTACCCTCCTTAATACAAGTCTCCGCTGTGTTTCTGGAGGGGGCTTGGGCTGGGGATGCTCCCCTTAGCCACTGCAAGATCGAATTCACTTGCCTCGCCGGTCTAGTGGAGTAGGGCCTCTGGAAACCCCACCTAGGATTCTCTAGCTAAATTCACTATCTCTGCCAGTCTGCCAGGGGGGCAGCATCCAGTTGTTCCTGTCTGAGTATCCAGGACCTCCAGACCACCAGGAAGTAGCAGGACTCCAGGCAGCCGTTGAAGAGGGGCAGCAGCAGCAGCAGTTCAGGAGCTGACGACCCCAAAAGGGTCCAGTAAATCCTGGAACCGTCACCATTAAAGGAGCAATACGCTTTTTGTATGATAATATGTTATAGAGCTTTTTCTGCTGGGTAAAACAAGGTCACTCCCACCACTATCAGTTGCTTTATTCAAAATTTATAACAGGACGTGAATTTACTGTGTTTACTTACTGATAGTTCTAACTGACAGGAAGTGACTCAGCAGTTTCTATCACATTCTATGGAGAACTGTATGTCTCTGACTTTCCTCTCCATTAGAATGTAACACAGTTACTAATTGAAATTTGACCACTAGATGGCGCTGATAATGTAAAAAAAAAAAAATCATAGGTTTAAATAGTAATAACTCTAGAAATATGCATCTCTCATCAGTGGCAGTATCATTATTTTAATCAACAGGAAACTCCCTACTTTATATATTTTTTAGGGTTGCACCGATACCAATACTGGTATTGGTATCGGTGCCGATACCAGCATTTGCGCGAGTACTTGTACTTGCGCAAATGCTCCCGATGCCAGCACCGATACCCTGTGTCAGGGTCGGTGCTGCAGTGAGGGAGCCCGGGGAGCTGCTCACAATGCTCCCCGGTTGCCTCTCTCCCTCCTGTAGCGTCTGAGCGTTGCCGCGGGTTACCATGGCAACGCTCTGATGCTGACTTCTGCCGGGGCTCGCGAGAGAACAGCGAGTACCCGGCAGAGGAGGGTAAGGGAGGCAAGATGGGGCAGCGGGTGGTGAAAGAGGCAGAGAGGGGGTCAAGAGGGAGAAAAAGGGACTAAGAAAAAGGAAGAAAAAAAAAAAGGCAAAAGGAGTAAAGATCAGGAGATAAAAGGAGGGGGGCTAAGAAAAGGCAAAAAGGAGGGGGGATCAGGAGAGAGAGAGAGAGGCAAAAGAGTGGGATCAAGAGTCAAGGAGGGGGACAAAGGGGGATCAAAAGGGAGAGAAAAAGCCAAGGCAAAAGGAGGGAGCTCAAGAGGGGGAGAATGAAGTAAAAGGTGGGAATCAAGAGGGGGAGAAAGAGGCAAAAGGGGACAGTCAAGAGGTGGTGTGTGTGTATATATATATATTATATTATATTATATTTCAAGTACTCACCAATACTTTTTTTGAGGTCATTTGCCAGTTTTCCAAGTACCTAAAGCATATATATTATATATATAATATATGCGCTTTAAGTACCTGGAAAACTGGCAAATGACCGCAAAAAAAGTATCGGTAATTGGTATCGGTGAGTACTTGAAAAAAGTATCGGTACTTGTACTCGGTCTTTAAAAAGTGGTATCGGTGCATCTCTAATATTTTTTCATAAAAAAAAAAGTTTACTGCTCCTTTAAGCTGGCTTTAATCCGTTCTATTGTAAACTGTTTTAGCGAGTGATTGATTCCAGTCCTTTTCTCTTGAACAGTCTGGTTTGATAGAAATCTTTATTTTAATGTCCACCTCCCTGCCCTTTGAGTGATTTCAGCTCCTTTATTTAGACATCTCCCATGGAGCTCTAGAAGGTACCATAATTCTACTCTGCTTCTGACTGAAGAAGATATTTACCTCATCTGAAAACTGTCACCAAATCCAGACCACTAACTACTGAAAAAGTCGGTGCTCAGGACTCTGACAATATTAGTAGTAGTATTTCCTTTATTTATGGAGAGCCTGTACAAAATAAGAGAGAGATGAACATTCAGTGACATACAGAACCTCATTAACCCCTTATGGACTGGTGCCAGGGCCATCACCAGTGTCCATGCCTTAAAGGGATAGTAATAGATCATTTTTACAAATGTGCATCTTGTAGCTATTAAAAAAAATAAATTAAAGGGATAGTAATACTTAAGTATTACTAATCCCTATAGTACAGTACTACTTAAAAAAAACATATTGCCCCCAGTGTCATCTTTCAAACTTTTATGGTTTGAGAGATGATCGCTTCTAAAGTTGCCCCCTCCCTCCCCCGTCCCCAGAGTCAGCGTTTTAGCTGACTGAAAGGAAGAGAGTCGTATGACTTTCAGGTGGCTCTCCAGCACAGCCGCGATCATGTTACTAAAAAAGAAAACTTTCACTGAAATGGTCTTCTATGTGTGCTTGGTTTGCAAGCACACTTAGAAGACCGTTTTAGTGAAAGTTTTTTTTTTTAGTTAATGCGATCGCTGCTCTCCTGGAGAGCCGACTGATGATCTCTGACCGTATTTCCCTGAGTCAGCTAGAATGCTGACTACGGGGAAGGGGGAGGGAGAGGGCAACTTTAGAAGCGATTATCTCTCAACCATAAAGGTTTGAGAAATGACACTGGGGGCAATACGTTTTTTTTTAAGTAGCACTTTGCTATAGGGATTAGTAATACTTAAGTATTACTATCCCTTTAAATGACCCCAGTCCCAGATAATCATAGTTAAAGTTCTTCTCCCAACCCTTTCCCTGACGTCAGCTCTCTAATGGAGAGGCTCTTCAGCAGAGCTGAGATCACTTTATTGATAAAGAAATCCTTCACTGGAATGGTCTATAAAGTGTGAATGAGCTCACTTTGTAGACCGTTCCAGTGAAGGATTTCTTTCTCAATAACGCGATCTCAGCTCTGCTGAACCAAGAACAAGTGAGTTCATACTCATTGAGATTACTCACTTAGTTACATGTATTTATATTGTAAATTAATATTAATTTTGTTACTTGACATTTTTCAGATCACTGTCCTAACATAAAATACTTAGTATTTTCTTCTTGAGGAGAAGGTTAAGTATATTATTTTATACTAGTTGAAGAGCCCGTTACACGGGTCACAGTGCCACTGCCAGCCGGTCACGGGGCAGTCATGCACAGTAGAGACTGCCCGCACCGCGGCTGATACAGTGCCAGCCGGTAGCGGTGCAGTCATGTTCAGTAGAGACTGCCTGTGCTGCGGCTGATACAGTGCCAGCCGGTCGCGGTGCAGTCATGCACAGTAGAGACTGCCCACACCGCGGCTGATACAGTGCCAGCCGGTCGTGGTGCAGTCATGCACAGTAGAGACTGCCCACACAGCGGCTGGTACAGTGCCAGCCGGTCACGGTGCAGTCATGCACAGTAGAGACTGCCCACACAGCGGCTGATACAGTGCCAGCCGGTCGCGGTGCAGTCATGCACAGTAGAGACTGCCCACACCGCGGCTGATACAGTGCCAGCCGGTCGCGGTGCAGTCATGCACAGTAGAGACTGCCCACACCGCGGCTGATACAGTGCCAGACGGTCGCAGAGCAGTCATGCACAGTAGAGACTGCCCACACAGCGGCTGATACAGTGCCAGCCGGTAGCGGTGCAGTCATGCACAGTAGAGACTGCCCACACCGTAGCTGATACAGTGCCAGCCGGTAGCGGTGCAGTCATGCACAGTAGAGACTGCCCACACCGTAGCTGATACAGTGCCAGCCAGTCGCGGTGCAGTCATGCTCAGTAGAGACTGCCCACACAGTGGCTGATACAGTGCCAGCTGGTCGTGGTGCAGTCATGCTCAGTAGAGACTGCCCACACCGCGGCAGATACAGGAGGAGCGTCCAGCTCTGTATCAGCCGCAGAGCAGGTAGTCTCTACTGCTTCGGTACACGTTTTAGTGGATTATTATATAGGATATACTTAGATATATTATAGTGTATTATCTATTACACTTTAGACACCTTACTATCACTAATATATATTTTTTTGATTATATAAATAAGAGTATTTGATTGATATTATATTTCACACCGGGTTGGTGTTAGATTGAGGTTATACAGACAGTTACGCACTATCTCTTTGTTAACACTATTCCCAATAATCAAGCCGAGGTAAGGTATTTAAATGGCAAGACATGTTGTCTCCTCTTCTTATAACCCGTTGTTGCAATAATTTCTGATAAAGAGGCGTTTACAACCACAAAACCTGTTAGTGCACCGTATATGGTTTATATCCAGGACTCAAAATTTCCACTCGCCACTAGCCAATGGTGAGTGAAAATTCAGCCCTGGCGAGTAGAAATTCAGCCCTGGTGGGTATGTTATGTATTGCAGAGGCGAGTAACTTTTCAGGTCTGGCTAGTAGCAAAGGACTTCATATTTTAAGCCCCGGTTGTTCCTGTTGTCCTTGAGCCCCCAACGCGGAGACTGGTTTTAATTCTCCGTCTGTGTGTTTGTCAGCTATATTACGCTGACCAAGATTTATGTGAGTACCCGTCATTTTACCACATTGTGTATTTCACTTACTGGACTTCACTATTTGGTGCCTTTCTTCTATTTTTGTATTTTACATCTGACATACCGTTTTGGGAGACGGATCCTGGAGGTGCAGCCTGTTTTGAAGCTTCAGTTAGGCCTCTTTGGGGGTGGCCATCGAATTACCCCCTCTGAAGCGTATTCACTGTTTGATACATAAGTAATTATACGTTTGTGAGTATAACACTGTGGTGCATTGGTGGAGGTCATTTATACTCAACACAAGGGCTGCTCTTGTTTGTCTTTTTGTCTCCCAGTGTTTTTTCCATCTTTATGTATAGTGACGTTCTCATTTGTATTGAGCCGTGCCCATGATGCCATCTTTACCACACGTATACTGACGTTCTGATGTGTAGAGATCTCTGAGGAGATACCATCTTCCTGCACCGCATCACACTTATACTGACGTTCTCGCCTGTGTCGTGCTGTGCCCACAATGCCATCTTTATTTACAGCGTGTTCACAGACATTCTCACTTGCGTAGCTCTGTGCCCATAACCCCATCTTCCGGTGGCACTTTCATACAACCCCAGTCATTAAAATTTAGGCGATAAAATGCAGCTATCTTCAGGGGGTCTTATTAACTCTTTAAGGACCAGAGTGGTGTGTAATGGATTGCAAAGTTCTGTCCCTTCAAGAGTTAAAAACATGGATCATGTTCATTCCATTCAGAAATCTCTTAGTATGGACTGGGGAATTTGCCAGTTCAAAAGTAGAGCTCCTGTTCATGTGCCACCATTTTTCATATCCATTTGAGTGTCAGTGGGGTACCCATCTAACACTTAAAGGAGCAGCAAACTTTTTTTTATGAAAACACATTTTATAGAGCTTTTCCTGCTGAATAAAACAAGGTCACTCCCACCGCTGTCAGATGTTGTATTCAAAAATTATATCAGTTTAAATAACCAGGAAGTGAATTTACTGTGTTTACTTCCTGATAGTTCTAACTGACAGGAAGTGACAGGCAGTTTCTATCACATTCTATGGAGAACTGTATGTCACTGACTTTCTTCTCCTAGAATGTAACAAAATAACTAATTGGAATTTGACCACTAGAGGGCACTGCTAATGTAAAAAAAACACAGGTTTAAACTGTAATAACTTTGGAAATATGAATCTCTTGGCAGTGGGAGTACTCTTATTTTACTCAGTAGTAAAATCCCTACAATATATATTTTTTTAATAAAAAAAAAAGTTTACTGCTCCTTTAAAGGGTTAACCCTTTGAGTGCCAGAGGGGTATGGAATGCATTGCTTTGCAATGCATTCTGTACCCCTCTGAGGCTCAAAGGGTTAAACAGTGTATTGTTTTTCTCGCCCCCCACCCCCACCCCACTGTCCTCTGCCTCCCCCCACTGCTTTCCTGTCTCACCCCCACACACACACACACACAAACACATGTTTTCCGACACCATCCACCTGTGTGCCGTTGGCATCTTCTCTGCACATGTGGCCCGTTTTGGGTACAAGAGAAACCACAACAAAAAAAAACGCTCCTCCTCCTCTCACTCCTTTTCTTTTCTTCCTCTCAGATCAGCTGCCAGTGTGACTCTGTAACCCCTTGAGCTCTGGACCGGGTGTGCAAATACATTACATTCAGGGGTTTAAAGGGATAGTAATATTTTACAATAAAAGCAGCTCCAATTAATCTTCATAGTATTTGGGCCATGAAGAGTGTTATTTCACTACTGTCGGAGTTGTAGTTCAAGAGTAATTGAATGATAAAGTATCCCCCTCCCGCCCCTTTTACTGATGTAACACTGATCACCTCAGAGCAGCCAGACTGTCCTGATGGATCAGAGAGGGACAATCTTCCGTGATCATAAGGAAAAAAACTGAAAAACCTGTCAAGGGGGGCAGGGTTTTCCTTATGATCACAGTAAGAAGATTGTCCCTTGCTGTGATCTGTCCAGTCAAGTGACCAGATTCCACACCTTAGGGGAGGTGGCTTACACTAGGTAAAAGTGGAGGGAGGGAAATACTTTATCATTCAATTACTCTTGTACTACAACTCTGACAGTATTGATATAACACTCTCCATGGCCCAAATACTATGAAGATTAACTGGAGCTGCTGTTTTTGTGAAACATTACTATCCCTTTAAAGGAAAACTAACTCCTCCTCAGAATAACAATCCCTCACTTAATCCTTTTTGAGTGCCAGATGGGTATCCAACCCATTACAAAGCAAAGGGTTAATTTATTGTGTCTAGAAAATCCTTACAGGCTCTGTGAATATTACCTAAGAAGTCAGTCCTGGGAGTCGTGTTGATGGAGGCCAACATGACACTTGCTGGTCACACACACACACACACACTCACACACACACACACAACACACACACACACACACACACACACACACATTGAAGCAGGCAGAGAGCAGAGTCTACTGACCAAGTGCAGTGAGACCCTGTGATCCTGCCCACAACTGTCATGTCAGCCTCCATGGGCATGACATTCAGGGACTGATCATAGAGGTTATATCTTGAACCAAGGAGCAAAGGAAAAGATTCACAAGGGCCATTAGGATTTTATGGCCAATAAAGGTAAGTGTGAGTTATTATTAGGCGCTAAACTCTAAAAGCCGCCTTTACCCTTTAAGGGCCAGTTGCACACCTCGCTTCTCCTTAACCCTTGCAGTGACAGAAATATATTCAACGCGTTGTAATGGAAGAGGTCGGAGACTTCTCTTGCACTCAGAGGGTTAAAATACCAGGAATTTAGCGAGTATTTGTCCCTGTATGTTGCCGTTGGTTTGCTCCAGAATTACTCAATTTCTTCATAGTACCTCAGCCTCGCAGATTTAACCCTTTGAGTGCCAGAGGGATATGCAACGGGTTAATTGGAAAGTCGTTGGAGACCAAGGGATTAAAAGCTCCATTTAAATCAGTGGGGATGCTTATATTTTGTTATACAGAAACACAGTGCAGCGGCTGTGGCTTACATCAGTCACAGGGAGAAACCAAACACGCAAGTCTCCCCTGGATGGAGGCTTACGTGCTGGCTACCTCAGATGTTCATATTCCATGGATAGACATATTGTGGCAGACTTTCTCACTCAGTCTCCGGAGTCTGGATCCTGGCAATTTTGAGCTCAGAGCATATTTGACTCTGTAGTTCATCTACGGGGTTCCCCGACAATAGCCTCTTGGCTGAACCGCAAGGTTCCTCCGTTCTGTGCCAGGTTCTGGGATCCTCTAGCTCTCCCGGGAGACACATTGGGTTTTTCCATGGCATTTTCTTCCCATCTCCTGAGTTCCCAGGGGTCTGAGGAAAATCTGGATGGAGCAGGCTCGTGTCATTCTGACTGCCCCGTTCTTGCCCCATCCGGCTTGGTTTTCAGATCTTCTTAAAGCGGATCTGTCTATATATTGTTATCCTCCACTTTCGTTTTTCCCCATCAGTAGTAATGAAAATGACTGAAATATCTAAGATGTCTGCCTTTTATTTAAACCTTACGTAATTTGCTGCCCAAATGGAAAAGGGAGCCTGTCTAGGATCTCTTTAGTCTCTCAGTACTCTTTCACTTTGGAGCCCTGTTGGCTCTAGTTCAGTGTGCTGTGCAGCAGTTCATGGGGTTTGTTTTACCCCTGTTTGGTGTCCGTTGACACTTTGCAGTTAGTGTTACTCCAGTGTGTGGACACTGGTTTGCTGCCCAAATGGAAAAGGGAGCCTGTCTAGGATCTCTTTAGTCTCTCAGTACTCTTTCACTTTGGAGCCCTGTTGGCTCTAGTTCAGTGTGCTGTGTAACAGTTCATGGGGTTTGTTTTACCCCTGTTCGGTGTCCATTGACACTTTGCAGTTAGTGTTGAGCTATTGTAGGTTCTTCGGTGCTCTGGTGACTTTGGGGGCCTGTGCCTGGTCCTTGCCTTTATTCCCACCCTGGGGAACTTATTGGTTGGACATCCCAAAGTTACCAGTAACCTGTATTGGATGACAGAGAATATAGGATCTTAGTCTTACCCGTTAAATCCTTTTCTTTTAGTCCATAAAGGTTACTGGTCTCCCATCCTGGCAAGGGACCATGCTTGGCTCTCCTGTGGCAGAACATGAGGGTCCTTTTAGGTTCATGCTCACAGGAGCCTTCCTTTACCTTCTTACTTCCTAGTCAATAGTTAGTCTGCAAATCTTACTGTTTGGGGATTGGCTAGCTGCAAGCTAAGGAGAGGAGGTAGGCTCCACCCAGCAGTCACTTCTCAGAATTGTTCCTGCCTATTAAAGGGGCTGATCGCCTACCCAAAGTTACCAGTAACCTGTATGGACTAAGAGAAAAGGAATTAACAGGTAAGACTAAAATCCTATTTTTCGGTTATAAATGGAATACCACCAATAGGCGGATTACCATAACTGACAATGCCCTTAGATGTGGATAGCTCAGTATCCAGGTGCTTTTTGTGGACCTTAAGCCCTGGAGGGAAAATCTTGGCTACAAGTTATTTCCTCAGGAGTTGCCCACCGAGGCTTCTTCTTAATACATGGTGATCTGAAGACAGAAGATCTGCAGGAAAGGTGAGCAACCCTTTGAATGCTGCAGGTCCACATGTCCCACAGTGCCCCTCTGCACAGGGGTTTTTCATTTGGAGTTCCTGTTTCACACTCCTGCACTCATTGGGTCTATCTGTATGTCTGTTGGGTGTTTGGAGCAGATTTATGTTGTAATTAACCCTTTAATTGCTGGTTTTGCTTCTTTTGGGGCTTTTTTTTTACACTTCCTACTGGTTCAGTGTTTTTTGGGTCTCCTAGCATGTTCTATTTATGTTTCATGTATTTTTATTTTACTGTTTCAACTTTGTAAAATTTGAGTTTGTGCGCTTTACCACATAGGCGCCATTGCTCCATTCACTCCTATGGGACTGTACAGTTTAGTACATATCTGCGCAACCGCTCCGCCTAGCAACTTCAGAGATGGCTCATTTTACTTGTCTGCCCTTGCTCTATCATCCGGTTCATGTTTCTAGTGTGTTGGGGGGCTCAGGGGGCTTCAGGCACTGTTGTGGTATTTTTTCTGGGAAAACGACATTCCCCATGAGCGCTTGCTTCACGCTCGTTTCTGATTGGCTCCTGCAACGGCAGCCATTTTGTGCCATTTCCAGAACAAGTATCCTTCACAGGGCTTGGAATCTCCTTATCTCCTTTTCTGATTAACCCTTCGCCTGGGTTGAAACGTTAATCCTACACACTGTAATTGGGTGATTTCTTATACTGTAAGGTTATTGACACTGTGAGAATGTCTGTACCGTTGGAGCTTGGGGCAAGACCTAAGACTAAGGATGCTGGGGTCTCTGTATCCCCTATTGCGCATTGCTCTTCCTGTCATTCAGGGTTACATAGAGAATTCTCAGGTCATTTATGCCCAGCATGTTCTGATGTCCCTGAGAGTCTCTTAGGGACCTCCAGCCATGCATTAGAGCCAGTTTGGGTGCAAGAGTTCAAGGGGGGCTTCCATTGTTGGCAGACCCCCTCTTCCGTCAAGTCTTCCCTGCCAAAACCACAGGGAGTACCTGACGTATCAGATTCCTCTGAGGAGGAACTGCTGGTGGATTCAGATATTGAGGAATGTTCTGCTGTGGGCTCCTCTCAGTTATTTGGGGACCTCTTTGAGGCCGAACCTGAGCCCTTTGCTGAGTGCCTGATCAGGGCTGTTTTGACTACCCTAAACATTCCCTTAGTTCAGGAGGTTCCTTCTGATCCCTCTGATGTATTTCAGGAGCCTAAAAAGCCCCTTACTTGTTTTCCATCTAACCCCACTCTTGACCTCCTTGTGTCTGAAGAGTGGAAATCCCTGGACAGAAAACCTTCTGTCTCCAAGAAATTTGCCAAGCTTTACCCCTTTTCTGATGCGGCACTTGTTCAGTGGGTTCATACCCCCAAAGTGGATGCTCCTATTTCCAGGCTATCTAAGTCTACTGCCTTGGCAGTTTCTGATACCTCCGCTCTGAAAGACTGGACTGACAAGAAACTTGAGGTCTCTCTCAAGTCCATTTTTGCCACTGCTGGAACTGCCATGCGTCCCGTGTTCGCTGTGGCATGGATTAACCGGACCATTGCAGTCTGGACTGAACAACTCACCCTGGCTGTCCATCAGGGTATTCCTACTTCAGATATTTTGTGACTTTTCGCCAACATTTCTGTGGCCCAGCACTATGTTTCCACTGCCTTATTTCATGGCATCTGTTTGGTGGCTAGGGTTTGCACCATGTCTGTGTTGCCACATGAGCTCTTTGGCTCAAGATCTGGTCTGCTGACACTGCTTCCAAGAAAGCCTTGCTCTCCTTGCCTTTTCAAGACAATTCATTGTTTGGGCCAGATCTTAAGGATCTGATTAGAGGCCACAGGGGGTAAAAGTACACTTTTGGCTTTGGTCCCCAGAAAGAAAGCTCCTCTCAAGCGTAATTGTTTTTTTTTTTCGGTCCTTGCAAACTGAGACACATCCGGCGAACCTGGTGGCTCCCTCAGCTCCACGTGCCTCCTCCAAGCCCAAACAGCAGTGGATGTCCAAGGTCTCCTCCAGGCCTAAGGCTTCCAAGCCTTCTTCTGCATGACTCACCAAACCCATGTCCCCATTCTGCTGTGGGTGGCCGTCTGCGTCACTACCACAGCATCTGGGAGTATTCAGTGGCGGTCCTGTGGGTTTTACAGGTGGTGACAGAAGGGTGCAGGATCCCTTTTGTCTCTCTTTCGCCTTTCCACTTCTTTCCTTCTCATATGCCTCAGGGCGCAGAGAAACGCCATCTGTTCAGCTGTGCTATCCAGGCCCTTTTGGACAAGGATGTCCTAGAGCCGGTTCCAGTTCAGGAAAGAGGTATGGGCTTCACTTAAACCTCTTTGTGGTCTCCAAGAAGGACGGCGGCTGTTGTCCCATTTTGGACTTGAAGGATCTCAATTCCTTTGTGATCTGGACTCCTTCTGGAAGACTGTCTAGTCCGGGTACAGTCTGACAACGCCAAGACCGTGGCTTACATCAACAAACAGGGCAGAACAAGAAGTCTCTCCGCTTAGTTAGAGGTCAAGGCTATTTTGTCCTGGGCAGAAGAACACGTTGCTGCAATATCCGCAGTGCACATTCCTGGCGTAGACAATGTCATGGCGGACTTCCTCAGTCGACACACAGTGGACAGTGGCGAGTGGGAGCTGCACCCAGAGGTGTTCATCCTCATTGTTCAGAAGTGGTGTCTTCCTTATATCGACCTGATGGCAACAAGACACAACAGGAAAGTTCATAGGTTCTGCTTTCGATGGAGGGACCCTCTAGCTCTTGCAGTGGATGCTATGTCCATTCCTTGGTTATTTCCTCTGACCTGCATCATTCCTCCCGTGCAAATGTTGCAAAGGGTGTTACGGAAATTACTACTGGAGCGCTGCCCAGTCATTCTGATTGCTCAATACTGGCCTAGCCAAGCTTGGTTTCCAGAGCTTCCGGATCTGTCAGTGGCGGAGCCATTCCTGCTCCCTTGCCGTCCGGATCTTCTTCTACAAGGTTACCTGTGGAAGGAGGACGTTTATCGGCTAGCCTTGACGGCTTGGAAATTGAATCCTCAATATTGAAGAAGAAAGGTTTTTCTTCTGGTGTGGTGGCTACTATGCTCCGTGCCCACAAGCCTGTTTCTTCCTAGATCTACCATCGCGTCTGGTCGACCTTTCTATCTTGGTGTGCTGATAAGGACCTGTCTCAGGAATTTGATCTGCCTACAGTCCTGGCCTTCTTGCAGGACGGTGTGGATAAGGGCATCAGTTTGAGTTCCCTTAAGGTTCAGACTTCTGCTTTCTCTGTTTTCTTTCAGAGGCTCATTGCCATCCTTCCTGAGGTCAAGATTTTCTTCCAGGGCATTGCTCATATTTTTCCTGCCTTCAAGACTTCCGCTCCTCCGTGGGATCTTAACTTGGTTTTGGGCGTTCTTCAGCTCCCTCTCTTTGAGTCTTTAGCTACTATTCCTCTACCCCTGTTGACGTGGAAAATGGCCTTTCTCCTGGTGATTGTTTCCTTTCATCGTGTCACTGAGTTACAAGCTTTGTCCTGTAAACCACCCTACTTGGTGTTTCACAAGGACAAGTTGGTGCTTTGCACTTCTCAGGAGTTTCTTCCGATGGTGGTTTCAGAGTTCCACAACAATCAGGATATTGTGGTGCCTTCTTTCTGCCCTGACCCCACCTCTGACAAGAAGAGAGATCTCCACTTGTTAGACGTGGTGCGTTGTCTCAAGTTTTATATACATTGCACTGAGTCTATCTGACGGGCTGTTCATCATTCCTGAGGGTCCCAGGGCAGGAAGACCTGCATCCAAAGTGACTATTGCGTCCTGGATCAAGTCCACTATTCGTAAGGCTTATTAGCTGAGGTAGAAGCCTGTTCCCTTTCATGTCACGGCTCATTCTGCAAGATCTCTTGGGGCTTCTTGGCCTTACAAGAATCAGGCCTCTGCTGATCAGTTGTGTAAGGCCGCCTCTTGGTCGTCTGTGCACAACTTTTTGAAGCACTGCAGTGTTCATGTGCTGGCATCGACTGATGCCAGCTTTGGGAGGAAAATCCTGGAGGCAGTCTTGTCTGTCTAGGATTTTCTTTGGTTCCTGGTGCTTCCTTCACTTTTGAGCCCTGTTGGCTCTAGTTCAGGGTGCTGTGTAACAGTTTTGGAGTGTTGTTACCCCTGTTCATTGTCCGTTGACACTTAAATATTGTTGGGCTATCTCTGATCTGATGGTTCATATCTGCTCTGATGACTTTGGTGGCCTTGCGCCTGGTCCTTGCCTTCCTTCCCGCCTCTGGGAAACTCAATGGTTGGACATCCCAGAGTTACCAGTAACCTGTATTGGACGACAGAGAAAAGAGGATTTTAGTCTTACTTGTTAAATCCTTTTCTCTTGGTCCATACAGGTTACTGGTCTCACACCCTGTCAAGGGACCATGCTTGGCTGTTCTGTGGCAGACCGTGGGGGTCCTTCAGGGTCATGCTCACAGGAGTCTTCTTTCCCTTCCACTATCTAGTCAATAGTTAGTGTCTCAAATCTTTCTGGAGCTGGTTAGCTAGCTGCAGCCAAGGAGGGAAGGTAGGCTCCACCCCCTGTAATCAATTCTAGAATTGTTCCTGCCTACTTAAAGGGGTGGATCGCCTACCCAAAGTTACCAGTAACCTGTATGGACTAAGAGAAAAGGATTTAATAGGTAAGACTAAAATCCTCTTTTTCAGGCATTACTAATCATTTATGGCCCACCCAATGTTCCATATAAATGTCAGACTCATTTTTAATCATCTGATGAATTTTGTTTTAACTAGTCACAGACTAGTGTCTCCAGTTCATCAGCCAATGCTTTATCCAGCCAACTGCCTTTGAATCCTGTCCCAAAAATGATAAGCAATTGAAAACTGGCACTTAAACAGTTAACCCTGATCCTACATTAATTTGACATACTGGACAGGACTCAGGGAAAGGTGTACGTTTTACAGATGACAGTAACTGCGCCATAGGGAGAAATGGAAATTCCTATTCATTTAAAAGAGCAGTAGACTTTTATTTATGAAAACACATGTTTTATAGAGCATTTCCTGCTGAATAAAACAAGGTCACTCCCATCACTGTCAGATGTTTTATTCAAAATTTATATCAGTTCAAATAATGAGGAAGTGAATTTACTGTGTTTACTTCCTGATAGTTGTAACTGACAGGAAGTGAATTTACTGTGTTTACTTCCTGATAGTTCTAACTGACAGGAAGTGACTCAGCAATTTCTATCACATTCTATGGAGAACTGTATGTCTCTGACTTTCCTGACTTTCCTCTCCATTAGAATCTAACAGGAAAACTAATTAGAATTTGACCACTAGAGGGCATTGCTAATGTAAAAAAACATGGGTTTAAACTGTAATAACTCTGGAAATATAAATCTCTTAGCAGTGGAAGTACCCTTATTTTACTCAATAGGAAAATCCCTACAATATATATTTTTTCATAAAAAAAGTTTACAGCTCCTTTAAATGGGTATTGCTAGAGAAGTCTCCAACACATTGGTTTGCAATACGTTGAAGATATTTCTAGCATTCAAGAGGTTAAACTTAAGTCACTGTGAATTTACAGCATTTTCATGTCACCTCCATTATGTAGTAGCTTCCATGCAAAATCGCACCTCTTTACGTTGATGAATAAGATGTGTAACAAGGCTGACATCCTAGAAGGGGGTAAATCAGAGGCACAGTATAGATTTAATGGTCCTCTACTGACAGCAGCAGCAGAAAGGGACTTGGGAGTAGTTACAGCTGATGATTTAAGGGAAAGCAAGGAATGCAGCTAAGCTATGGGGAAAGCCAGACGGATACTCATTTGTATGGAAGTGGTATTATCAGTGGAAAAAGAGAGGTCCTTATGCCACTTTACAGATCACTAGTTCAGCCTCACCCAGAGTAAGATGTACAATTCTGGAAACCACGGGGTGAATGTACGAACGTGCCCATTCAGCCACATGGTGTTAGCCTTTAAAGGGATAGTAATACTTACATTTAACTGTGCTGCATCTTGTAACCCTTAAGAAAACAAATTAAATGCCCCCAGTGCCACCCTACAAACCTTTATGGTTTGAGAGATATCCACTTTCAAAATTCCCCCTCCCTGACGTCAGAGCTGTAGCTGACTGCAGGGGAATCCGGTCCCGGGACTGGAGGAGGCTCTGCAGCAGAGCTGATTTCGTGTTAATGAAAAAGAAATCCTTCACTGGAACGGTTTGAGAGACGGCACTGGGGGCATTTAATTTGTTTTTTTAAGGGCTACAAGATGCAGTATAGTTATATTTAAGTATTAATATCCCTTTAATGCCATCTGCTGCACCCAAAGATATGCGCTACAGCTTAGTGCAAGTGGCATCAAGGGCAGGCTTTTTTTGGTGTACTTCTCTTACTAAATTGGCATAGGCAGGTGTACAGACTTACTTAAAATGTAAAAAATATACGTTATAGGTTTTATCCCCCTGAGTAGAACAAGGGAATCCCACTGCTGAGAGGCGTCTATTTCAAAAGTTATTACAGCTCAAACTTGAATTTTTTATGTGCAGTATCACAGTGGCCTGAAATTGTACAGTGGCGCTGTTGCTGCATCAACCTATGGACAGCTCTGATCAGCTGATCGTAAATCTCCATAGGATGGTGTAGCAACAGCGCCACTGTACAATTTCAGGCCACTCTGATACTGCACCTAAAAATTAATGTTTTAGCTGTAATAACTATTGATTAAAAGGTTAGTAATGTCTTATATAAATAAAAGTAATATTGCAGATATTCAAAACCTAAATCCATTGCTGCCAGTCCGATCTCTCAGACCTTTATGGTTTGAGAGATATACGATGGTAAAGTTCCCCCCTCTCTCCCCATTCACTAATGTCAGCTGTAAAGCACACAGAAGGAAATTCGAGTCATGCGACTTGAGGCGGCTCTTCAGCAGAGCCGAAATAGCGCTATCTAAAAAGAATTACTTCATTGGAATGGTCTACAGTGTGTGCCTGGTTTGCAAGCACACTTTGTAGACCTTTCCTATGAAGTATTTCTTTTTAGATTTCGATATTTCGGCTCTGCTGAAGAGCCACCTGTCGGTCCCGGGACCATGATCATCTTCTGTCAGCTAGAGGCTGACATTAGTGAAAGGGAAGGGAGGGGGGAACTTTATCACCGTATATCTCTCAAACCATAAAGGTCTGAGAGATCGGACTGGCAGCAATGGATTTCGTTTTTGAATATCTGCAATATTACTTTTTATTTATATATGACATTACTAATCCTCTAAAACACCGTTCAGCAGTGGGAGTAACCTTGATTTACTCAGGAGTATAAACCCATATATATATATATATATATATATATATATATATATATTTAATTTTAAGTATTACTATCCCTTTAACCCTTTGATTGCCAGAGGGATATGTAACACATTGGTTTGTGATGTGTTACATCCTCTCCGGCACTCAAAGGGATAACAGTGTGGAATCACCATTGTACATTCACCCTCATATCACCAGGAGACATAAGTAAATCAGGGAGTGTTCAAAGAAGTGCAACTAAAATAAGAAAACATAAAGGGAAAGACTCCATGACTATGTAGGAGGACAGAAGAGGGGTGATATGATTGAAGAATTCAGATATCTTGTAGGAGAGGGAAGCTGTGTGGCAATTACATTTTATTTTGTATTAGTTTCGCTCGTGTATAATATGCAACCCCCCCAAAAAAAAAAAATAAATAAATAAATTGTGAGTATTATATGTGAGATTTTATGGTAGCTTCCCAGCAGAGATGGCGGAGGCTAAAACTGTAAATTAATTTAAGAAATAGTGTGATAGACGTAGAGATATTATAACAATATGTCTCAACAGATTGGGAAATAGGCAAACATCAAGCATGGTTTGTTGTTTCTTCTTCCCTTCATTTCCGAGCTTTGCTCACCAGCGTCGCTCTCTAACATTCATTCATTCTTCTGTCGTCACCCTCTAACATTTCCCTAACTCCTCTGGTGGGTGCTATCCAACCTTGTGGATGGCAATGGCACTCATATAAGGCCGCAGCAAGGCCCAGCAGCAGGTAGCCACCCCATCCAAGCCACATTTTCCCTAGCATTCTGCTCCACAGACATTCTTAGTTTTTTATAGTGTGCCAGTAATCCAATTATGGACCAACCAGATGTACAGTTTAGGGTCTCCCAGCAAGACCAGGTTCTTGGTTCTCCTGCCCCTTAACTTGATTCTCTAGATCAAAAACTTGTTCCCAGCTGAAGATAATGCATAATTACGTGAGATCTCCTTCTCCTGTGGTTAAAGCATCTACTATAGCCTTCTCTGTTGCTTTCAATATGACAGAAGACTAGCTGGCAATGGGAAGACCTCCTAAGATGACTATTCCTGAGAATATGAGGACAGCGCTACAAAGTGCAGAAGCTTTTCAACAATACAAGCTTCCACACATCACATTCCTTGATATATATAAGATGACCATCAACACTCAGTATGGTTGTCTTCCAAGCTTTCATCAATGATGTCTTCAGGGGTATACTCCTCTCATGTGATGGTGTACAATGTATATATATTCTAATTTTCTGTAGATACTTATCTCTACGTTGTGAGGACATTCCTTTTTCCAAGTTCCAATATGAGATATCTAAAATCTCCTTTCAGGAATGCGTCATCTCTGCCTAGGGGCCGGAGATGGATCCAGCTAAAGCTTTGGCTGTTACCCACTGGCCTTTACCAAAAATCCTAAAAAGGATATAAAAATGTCTCTGATTTCCCAATTATTATAGATGTTTTATCTAAAGTTCTTCCAAGGCTGTCAGCCTCATTACTGCTTTGATCCGTAAGGGTGCAAATACTCAAGTGCAGTCTCCTCTTTCGAAAATATTAAGAACGCTTTCACTTTGGCACCTATTCTGCATCATCTGGATCCCTCCCTATGTTTTGTTTTTAAATTGCAGCTTCTGAGTCTGGCGCTGGTACCTCTTATCTCAGAGAGAAATTTATATACAGCACAAAATTGTGCAAAATGTTCACAGTGAAGTAAAAGTCTCTAGTGTTATTCAAATGAACATTCTTCTCTTCTTTCTCCTCTTCTACTATCCTGGACATCAGTTATTAATCCTCCTATACATAAAGGGAGAAAAACAAATCCATTATTGTACAGTACTGCTGTACAATCACTGTTACACAATCAGCTTGTTGTCTTCTTGCTCAGTTCCCCTCTCTGCCAAATACTCCTCTTTTCAAATAAACCAAACTTCTCCTAGAAAAGGACCATTTAAAGAAGCATATCTTGTATGTGCGAAAGCAGAGCAAAGAGGAAAAATAGCTCAGAGCGCTAACTCACCATAATATTTACATATAAGAAGTAAAAACTGGAAAAAGACCAAGTGACTAAAGCGTAGATAGCAGCAGGAAGTGAGAGGGTTCTCCAGACCCCCAAGTATTAGGCCGAAGCCTAAAGTGCAAACACAAGACAAAAAACAGACTATACATCTAGTTGTGCAAATGTGTGCCCTGTATTGGGCATATATTATACCAATGTGTTAATAAATATGAGGATTTTATTCCATAATTTGGCCAAAGAATGTTTAAGCTTGCCCACCTCGTCAAGGTACCCCAATATCCGGTCCCTGTCCATCATTTCCTTATTTTATATATTTTTTATATATTTTATATAACATTCTCCTGATTTCTGGTGAACGTGTAGAACCTAGAACTTAATTAAAAACAATTAGACACACATTCTAAAATATCCGTTGTTCTTGATGAACATGAATCTATTTTAAAAACATTTAAACATATAAATTGTAATATTTTTGGGATGGAACTCATCTGATTTCAAACAGTAGTGGCCTGCAGTGAGTGGGTGGAAGCCCAGGAGGACACTCAGTTTAATCCTTTAATGCCTACAAGATTCGCTTTTCTTAAAAGTTGGCAATACTATCCCTTCAAAATGGTTTTGGAAGAGTGGTGGTACCTTCCTGACGACACCAGGTTTCCAATCACAATTCTTATGAATTCAAAGAATTTCCAGCACCTCATATCTGCTTGGTAGTTGTGACCCAGACAAACAAGATGAGCACTGATCTGTACCGGCTTTAGCTATATCCTTTCCTATCTGATGGTGTCAAAGAATGTTAAAGGAGCAGTAAACTTTTTTATGAAAACACATATTTTATAGAGCATTTCCTGCTAAATAAAACAAGGGCACTCCCTTCACTGTCAGATGTTTTATTCAAAATTTATATCAGTTTAAATAATCAGGAAGTGAATTTACTGTGTTTACTTCCTGATAGTTCTAACTGACAGGAAGTGAATTTACTGTGTTTACTTCCTGATAGTTCTAACTGACAGGAAGTGAATTTACTGCGTTTACTTCCTGATAGTTCTAACTGACAGGAAATGACAGGCAGTTTCTATCACTTTCTATGGAGAACTGTATGTCTCTGACTTTTCTGACTTTCCTCTCCGTTAGAATCTAACAGGAAATCTAATTAGAATTTGCCCACTAGAGGGCATTGCTAATGTAAAAAAACATGGGTTTAAACTGTAATAGCTCTGGAAATATAAATCTTTCGGCAGTGGGAGTACCCTTATTTTAATCAATAGGAAAATCCCTACGATATATATTTTTTCATAAAAAAAAGTTTACTGCTCCTTTAAGACTATCACGGCTGTGTGCTTGCTCTTCCTCTGTGTATTCTCCTTCTATACCTAATATACCCCCAGACTGTATCATATCGACTGTTCTTTTTGGGCTCTTCTCAAAAAGGCTCAAATGTGGTTACCTTAAAATCATGGATCTTTTTATTGCTTTGGTTTTTATGCTGTTCTCAATTATTAGTCCTTGTGATCACTGGTTTCCTATTCTATGTCTGGTCATCCTATGGCTAAACAAAAGAATTGTGGATCTTCGTTCTCATTGGACTGAACTCTGTTCCAAACTCCAAGTTTCATCTGCTGTTTAGAAAAGCGCTGTTGACAAGAAGCATTGGTCTACAAGTTGGAATCCGAAATTTGCCATTCTACAAAACATTTTAGACTGCGTCTGGCGTCCTTCAAGTGTGGATCTCGTTATATTGGTCCATTCAATATCCTACAGCATCTCAATGCATTCCCTTTCTCTTTGATCCCTCGCCTTTCTTGTTCCTCTGTGTCTTCTGTTTTTCTCTTCTGAAACCTGAAGTCTGGAATTTTTTCCAAGAGACTTTGTCCTCCAAAACCAGTCTTTATTCAAAGGAAAGAAGAAAATATTATCAATAAGATTCTAGATTCTCATAGTTACAGTCCTGAGGAGGGAGTTAGGTTTCTACCTCTGATGTCACACTTTGGGGGGAAGGAGGGGATGTTGCTTCATGTACATGTCTAGCTTTCCATTGGCATTGCTTGATGTGGCTTTCTCCATCATGACACGCACATTTTTGTGGATTTTCCTGTATCACAAATGGAACTGAATGTATTCATGCAAATGCACAGTTTTTCTCTGTTGGTACATATTAGCCTGTTTGCTTGTTACCATTATTGACTTCTCTGTACCGAACTTGGTTTGTCGTTAACCTATGATCCTGTGCTGTCTGTCCTGACCTCAGCAACTATTCTTGACCACTATCCTGTATCCTGACCTTCTGAACTGTCCACGATTACGATCTTGTGCCACATGCCCTGACGCTTTGCTCTGGCACATTCTTCCTCTATCATCCACTTCTGCACTGTGTGTTCATACCCCTGAAGGGGAAGTGATCTCCTTTCTCCACTTGTCTAATATACTAGTGCCTTTAGGACTCCGGTACCAATTGCTGTTTAAGTATGTCTATCCAGATTCAGTTCTGGCTCATCTAAAATCTGGTTACTCAGTCTTTCAGTCAACACCATTACAAAAGCCTTCTAGCAATCAGTCGAGTAAAAAAACACGGAAATTCTGGGTATAGTTTGTTGAATTTTAACATCGCTCTCCCCTTAATTTGCTTTATTTATTAATTCTTATCTCATTTTCATGTCTTCAACATACATACTGTGATATATATTTGAAGTAATCTCTTCCCACACGTGCAAACTTGTTCTGCCATTCCTTCCACTGTGTGGATCATTGCTTTGTTAACCCTTTTAAGTGCCAAAGTGGTATCCAACACATTGTTTTTTCGGGCACGCAAAGCTTTGTCTTGATGGAGCAGCACTCAGTCTTCCACGTTACGATCTTTTCCGTCTGACTGCCAATCACACACTGCAAATGTTCCCTGTGGAAAGCTGAAGGAATTCATCGTGAACCATTCCTTCCACATCAAAGAATGCCATTAGTGTGACCTTCAGTTCTGACCTTCAATGACACGCCTTGTTGCTCACCTGCGAGGATGTGTGAAATAATCTAACAAAACTTCATATTTGCACATTGTAGAGCTCCACAAACACCTTCACCCTAATCAGTCGTGTATTCACCAGAGTGTAGCATTGTCGTTGTTGACAAGCTGACAAGTGGGATGAACAGCATAATAGGCACTGCCCACTGAAGTCATCAACCGTCATGTGTTCAACACTAGTGGTAGTCACAGACCATTTGTATCACATCTCAGTACCTCATATGAGTGAATGTATATATATATATATATATATATATATATATATATATATATATATATAATTCTGAATATGTATATTGTGTATATCTGTGTGTGTTCATATTGGGATGTGTGTGTGTATCAGTGAATGTGTATAGATAATACATCTGTCTGTGTATCTCCAATCTCCAGCTGTCTCCTTAATTCCATTTAATCTCTTGTAACTCCTAGTACAGAAAATATTTACTATCTGCTCAGCACTTCATCTCTTCCTTGAGCTTCTCTCCTTGTACACTTTCTTCTTCATATACAGTTTCTGTGCACCTCTCACCATGCACAAAGTCTCACTCTCTCCTTCCATTAACCTCTCGTTCTTTATTTGTGTAAACTTCCCATATCTGTCTTTCCTTGTCCAAACCTCTCATCACAATCTCTGTGCACACACCTCTCCTCTTTCTCTCCATATACAAGCCTCTCCTCTCTTTCCATATACAAACCTCTCCTGTCTCCATATACAAATCTCTCCTCTCTCCATGTACAAACCTCTCCTCTTTCTCTCCATCCTCTCTTTCTCTCCTCTTTCTCTCTTCATCCTCTGTTCTCTCTTCAGGTACAAACCTCTCCTCTCTCCATGTACAAACCTCTCCTCTCTCTCTCTCTCTCTCTCTCTCTCTCTCTCTCTCTCTCTCTCTCTCCATGTTCAAACCTTCTCCTCTCCTCTCTCCATATACAAACCTCTCTCTCTCCATATACACACCTCTCCTCTCTCCATGTACACACCTCTCCTCTCTCCATATACAAACCTCTCCTCTCTTCATATACACACCTCTCCTCTGTCCATGTACACACCTCTCCTCTCTCCATATACACACCTCTCCTCTCTCCATGTACACACCTCTCCTCTCTCCATATACAAACCTCTCTTCTCTCCATGTGCACACCTCTCCTCTCTCCATGTACACACCTCTCCTCTCTCCATATACAAACCTCTCCTTTCTCCATGTACACACCTCTCCTCTCTCCATATACACACCTCTCCTCTCTTCATGTACACACCTCTCCTCTCTCCATATACAAACCTCTCCTCTGTCCATGTACACACCTCTCCTCTCTCCATATACACACCTCTCCTCTCTCCATGTACACACCTCTCCTCTCTCCATATACAAACCTCTCCTCTCTCCATGTACACACCTCTCCTCTCTCCATATACAAAACTCTCCTTTCTCCATATACACACCTCTACTCTCTCCATATACACACCTCTCCTCTCTCCATATACACACTTCTCCTCTCTCCATGTACACACCTCTCCTCTCTCTTTATATACAAACCTCTCCTCTCTCCATGTACACACCTCTCCTCTCTCTCTATATACAAACCTCTCCTCTCTCCATGTACACACCTCTCCTCTCTCCATGTACACACCTCTCCTCTCTCTATATATACAAACCTCTCCTCTCTCCATGTACACACCTCTCCTCTCTATATATATACAAACCTCTCCTCTCTCCATGTACAAACTCTCCTCTCTCCATGTACACACTCTCCTCTCTCCATATACACACCTCTCCTCTCTCCATATACAAACCTCTCCTCTCTACATGTACACACCTCTCCTCTCTCCATGTACACACCTCTCCTCTCTCCATGTACACACCTCTCCTCTCTACATGTACACATCTCTCCTCTCTCCATATACACACCTCTCCTCTCTCCATGTACACACCTCTCCTGTCTCCATGTACTAACCTCTCCTCTCTCCATATACACACCTCTCCTCTCTCCATGTACACACCTCTCCTCTCTCCATATACACACCTCTCCTCTGTCATGTACACACATCTCTCTCTCCATATACAAACCTCTCCTCTCTCCATATACACCCTCTCCTCTCTCCATATACACACCTCTCCTCTCTCAATATACAAACCTCTCCTCTCTCCATATACACACTCTCCTCTCTCAATATACAAACCTCTCCTCTCTCCATATGCACACCTCTCCTCTCTTCATGTACAAACCTCTCCTCTCTCCATATACACACCTCTCCTCTGTCATGTACTAACCTCTCCTCTCTCAAATATACAAACCTCTCCTCTCTCAATATACAAACCTCTCCTCTCTCCATATACACACCTCTCCTCTCTCCATATACACACCTCTCCTCTCTTCATGTACAAACCTCTCCTCTCTCCATATACACACCTCTCCTCTCTTCATGTACACACCTCTCCTCTCTCCATATACAAACCTCTCCTCTCTCCATGTACTACCTTCCCTCTCTCAATGTACACACCTCTCCTCTCTCCATGTACTAACCTCTCCTCTCTCCATA